>JANRMT010062837.1:67852382-67884790 GCA_026402145.1 Polypterus bichir lapradei
ATAGATAGATGTAAAGCAGTACACTCAATACACTGTGGTGTGTTAATACCTGCCACATGTGGTAGCCTGACTGATTGTATTATCATTTACAATTTTTTATGATGTTCTTATCCTTGGCAGATTATATAAGCATTATTTAAGATGGACTGCCAGACCACCTGTGGGCACACTTTACTGACACAAGCAATCATATGAGACCAGTTTTCAGTTGTCTCCTTAACAAACTGCACATCATTGTTAAATGGTAGTTAAAAATTAGTATCTGAAGAAAAACTCACACAGACAATAGCTTATTGTGTTTGTTTGGAAACAGCAGTATGCAGTATTTAGTTAATTTATTTCACTTAAAAGTGAGTAAATTAAGAAAAGTAAATAGTGGGGTTCACATATATAATGCTTATTATTTTTGACAGTGTATCATTATGCAATCTTTTCATCCCTTCTGGAAATGTGTCACTGATCTAAAAAAAAAAAAAAAAAATGACAGCAGCTCAGAGCAAAATTCATCAAGGAACACATCTTTACATAATTATTACATTTAAAAAAAAAAAATCAGTGTTTAAACTTTAATGTTAAAGACAAAAAAGGAAGGATGTGAATGAGGTCACAAAGTACAGTAGACTAAAACAAACATAGTTAACCAAGACATATGGATGAAATCACACTTACCTGATGTTACGTTCAGACTCCATTGTTGGTCCAGCATGGATAGCTTCAGCTAAGCTACTAACCAATCTTAGCAAGAAGTATTTGAAGTTTTTCAGGAGGGGATGTTGAAAATCATGAAGATCTTACTTGTTACTGCTCAAATTTAAAAATTCACTGCTCAAATTTAAAAAAAATGTTCCAGTTTAAAGTCTCTTACCACATCTGTTTCATTAACTTTCATGACTTACCTGCCATTTGAATTTTCTTTAATTCATTAAATTACTGGTGTATTGTACTGCATTACCAGATGATTTTAGTTGAAAACATTCTGCAAAACAGAACATTAGTTACTCTAGGTCCAGTTTAACAATGTTTTCCTTTATTTCTTATAAGAGAAATATTCCATAAGAAGTATCCCATAATTATGTACAGTATGCTTCACTATTTTCGTCAGTTTAACTGTTGTATACTGGAGGCACCCTAAAAATATTATAATCTTTAACCAACAAACAAAAAGTAATTTTCAAATAACATTACTTTAAGTTAGGCTGAATAATTAACTGTCAAAATAGAAAAAAAAAACATTCTAGGGATTACTTCTGTGTTTCGGTTCCAAGCTAGTTTTGCTGAAGCATTTAGTCGCCCGTCAGAGTCAGTTTACATGTTCTTGGCAGTGGTATTCATAATATGAATAATAATTATTTATATTGTACCCTCAATACCACAAAGAAACTTACATTTAGCTTATAGTTCATTAACAAAACAACAATTAATTTTAAAAGGTAACAGAAGAGGGCTGTGTTTTCTGCCCTTGTTAATGATATGACCCATGAGATGCTAAGTTAAAACAAATATTTAGGAGAATAATTTTAACAAATTTTCAAAAAACTATAACTATTAATTAAACTGTATAATTAAATAAGCCTTTTAAATGATCATAGCTGAAATTAAATCATTGCTATTTTTTCCTGCTTTGTAATGCACTGTGATGAAGTCTCGATATTTTATTTTTGGACAGATACAGTACTAATCTAGTTAATATATTTAACAACAGATAAATAAAGTAGTTTGTAATGGTTTATTCAGTACTTTAGTATATTTTGCCATTGGTATGGGCACTTTCTAGATAGTGAAGTAGGATCTACTTTTTTCATTCCTTTGCAAGTTAGTATGTATTAAGCATTCAGGAGCACATATTTAAGAAAACATTGACTTTGTTGTGAATGTATATCACTTTACTCTTCATTTTAACAGAATAGCCTGTTTTTTCTTTTGTTTAATCATTTTGGTGATTATATTTTCAGAAATTTAGAATATGAATTATAACATAAAGCATTTGTTCCAAGGTATGATGCCTTAGTTAACAAGAATGTTAAGGGAATTTGAAGAATTCAATTTTCATTGAGATATCTCAACTACAGTGCTCTTTACACATTGTAGAAATCAGAGTCTCCAATTGAGAAACAATATTCTTTGTGACTTCAGCTACAAATTGATTTACTGTCTCTTCAACTTGTATAGTTTTGAGTATTTTTTTATTCTTGTTCATCAGCTGCTTCTGATGGCTAAGCAGGGAAACACCAGCAGTAATGTAGGCTGAAGGAAGTATACCCCACTGCAGGGCACAGGTTTGGAATGGGGGGATTGTTCAAATTGTAGGTTGGGTTAGATAGACAAGTGTTCTCATATAAGAAAGATGCAATATTTGATGTGTATTTATTTATTTATTTATTCAGTTTGCTCAGAATATCATTATCATCATATTGAATTAATAAAGAATATTGCTTATTTATTCAAGAGCATCCTTGTCTTCTGCCTCTGCCTCATTCTGCGCACGTCTCAATGGCTATGTGATGTCTGATCTATTAACCAACAGTTTTAACCTGGTACTTTATATTTCGATCTAAAGACAACTGCTAATAGCATGTAAATCTTTTGGTCACTTGAGATGTAGCTTGCTGTTTATGAAAGCAACTTTAGCCACATGGTATTGTAAAATGAAGTTAAAAACATATTAAGTATGCTACTATTACATGTAATTACATCCTTCTTTACGATTACTTTTGAATATCACTCACTGTTACAAAAAGATTTAATAAACAAAATCGTGCTAAATTGTGCTTTGATGAAATGGTTTGAAAATTAAAAAATGCTCCAACTTTCATACCAGCTCACTAAGTCCCCAAACACACCTATAAAACTACTATGATTAGTCAATATGCTGTTAGAAATTGGCTTGTATCTTTGTCAATTTAATTTTGTTTTGAATTTTTCCGCAGCATTAACATTATATTTGGACATTAATTATTTTATCATTGTTCTGCTGGCATCTCTGACACTTTTCTGTTTTTTTTGAGAATGCTGCCGCTTCATGCTTTATTTTGAGTGGGAGCTAGAATATTGTCTATAGCAACAATGGACATTGCTAACCTCAAGGTGATGCTGTTCTGCAGCATGTAACATCATTTTGTTGCCACTTTTTAAAATGGAGTCACTCATATGTGGTTTTGCATTTTCTTGCTAAAAAATGTTGAGACAGCCCTGGAATCGATGTTGTCTTGAGAGCGGTACATGTTGCACTAAAATCTCAATGTACTTTTCTGCATTAATGCTGCCATCACAGAAGTATTAATGATCTTTGCCAAGGGCCCTGACACAATGCTATACCATGAGTGAACCTGGCTTTTGGACTTGCTGATAACAGTCTGGATGGTCCTTTTCATCTTTGGTCCAGAGCACATGGCATCCATTTCTCCCAAAAAAGATCTGGAATACTGATTCGTCTGACCACAATACACATTTCTGCCGTGTGATGGTCCTTCCCAGATACCTCTGAGCCCAGAGAAGTCAATGATACTTCTGGACGTGGTTAACATAAGGCTTCTTTTTGCACAGTGAAGTTTTAAGTGGTATTTGTGAATGTAACTCCGTATTGTAGTGCTTGACAAAGGTTTGCCAAAGAAATCCCTTGCCCATGTGGTTATATCAGCTATCAATGAGTGACGGCTCTTGATACAGTGTCGTCTGAAGGATCAGAGATTACAGGTGCTTAGCTTAGGATTGCTCCCCTGCCCTCTCTGCAGCGGAATTCCTCCACAGTCCATGATTTGTTTAATAATATTATGCATTATAGAGGAAGAAATATGCAAATCTCTTCCAATCTTTCTTTTTTGGAACATTGTTTTTAAACGTTTCAATAATTTTTTCGCACATTTGTTCAGAAACTGGAGACCCTCTGCCCATCTTTGCTCCTCAAAGACTCAGCCTTTCAAATCATGATTACAATCACCTGTTTGAAATCTTGTCATTATTTTTTTTTTTTTACCTCATTATTGGCCCTAATTTGCCCTGTCCCAACTTTTTTTTAGAATGTGTTGCAGGCCTGAAATGCAGGAATTGATGTATATTAACATATGAAATTAAGCTGACCAGACTAAACATGAAATACAGTATCTTGGGTTCATACTGTAAATTTAAGAATCACTGCGTTTTTATTTGTGCTTTCCATACCACCCCATCTGTTTTTGAATTGGGGTCGTAGCAAGTTGATATTGGCTTTTTTCTGATTTTCCATTACATTTTGTCTTTAGTGTTTTTTGCCCCATTTCCTCTGTGTATCAGTCAGAGCCATCATGGATCATGCCTTAAACTTGTTTACAAGTTTTTATACATGGCCACCCCAGTGCACTTCACAAATAAAGAAACATTATGCAATCATTTATGTATATGGTATTTTTTGTTTACTTTTGGCATACAGACAGCTTAAGTGACTTGCTCAGAGAAGTCACTTAAGTAGCAGAGGTGTAGGCTGAACCTGCTCTCTAGTGGTTTAAGGCACTGCCTTCTGACACTTACTGTATAGAAAATGAACAGTAAACAACCATTTCAAAGAAAATGAGCACAGCCATATGTTTTACTTTGTCATTTTGTTAAAATGTTTTGATACCATTTGACTGTGCTAACGCCTAGCTTATTTAGAGAATCTGAAATCACTGTTAAGACTCTATAGAACTAAACATGGGCCCTAAACATAAAGATGG
Source organism: Polypterus bichir lapradei (assembly GCA_026402145.1). NCBI lineage: Eukaryota > Metazoa > Chordata > Cladistia > Polypteriformes > Polypteridae > Polypterus > Polypterus bichir. Next base: position 67,857,071 of record JANRMT010062837.1, read on the forward strand.
GGCTAAACACATGCCCTAAACACAAAGGTGTGGGATATACTGTGTTGTTCGTATGTGAATGAAATAAAGATTATGTCAATCTAAACATTTTCCAGTTCTCTTGTATGTACACAGAGTTTTTCAATTTGCGCATTATCACAAAATGTTTCATATGGGTTGTGCCAACTTGTTTAATATTCATTGGATTTGGATATGTTCTTGACTGTGTAATCTTCAGGCTGCCAGAATATATTTTAACAGTTTTACCTCATACTTTAGGAGATTGTTGTCAAACGTTGAGCATTTAAGTTTTAATGGTGTCAGAGTGTCCTTGTTAGTAAATTTCCAGATTTGTCTTTCTGTTTAATTGTTTTATGGTATAGCCTAAGCAAAAAAGTATGATGTTCAGGGCATCGTAAACTTTCAAAGGGTACAGACTGTTCTGTCTGCAAACCCAAACCTTGGAGCCCAGTAGGTTGAATTTGGACAGGGCAGATTCCGGCAAGCATTTACTTAAATGAGGCAGCTCCTGCATGACTGGGCCTTCAGTTGAAAATCTGCAGTACTGATATAAATTATTAATTATTGGTTTCTTTGCTGCCTTCTTATTCATATGTAGTCCTCCTAACAGTAGTTGTCCATCATATGATATTTTAATTATGCACAGCACTGAATTTAATAACTGTGTTAATGCAAACTGTGTTATATACTCATATTGAAATATAATTTTTGAGTTATATAAGTCTGTTAGCGGATAAGTGGTACCAGAAATAGATGTGGCTATTAATAGCTTTATATTGTATGCCCGTTATTAAGTGGCTGATAGCTGTGGTGACAGAGTTGAATAAAATGATTGTTAAATGCAATTTGAAACAGAGTTGTCATCAACCCAGCTTCAACAGAGGTGCAAATATCTAAAGTCTGATTGCCTTTCAGGCTAATTTACAAAGTTATTTTTTTCATATTATTTCTTTACATCCATTAGTCTCTTTTCTCTTTTGATGCATTGTTCAAATTGTTTTATGTTGTTCAGCATTCATTGGCATCATAGATTATTGAACATTTTTGAAAATATAGTTATAATAAAACTGATACAGTTAAACACTGTTCTGTATGAACATACAGAGTTAAACCCTTCTGACATCAGCACACTGAATACAACAGCCAAACACTTTTCAATCTAAATGTAAAGTAATGTTCAATCCCAGTCACAAATATTTTTACCCTTTAATGCTTCATATTTTCAGTATAATACTGGCTTCATGTATGCAACCATTTTAATAAATGGAGGCATTTCAAGTATCCTCTTAGCCTGTGCATGCAGCAAAGCAGCAGAAAAAAGGGCATCTCATTTGCAGATGTATTATCACTGCACCATCAGACAAACTAAGTCCTAGTCTCTCAAATACAATGAATCAAGTCCAAGGTCATGGAGGGCAGGAGCCTATCCCAGCGGTCCACAGTAGAAGGCAATGAACAACCCTAGACAGGGTGTTAGAGCCCACTCACGCACACACTAACACTCAGAAAGGGTCCAAATTGGACTTGCCAACTAACTTGTTCTGCCTGCCTTTGTAAATGTGGGAGAAAAAAAAAATAACAGTACTTGGGCCAAAACCTGCATAGACACAAGAGGAAAGTACAGACATGGTCCCAGTGTGGGATTCAAACTTAAACTTGTTGGCTCATAAGGAGGCAGTGTTGCCCAATTTGCATGATGCCATCTGCACTTAAACATAGAAAGACAAAAATAGCTGTATTACAGTTACTAATTGCTTCATAATATCTTGCCACATTTGAAATGATTAATTAATCCCATATTAGAAGTTGTAATGAGAAGTTAATCTTAACATTCACTCTAAAAGAAAAATGTATAGCACCTCCCACCCTTTAAAATCATAAAGCCACTTTCAATGACCCTTCAAATGGTGCTATAAATGCCTGTAATTATTATTCAGATTGAACAACTCACCCTCATCAGAAAATTCTATGAAATGTAGTACTAGCTGGATGCCCTCTTTCTTATACAGAATGGTGACGCACTTTAAAGCAGCTGCCTAGTTGACTTGGTCCTTTGATAGTTAGTCATGTCTTCCTTGGGGGTTTCAGGTGTTCTCTTAGTACTGTGATTAACCTTTCACATTCCAAAACTTGCACACTGGGCTAACTGGTGATTCCAGACTGGCCTGGTGTGACAACTTTTGAATTTGTGTGTGATAGAATGGCATCTAGAGTTGTTTCCTGTCTTGCACCAAATGCTGCGGAAATAAGCTGCAGCTCCCTGTGATGGAAAACATGGTCTCTTAACATAGTTGATGTGTGGAGATGAATATTATATATTTTTAAGTTTAGACTCTTACAAGTGGTAATAATTACAATTTAAACTGCATGGTATTAAAGCTAAGCTGTGCCTCTTACAGTAAAAGAGCTCATGGGCTTCATATAAAATTGAATGTCACATGGAACAAATACTGAGAATAAAGACTTAAGTCTTTATAAGTCATTATTATTGAACCTGACAATTTAAAATTTTAAAGCTAGTAAGTGATGGGATCTTTTTTTCCATAATGGAGATAGGCAAGTACCATTAAAAGTATGATTATTGCTTTTTAGCTATTTAGTTTAGATTATTTTAGTAGTTTATGGTGATAAAATGCATGTAAAAGCGTACATCATATATATTTTATCTTTGCTCCTTAAGCACTTTTATCTTTGATAGTCACCAGTGAGGAATTGCAATATGTGGTCAAATGATCTGCTGAGTTTGGTTTTATAATATGATGGGCAGTGTAGTGTAGTGACCAGAGCTTTGGACTTCAATTCCTAAATTCAGCTTCTGCATGTGACTGCAATAAAAAGAAAAAAAAGTAAAGTATCTAGTAAGTTTCCTTAAAAAAGGAATCGACGAAATAAATAATGATAATGGTGATAATAATAATTATTATTAATAATGTTGATGATGATGTTCTTCCTAAGGCTACTAGTGTAGTGAATAATACTTTAATGTACAGCTTAATGTGTAATGCTAATGTGATTTATTGATGTAGCCATTACAAGCGACAGATAGAAATTTAAGAAAAAAATGTCAGTTCTTTCCAGGTGCTTTTGCAAAACTAAGAAACCTGTGTATATTTTGAGTATGTGTTATTGGTGGTTAAGAAAGTGCAAAATTTAAAGGCAATAGAGATCAAATTTTAGGCTGAGCATGAGATTCATAGTGCTACAGTCAGCCCTAGGACTAGATAATAAAACTAACAAAATAGCAGAATGCATCTCGTCACAAACGGATTGGATTAGAATAAGCTGCAGATATCTGAGGAAGTGAATATTGTAATGTAGCTTTGCCATGCCTTTTTAATATCCTGCAAAAATGGATTATCAAAAATATATCTGCTGAACAAAGATAAATCATGTAAGATTCACAAGCCTTCACTTGCAAATAAATTTTCAAACAAAATACTGTAACCATAAATATGAATTAATTAAAACAGTTTTAGTGCATTTTGAAATATTTATCTCATTCTTCATCAGAAACATGTATCTCATTTTTATTTGTTCCCAAATGAGTTGTATAAAAGCTAACTGTTAATATTAGATAACCACTTAATAATGGTGAAAAATTTTGTGTAGCCACACTTATTCATTATGGGCCTTTTGGCCCAACACTTACATTTTTGTGACAGCGTAATGCCAGTTCTTTTAAACAGTTAAACTGAGGAATAAATTTGAATCTTCAGAAAATTAATTGCTAATTCAAATATCTGTGGAGCAGAAATTATTTTATCCATTTTACTTGCTGTATACATATTATTTTACTTCCTGGATTCCTGAAAAAAGACAATAATGCATTAGACATTTTATGAATACATTTTATTTTCTGATCAAATTAAGAGTTTACAATGAACTAAAAGAAATTGTGCATTTTTCTGTTGTGAAAGTAAATCCAGAGAGCAATAATTCCATTATTATTGTAAAATTGAATATAAAACCTACAGAGACTATCAGCATAACACTTAATTATCATTAATTTAAATGGCATTCCCTAGCTTTAGAAATTACCCTAATTTTTGTTTAAATAACCCCAAAATACTTGAATATTAACAGTATTAATTTATTGATGACTATAATCAAACTGCGTGGGTTTCCTCCGAGTGCTCCCACAGTCCAAAGACATGCAGGTTAGGTGCATTGGCGATCCTAAATTCTACCTAGTGTGTGCTTGGTGTGTGTGTGTGTGTGCCCTGCCCGGGGTTTGTTTCCTGCCTTGCATCCTGTGTTGGCTGGGATTGGCTCCAGCAAACCCCCGTGACCCTATGTTGGGAGATGGATAAATAGATATTTTATTAATCCCCAAGGGGAAATTCACATACTCCAGCAGCAGCATACTGATAAAAACAATATTAATTAAAGGGTGATAAAAATGCATTGCAAGTTAAAAAATGCAAGGTGGAGAGTGCAAGGCAGGTATAACAGTCAATAACATTGTATAATGTTAACGTTTACCCCCCCTGGATGGAATTGAAGAGTCGCATAGTGTGGGGGAGGAACAATCTCCTCAGTCTGTCAGTGGAGCAGGACAATGAGAGCAGTCTGTCGCTGAAGCTGATCCTCTGTCTGGAGATGATACTGTTCAGTGGATGCAGTGGATTCTCCATGATTGACAGGAGCCTGCTCAGTGCCCTTCGCTCTGCCACAGATGTCAAACTGTCCAGCTCCATGCCTACAATAGAGCCTGCCTTCCTCACCAGTTTGTCCAGGCGTGAGGCGTCCCTCTTCTTTATGCTGCCTCTCCAGCACACCACCGCGTAGAAGAGGGTGCTCGCCACAACTGTCTGATAGAACATCTGCAGCATCTTATTGCAGATGTTGAAGGACGCCAGCCCTCTAAGGAAGTATAATCACCTCTGTCCTCTCTTGCACAAAGCATCAGTATTGACAGTCCAGTTCAATTTATCATCCAGCTGCACTCCTAGGTATTTATGGGTCTGCACTCTCTGCACACAGTTACCTCTGATGAGGGCCACCTAAAATCCACCACCAACTCCTTGGTTTTGCTGGTGTTCAGGTGTAGGTGGTTTGAGTCACACCATTTAACAAAGTCCTTGATTAGGTCCCTATACTCCTCCTCCTGTCCACTCCTGATACAGCCCACAATAGCAGTGTTGTCCGCAAACTGTTGCATGTGGCAGGTCTCCGAGTTGTATTGGAAGTCCGATGTATATAGGCTCAACAAGACTGGAGGAAGCATAGTCCCCTGCGACGCTATAAATAGCAGGTTGGATAATCGATGGATGGATGGGTAATCAAAATACTCTAATAAGAATTTGCCTTTCATTAAATGCAGTTTATAAGGCTATTTATCTAAGCTTTAACACTTTAAATTCCACATTCAAAGGGAGAGTCTTATGATGTTTAACACAAACCAAACAACAAGTATCCATGTTTTAGTGATGGGACCACAAAATGGCTGTGCCAATTAAAATTTCAAAATGGGATAGAGGAAATGCCTAAATACATGATTCAATAAAATGATAAAATAAATTACACCATTCCTAGATTAAGAAAAATTATAACAAGTGCAGAAAAAATTACTAAAGCCAAATAAAAATAATCAAAACCAGAATCATAACAGATAGAAAGTTTAATTATTTTGTTATTGTTGGCTTCAGTTTACCTTTGCCTGAATTTTGCAGCAATGTAATGACTGATTTTTTTTTTTTAAACTATGTATGTATGTAAGTATGTTTTGAGTTCTCCTTCATTTCTCAGTTTGATTCTAAGTAGTAAACAGTCATCTCCTCAATTAAGGTATTTGAATTACTCATTATCATGAGCTAAGATTCACAGTGGACCAAGCAGCCTCTGATCTCTTGCACCCTTGCCATCCAAGCAAATAAATTAGTGTAGTAGACAGGCATTAATAAATGTCAGTCGGTCATTTTCCAACCCGCTATATCCTAACACAGGGTCACGCAGGGCGCCAGCCCACCGCAGGACACACATACACACACACAAACCCACACACCAAGCACACACTAGGGACAATTTAGGATCGCCAATGCACCTAACCTGCATGTCTTTGGACTGTAGGAGGAAACCGGAGCACCCAGAGGAAACCCATGCAGACATGGGGAGAACATGCAAATTCCATGCAGGGAGGACCCGGGAAGCAAACCTGGGACTCCTTACTGCAAGGTGACAGCGCTACCACTGTGCCACCGTGCTGCCCTATTTATTTGTATATTAACAAATGTTTGTTTAATAAACATTTTCCTAAAGTATAGTATTGCACTTCAGTCAATTAAAAATGCACCAGAGACTTTTCTTGCATTACTTATTCATTGTTAATGTCATAAAAAATCAAGTCAATTGTAGCTGAAACAAAAGCTCTTAAACATTATATGTTTGGTATGAGAACAAGTGTCTGTAATTGTGTATTGCCTGTGTCCTTGTAAAGCAAAAGTAATATCAAAATGTGAGTTACCCATGACTCAGAGTATGCATTGTAAGAAAAAGCACAGTTTAATAAAGCCAAACATGTACTTCATTTGCAAAGGAATGCTATTGTAGAAGACTGTGTATTTCTTATAATATGTTTTTTTAATTAGATTGGAAGTCTATGCTTTTAATACATCAATCAATCTTTCGATCAGTAGCTAACGGAATACAAAGTTTTTCATTACAAGAACAAAAATGTATTTGAATTATTAAAGCAAAGTTGTGTTCTTATAGCAACATTACAATATAATTGATTTTTGTTATTCTCTATCAAAAAAAATGTGTGTAATTCCATTTTTTTCAGGGCTCAAATGCTCTTGGATCAATACAGAAAAAAATCCAAACTGTTCCGAACTAAAGTGGTTTTGGCTCCTCTCGGGGATGATTTTCGATATAGTGAAGCATCTGAGTGGGACCAGCAATTCCAAAATTACCAAAAGTTATTTGACTATATGAATTCTCATCCTGAACTCCATGTTAAGGTAAACAAAAATCTTCCATAAAACATCAAATAATGTTATTAATTGCTTTTTTTTCTAAGCCTGTACTCTGTGATGAAAGAAGATCAACATTTTCATGTCTTTCTCTTTAATTAAAAAAAAAAAAATCTGTCATCAAGTTTCAGTTTATGCACTGTTATTATTGCATAATAATGCCAAATGAGTTGGTGCTAAGTGACAGGCACTCAAGTTTTTAGTGCTAGAAGCTCAGCATATATGTTCCAGTAAGCTGGATGGGCTAAAATCTCTGCCTTTTGCAAACTCTGTTATTATTATTAATATTATTATTATTGTTATTATTGTTGTTGCTGTGATTTTTTTAATTCCAGAACCTCAGTGGACAAAATTGTAACTCACCCTCTGTGTGTGTGTGTGTGTGTGTGTGTGTGTCTCACGAAAGTAGGAAGAAATTACCTTCTAACGCATTCTGTTCTACTGCGCACTGATAGAAGACAACTGCTGCTTTCACTTCTCTAACCTGCCAAATATTGTGGAGAGGGTGACTGCTGTTGTCAAGGATGGCCTGTAACTTCTTCCCCATTCACCTTTCCAGCACAATTCCTAGTGAGTCCACAATCCTACCCAGCACCGAGCCGGTCTTCTTCACCAGCTTGTCCAGCCTCTTAGTGTTCTTGTCTGTCATTCTGTCTCCCCAACTAACAGCAGCAAAAAAAGAGGACACTGGCAACAACTTTCTAATAGAACAAAGACAGCATTTCACTACATCTATTGAATGATCTAAGTCTTCTGAGGGAAAAGAGCCTGCTGTGCCCCTTCCTTTAGAGGACATCTCTGTTCACCCAGCAGTCCAGTCTGTCCTCAAGGTGGACACCTAGATATTTATAAGTCTGCACCACCTAAATATTCTCACCTCGGATGTTAACAGACTGAAGAAGGGAGCTTAAACCTGCTGAAATCCATAGTCATCTCCTTGGTCTTTGTTGTGTTCAGAAGCAGACAGTTCTTGTTGCTCCAGTCACTGAAAGCTCCAGTCAGATCCCTATATTCCCTTTCCTGCCCATTCCTTACACACGCCATAATAGCTCTATCATCAGAGTACGTCTGAATGTGGCAGAATTCTAACTTATATTTAAAGTCTGGTGTGTATAATGTGAACAGGAATGGGGCCAGAACAGTCCCTTGTAGGGCCCCAGTGTTGCTCACTACTTTCCTGGAGATACATTTCCCCAATTTCACAAACTGTAGTTGTTCAGTCAGGTATTTATGAATCCGAAAGGAGAATGTGGAATCCACCCCCTCCTCTCCAGTTTATCTTTAAGAATGGAGAGTTAGATTATGTCGAATACCCTTGAAAAATCAAAAGCATAATCCTCACATCATCCTCCTGGTTCATCCAAAAAGAAGTGGGTCTGGTGTAGCATGTAGAGGACTGCATCCTCAACAACAATATACTCCATGTATACAAACTGTAGGGGATCCATTGCATGCTGGACTTGTGATCTTAGGAGACACAGAAACACCCTCTCTATTGTCTTCATGATATGTGATGTGAGGGCCTGTAGTCATTTATCTCAGTTGGCTTCCTGATTTTTGGAACTGGCACAAGACATGATGTTTTCTATGGAGCTGAGACAATCCCACCTTGAAGTATCAGGTTCAACAATCTGTACAGGCCCAGTAAGTTGATCTGCACACTACTTAAGTAGTCTAGGGCACACATCATCCCGACCAGCTCTGTGAAGAGCAAGGAGAGTGGGTCATGAAGTTGGCGAAACAACGACATTTGTAGCATGTCCAGGTATGAAAATCCAGTCACAGTTTGCTCCGCAAAAAGGAAGGTCCATAAACATTGCTTCCAGAAATGGCATTTACCTTCGGTGAGTCTCTTTCATCTTCGACGACTATGCCAGGATTTCCATACCCCCAAATTCTAATATTGTGGCGATTAACCTTACCAGAGAAATGGAAAGTTGGTTCATCCAAAAAAATTAGTTGTTCGGGAAAATTGTCCTCTTCTTTGTCCTCCAGAATTGCAGTGCAAAAATGCAAAACAATTTTCATGGTCGTCAGGATGCAGTGTCTGCACTAATTGCTACTTGTAAGGCTTCATATGCAGATGCTGTCTAAGAATACGCCATACCGTTGTTTGAGAAATTCCAAGTTCATTGCTTGCCCGTGATGTACATTTCATAGTGCTCCTTTTGAACACACCTCGGATACTCTTGTCATTTTCATCTGACGTGCATGGATAACCAGCGCTTTAAGTTTGCATATGCAACCTTCTTCTATGAATTTTTTATGCCACTCGTAAATTTGCTTATAACGAGGTGGCAGTTAAACCATCGACTGAATTCATGTTGCACTTGAATAATGGACTCACATTTTGCAAATTTCAGCACGCAAAATGATTTCTCTTGTGGTTTTGTCGCCATTTTACTATAAACGAGATACAGCGCTCGGTGGCATTCACTGGTACGTTTAGGCGGGCTTTTAAACTTTGAGCATTCCTCTATCCAGTGATATGTGTAATGTGTTTCTGTCTAATACAGTTTGTTTGAAATACGTTTTTGAAATCTGCTTTTTCATTTTGAATAGCCTGGTACAGTCTATTTTGAGCAGTGGAAAGGCACTATTTAAATTAATACTTTTTTTTTTTATTATACTCCGATGTGAAAGTAATTACACCCATGAAAAGATTTGTATTTTTCACATTTTTGGACAACGGAATATTTGATTGTCATTTTAACAAAGCAATGATAAAGGTGATTAAATTAAAATTTACATAAAAATATTTTTGTACTTGTTTGTACAATTTACATCAATAGGAATATAAAGCATCTCTGTCTTTATAATTGCTTCAGGTTATATTCAAGTACACGCTAACAAATGCAAATAATCAGAATATTATTCCTAATATAAATGTCACAGACCTATGGTTTGGTTTTAACAATTGAGGTATGAGGCTAAAACATTATTGATTTTGTTATTATTATTATTAATGATTGAATATCTCTTATCCAAAATTCTGAAATCCAAAACTTTTTGAGTGCCAACATAATGCCTGAAGTGGAAAATTCCATACGAGAGGTATATTTTGTAAAACTTTGCTTGTAATCGACCGTGAGAATATGCATTTGCTTTATAATATAAAAATGCATACAGCTAAGAAACACTTCTAATTTATAAAACCTGGCATACACACATTTGTACACAGTTTACCTTAATAAATCTTAATCATCTTGTAAATATATCCCCTAGGAAGCTTAGAGCACCTCATATCAGCGACACATGATTGACAATCTGAAGGTTTGGAGGTTTTGAACGTTGCTAAGCAGTGAAACACAGTCAATGATTTTTGTCCCCTGTGAAGTTCACAAGTGCTGTGCGGCACCGATTAAAATTGCTTCATTGGCATGCAGCCAGGAAGCTTAGAGGGAACATAGATTTTAGTGCCTTTCCTCTGCATTCTAGATTTAATAGAATGTCATTGCTTACAGTTAAGAAAAGAAGCATCCTTCTAGCTAGGTGCCTTTATTGCAAATTGAGTTAATTTGCCCTGAAAACTGGACACTGCTGCAGATTGCTTCTTTAACACTAGAATTACCAGAGCCTACGAGAAAACTTGTAAATCCAGCCCACCTTAAATCTTTTCTCACCTCTCCGTCAGCGTCTTTTGTCCTGTAAATGTGTCGATAGCAGCAAGCAGCCTGCTATCCTGTCCCCCCCGCCCACCACTGCAGTTCAATTCACAAAGAAGTTTGTCAGTGCTCAGTGATTATCTTTGAGTGAAGTGCTGAAACTTTATAGGATAAAAAAGTACATTGTCATTTGGAATACATACATTTCATGTGTATTCAATGTCATCAACAATCTCTGTAAAAACGTTGTTAACACAGAAGCATTTTTCATGTTTTAGTAATAATTGACAAAATGTAGACATGAAATGTGTAATGTGTGAAACCTGAAATACAAATATGAAATAAACACTTTCACAAAAGGTACAAGTATAACAAAACAAGTGCACTTTTATTCAAGAACTAGCAAAATACCCACGCTTCGCAGCGGTGAAGTACTGCCTTAAAATTTTTATTAAGAAGAAAATTAAACCTTTTTAAACTGAGGGAAAATATACCAATAATTATTTGTTAAGGATCTCTTTGTATGCCACGTTGTCAGTTCGGCCCTCCAGTTGCAATATGACCAAGCTGTAGCTGTGCGCTGAGCTTACTCTTGAGCATGCAACGTACAGTTGGCCATGTGAACAGTAATCTTGTTTCAAATCTCACAGCTTGGATTGCTGCTGTCATAATCGGTTTGAGTTTCATGGTTTGTTTCAGTTACGACAGTATTTGTAGGACTTGTGTTGAAGAGACATTCGGCATCTGTCAAGCGTTGTAAGTATACAACCAGTTTCATTGATAACCTCACATCCAGCTTTTGAGAGTTTAAACATTTCTAAACATCAAAGTGTCCACTACTGAAATCGTCACCTGTGAAGCTAAGATGTTTAAGAGGCATTGGCGGTTGTCCAAAGGTGTAAAATATTTGGCCATTTCGGTACACTTAAGCATTTCACTCTTCTAGTGCTCCTGTGTAGTATAATTATCTCCTGTACCGTCATCAGTCCACACCTTGAACCTGTCCCAGTCATTCAATACATAAGACACAATGTTCCTCCGGATATCAATAGTGAGCCTGATATGGCTGTGCAATATGTAACAAAGAGAATGGAAAAGGCAGGTGCCATCTCCGGGCATGGAAACCACTTGGTAAGTGACAGTTCTTTGATCAATGGTGATTACCTCGATAGACATGTTAATGGGGGTACGGTTGGAATGATAAAGGAAATGGGTACCTGAACAATGTAAAGTAAGTCTAAAATACCTATACAATAACTATAATCGTAATAAATCAACAATAAAACAGCGGAGAAGCCGTGGATTAAATAAAAAGGCTGTAGTTATCAGCAGGGAGACGTGAATACCGTGGTGAAGCAAGGAAGGGAATGTAGAGACTGGAGCGACAGACGGCCTTATATAGGCAGGCAGCCAACAACGTGGGAGGCGTTGGGATGGGGGACCCAACGCCGCCTCACACGGTGACCGAGCTGCAGGCTATGGACGTATATATGTACGTAAGTAGGATTCAGTTACCGTTGGGAACCCGCGTACCAAATTTCTTGAAGATGGGCCCATAAGTAACAAAGACCGTTGAAAAGTTCAATATGGCAGCCGACAGTGGCATCATATCACCCAAATAAGTACCAAATTTCAGCCTTCTACCTATGAATAAGAAAGTTCAACATGGTGGACGTTGTTGACCGTTATGACCATTACGCGTAGAATTTTGAAATACAACCTGCTTAACTTTTGTAAGTAAGCTGTAAGGAATGAGCCTGCCAAATTTCAGCCTTCTACCTACACGGGAAGTTGGAGAATTAGTGACGTTGGAAACTTCAATATGGCGGAGGACAGTGGCATCATACCACTGAAATAAGTACGTACATCGGTTTTGGTTAGCGCAGGGAAGCCACCTACCAAATTTCGTGAAGATGGGGCCATAAATAAGAAAGTTAAACATGGCGAACATTGTCACCCGTTATGACCGTTACGCGTTGAATTTCGAAATGAAACCTGCTTAACTTTTGTAAGTAAGCGGTAAGGAATGAGCCTGCCAAATTTCAGCCTTCTACCTACATGGGAAGTTGGAGAATTAGTGATGTTTGGAAAATTTAATATGGCGGCCGACAGTGGCGTCATACCACCAAAATAAGTACATACATCGGTTTTGGTTAGTGTAGGGAAGCCACCTACCAAATTTCGTGAAAATGGGGTCAGCCATCTATCTACACGGGAAGTTGGAAAATTAGTGACGTTGGAAAGTTCAATATGGCGGCCGACAGTGGCGTCATACCATCGAAATAAGTACATACATCAGTTTCGGTTAGCGCAGGGAATCCGCCTACCAAATTTCGTGAAGATGGGGCCATAAATAAGAAAGTTCAACATGGCGGACATTGTGAAAATTAGTGACATTGGAAAGTTCAATATGGCGGCCGACAGTGGCGTCATACCATCGAAATAAGTACATACATCGGTTTCGGTTAGCGCAGGGAATCCGCCTACCAAATTTCGTGAAGATGGGGCCATAAATAAGAAAATTCAACATGGCGGACGTTGTCGACCGTTATCGACCGTTATGACCGTTACGTGTAGAATTTCCAAATGAAACCTGCTTAACTTTTGTAAGTAAGGTGTAAGGAATGAGCCTGCCAAATTTCAGCCTTCTACCTACACAGGAAGTTGGAGAATTAGTGATGTTTGGAAAATTCAATATGGCGGCCGACAGTGGCGTCATGCCACCGAAATAAGTACGTACATCGATTTTGGTTAGCGCAGGGAAGCCACCTACCAAATTTCGTGAAGATGGGGTCAGCCTTCTACCTACACGGGAAGTTGGAAAATTAGTGACGTTGGAAAGTTCAATATGGCGGCCGACAATGGCGTCATACCATCTAAATAAGTACATACATCGGTTTTGGTTAGTGTAGGGAAGCCGCCTACCAAATTTCGTGAAGATGGTGCCATAAATAAGAAAGTTCAACATGGCGGACGTTGTCAACCATTATCGACCGTTATGACCGTTACGTGTAGAATTTCGAAATGAAACCTGCTTAACTTTTGTAAGTGAGCTGTAAGGAATAAGCCTGCCAAATTTCAGTCTTCTACCTACACGGGAAGTTGGAGAATTAGTGAGTGAGTGAGTGAGTGAGTGAGTGAGTGAGTGAGTGAGTGAGTGAGTGAGTGAGTGAGGGCTTTGCCTTTTATTAGTATAGATTTAACCAAAGAAAAAAGAAAGCAGGTTACGGTAGGCAGTTGATACGACAGCTTGCGTGGTGCAATGCTAAGAACTGCTGACTCCCAATCAAGAGGTCGCGGTTTTGATATCAGCTGATCCCAAATTTACCATTCCCAAATTTACCATTTTGAGTAGTGAGCTGCTCTTATTGTTTATATCATACAATAAAAACATACATTTGATTTGAATCTATAAATGTATAGTACTTGTCAAAGTTTTTTCAGTTTTATTATGTCACTCACGTTGAATCTTTCACACACACCCTTCCCCCGCCGCTCCCCCCCACCCCCCCCCCCCAATCTGACACCGTTTTCAGATAAAGACGTGGTACAAACTTGTTTTGTTACACCCCCTCTTTATTTGAAAATCGTGTCGATTCTAGTGCATGAACGAGACTGGGAAAACTGTGTGACGTGGATGTGAGCGTTGTGCATGACTGAGAATGACTGTGGATGTGAATTTTTTTTATTCAGTTTTATTCTTGAGTGTTCCTGCTCACGCTGAATTAGTATGCGCCTTCTGATCCATGATGTCAAAGGCACACTGACAAAAGAAGAGAGACTTATGTATATATGACATTTGGAATAATTCATTTTATGACCTGTATTGTACATGTCAGAAAACGTTGTTGCAATAATGCAACATTATATTCATTTGCATACCTTCATGCAGTTGTAATCATAACATGACTGTATAATGTGTGAAGCCTGAAGTCCAAATATCAAATAAACACTTTTATTCACTTTTATTCAAGAATATAAACAAAGAAAAAAGAAAGCAGGTTGCGGTAGGCGTTTGATACTACAGCTTGCTTGGTGCAATGCTAAGAACTGTTGATTCCCAATCAAGAGCTTATGGGATGGATGCTGGCAGCTTCTGAAGTTTACCGTTTTGAGCAGAGAGCTGCTCTTATTGTTAATATTATACAATAAAAACATACATTTTATTTGCGTCTGTAACAGCCACTGTAAATGTATAGTATTTGTCAAACTTAGTGTCTTTTTTTTTTTTTTTAGTTTTATTCTCTCACTCACGTTCACACTTCCACAACACCTCCCTGCCCCCCCAAACCCCTGATCTAACGCTGTTTTCAGATAATGACGTGTACTTGACTGGGAATAATTGGGGATGTCAGTAGTGTTTTGAATCAGTGGAACTGGAAATTACAGGGAATTCTCAGATCTTAACAGTTGTACCACGTCTTTATCAGATCGGGGGTGGGGGGTGGAAGCTTCAACGTGAGAGAGAGAGAATAAAGCTGAAAAAAACTTTGACAAGTACTATAAATTTACAGACACAAATCAAATTATGTTTGTATTGTATGATATAAACAATAAGGGCAGCTCACTACTCAAAATGGTAAATTTGGGAAGCAGCTGATATCGAAACCACGACTTCTTGCTTGGAAGGCAGCAGTTCTTAGCATTGTACCACGCAAGCTGTCTTATTGACTGCCTACCATAACCTGCTTTCTTTTTTCTTCGGTTAAATTCTTGAATAAAAGTGCACTTGTTTTGTTATACTTATACCTTTTGTGAAAGTGTTTATTTCATATTTGTATTTCAGGCTTCACATATTACAGTATATATTTCATGTCTGCAATTTGTCAATTATTAGTAAAAGATGAAAAACGTTTCTGTGTTAACGTTTTTACAGAGATTGTTGATGACACTGGACACACATGAAATGTATGTATTCCAAATGGCGATGTACTTTTTTACCCTATAAAGCTCCAGCACTTCACTTGAAGATAAACGCTGAACACTGACAAACTTCTTTCCGAATTGAACTTCGGCAGTGGGCGGGGGGATGGGATAGCAGGCTGCTTGCTGTTATTGACACATTTACAGGACAAAAGACGCTGACAGGGAGGTGAGAAAAGATTTAAGGTGGGCCGGATTTACGAGTTTTCTCGTAGGCTCTGGTAATTCTAGTGTTAAATTTTCAAAAACATGTTATGTTTTATGTATGTGCATCAATGCCATATGAAAACTGAATGCCTAATCAATCAGTTAAGGGCTTCCAGGCATGATGAAATGAAGGCTGGCTGAGATATTCTTGACCTATCAGCCTGTTCCCAAATAAGTGACACCTGGTAGACTATATAAACTGCCCAAAAAAAATATTCAGAGCAAATATGAAGCGTTGGTCCTATTAAAAGACAATTAAAATTGAGTCTGTACATCATACTTACCACTTGTGGTTTAACACTAGAATACCAGAAGCCTACGAAAAAACTCATAATCCCGGGCCACCTTAAATTCCTTCGCACCTCTCCATTAGCGTCTTTTATTTTATAAATATGTCGATCAGCACAGGCAGCAAGCACCCTGCTCTCCCATCCCCCCATTGCTGCAGTCAACTTGGACAAAAAGTTCTCCCAGCTCATGTCTTGTTTATCTCGGTGTGAGGTGCCTGGAGTTATATAGGGTAAATAATATATCATTATTTGGAACTCATGCATTTCATGTGTGTTTCATGTCTGCAACGGCCTGTGTAAATGTAGGATGACAGGAAATGCAACAAATGTTGAACACATACCTAAAACAAACTTTTTTCATGTTACAGTACTAACAACAAAATTTTAACATGAAGTGTATAATGTGTGAAGACTGAAGCCCAAATATCAAATAACACTTTCTCGTATAACAAAACAAGTGTGCTTTTATTCAAAAATTTAACCGAAGAAAAAGAAGTCGGGTTAGGGTATGATGCTGACACGACCACTTGGCTGGTGCAGCGGTAAGAGTTGCTGACTCATAATCAAGAGGTCACGGATTCGAGTCCAGCCGCTAACCAGAATTACCATTTTTATATGAAAACATTTATATGTTACTTATATAAAATCCACATCGAATGTTATTTGGGATGGGACAGCAGGCTGCTTGCTGCTTGTGCTGATCAACACATTTACAAAACAAAAGACACTAATGAAGAGGTATGAAGAAGTTTAAGGTGGCATGGGATTACAATTTGTTTCGTACGCTTCAGGGATTCTAGTGTTAATATGTTTGCCACATCAACAAACATTATAGTAATGACTCAGTGATAAGAATTATTATACATGAGAGTGATCATTTAGCTGTTTTGGCTGCAGTTCCATGCTTGATCAAGGGTGCCCAAAGATATTTTATTATGCATAAAGCCGTAACTTGAGAAGGGTTGGAGTACCAGACAGAAATCATGAGGAACCCACTAT
This sequence comes from Polypterus bichir lapradei, assembly GCA_026402145.1. Classification (NCBI taxonomy): domain Eukaryota; kingdom Metazoa; phylum Chordata; class Cladistia; order Polypteriformes; family Polypteridae; genus Polypterus; species Polypterus bichir. The sequence continues at coordinate 67,874,066 of JANRMT010062837.1, forward strand.
GCTTGCATGTGTGACAATATAAACATACATACATATATAATTATTTAAACTGTATATATATAGAAATATATTTTGTGTGCATATGTATGTATGTAAAAAAACAATACCTATCAAGCAGCAGGTAGCACCTCTTTTTTTTCCTTAACAGCCTGGTTCCTTTGATGCATGAATTTCAAGAAGATCCTGGAAATATTTCTTACGAGTTTTCATCCATTAGTTAGTATTCCAGTAGTTCTTGAAGACGTTTCAGCAGCACATTCATGTTGCAAAGTCCCCAAAGGTGTTCTGCTGCATTGTGGTCTTGGCACTGAAATCACTGCCGTGTTTGTAGAACCAGCTTGAGATGATGTATGTATGTTTTGAGGCATGGTGCATTATCCTGCTGGAAGAATCCACTTGATAAAAAGGATAGAGTAGAAATAAATTGCAGCAGATTCGTATTTTGTTTTAAGATGGTTTTCAGTATAGAAAGAGTTTTATGTAATTCATGAATACATCTTTTCTTCATACTGTAGTAAAATCATAAAGGCTATCGTGGTCAATAGCTTGATTTTTTGCTTCACGGTGCATTGTCAGACTTTATCTAATAATTAGCTTCCTCTGTTTTAAATTTTGTAGTCAAAACATCCCTTGCTGATTTTTTTCTTCATTTAGCAGTTTAATTTATTATAGCAGAGAGTTTCTGAAGTAAGTTCCAGTTTTACAGAAACCTAAAATTTCCACTGACATATGAATGCCACAGTTAATAAATATATATATATATATATAATATATATTATTGGTGACACCATGTTTAATTTTAAAATATTTCAGGAATATTTCAATTATTTTTTTTCTGTCTCACTACTCCTCAGCGTATGCAGCAAACACTAAAATATATTAATCTGATTCAATAAATAAATTAGTTAAGGTTAATCAATCTGAGAAATGATGGAGCAAATCAGCAAATTATAGCCGTGAAAGCCAGCTGCCTGACAGCACTACAGACCTTCACTCTTGCTAATTAGAGCTGGTCAGAGAAATGCAGGGTTCCAGTGGGATAGAAAGAAACTGAAAGAAAAAGTGAATAGAATTTTTGTTTTCCTCTGCTCAATTTTTAAATATGGCAGTTTGCCATGTGGAAATTATTCAGGCTGCATTTAGGTACATTTTTTGGAAGGAAGCATTCTAAGTTTTGACAGCTATTGCTCTCTTGGGTTGGCTGTAAGCTTTGCTTTACTGGGCATGTCATTTTTTGTCTGCCCTAAGTATTAAATTACAATTGTCTCCACTGTTGGCATTTAAAACCGATTTAGAATGTCTTGTTCTGTATTGTATTCTTTATGGTTTACCGAGTCTCTCAGTGTTTTATAAAGAAACTTCGTAATTACTAGAGTAGGTGGCTATGGCTGCTCTTGATAAAAAAATAATGGGTTTGGTTTATGGTATTTGTGCACAGCAAGACCAAAAGATATAATTTTACTGTTTTTTATTGAAGAGTTAAATTGTTTAGCTGCAGTAATTTAATCAAATCCACACTGCAAACTTAAAGGAGTACTCCACCCAAAAAATTTTTTTATATATTGTTCCTACCCAATGATGTTTATATAGAGGGCAGAGAAGAATTTTTAATCTCATGCTTTCGTGTAAAATGAGAGAAAAAAAAAGTGTGATATACTAGAACCCAGTGGTGACCAGTGCTGTATAGCTGTGTGGCAAATGCCCTTGGAACAAGAAAAAAATTCTTGCATTATAATCAACATGTCTGTTGTCTAATCATATGTTTAAATCATGCACAATGCATGTGTTTTTTTACTAAAGTATTAATAGTTCCAGAAAAATCAGTGTATGACATAAACTAGAAAGACTTTCCCATAATGCTGTGCTTTTGAATTGAACTGCCTCTCCCCCTCATTCACTGGTCTAGAGTCCTGCTGCATTTTCTGTAAGTAACTTTTAATATCAATTTAACAAAAAAATCCATGTGTATTACATCTTGAGCATACGACTGGTTAACAGACATGTGGATTATCCAACACGAGTAATGTTAAGAGTCACCATTGGGTTCTATAATGCCATAAACGTTTTCTCTTTTTCTTCATGAACACAAGAGATTAAAATTTTTTTCTCAGCCTTCACTAAAAACTTGATTTGGTAAGTAACATATTCATAAATTATAATTTATTTCTTTAAGTTTTTAAGGAGAAGATAATTGTGAGACTGCCTTGTACTGAGCCTTTTCTTTGGCACCCATGAGTTGTATAAACTGGTTTAGCCTTTCATGCAAGACTCACAAGTATGGTGGTGGTTTTGTGTGCCAAACCATCAATAATTACTTAACAAAATGTATTCTCATGGCTGGTCTTTTTTTTAAGCTGTTTTCAGAGTTCTTGATAGCTGTGCTGTCTTATCAGAATAAACGTGAATTATCCTAGTTTGACAATGCTCATGTGAATAGTTATAGTAGTTAATTTAATTATTGCTTTCCTTTATAGGCCCAGTTTGGAACTATATCAGACTACTTTAAAGCTCTCCGGAAAGCTGCTGGCCTAAGTCCCTTAAATGGTATTCCTACGGTGCTTCCAGTTGTGAGTGGGGACTTCTTCACTTACGCTGACAGAGATGACCATTACTGGAGTGGTTATTTCACATCCCGTCCATTTTACAAAAGGCTAGATAGAGTCATGGAGTCACATCTGAGGTAGGTAGACAATTATTGAAATGTTACTGTGTGTTCAGCAAAATGCTACTATGGAGGAGACATTTCAATTTTAACATCATATCATGTGCTTTTCTATTTTGGTTAATGAATTCTGGGAATCATGACTTGTCCTGTTGATACATATCAGTTATACAATGCCATGTGTGTTTGGTAAATGTACATAACATTTGCTCAGTGATGTCCTCTGTTTGCTTTTAGCATTGGAAATAGGTATTGCAGCCTACTGCATTATAACATCTAGATTAAACTATGTCATGAACTGTATGTTTCATATTAGCATATTTTGATATGCCTCTTGTCTTACGAAATGCAATGATGCATCCTTCACCCCATGATTGGCAGAGATTTTTAATCCACCCTAGGTAAAATATATAAAATAGTAGCAAGCAATACATTCCTTTGGTGCTGCAGTTTTGTGTTTCTTTCAACTAGTTGTCCCTAGCTCTGTTGTTAGCTGGTTGTTAGCTTTGTGGACATCACCTTTTGCTTTATCCTGCTATTGTACAAATGACTTGTTGCATGGATATTAATGTACTGTAACAAGTGTTGTCACGGTTGTGTGACATAGTTGTTATTGTTTCTGCTTCCCAATGCCAGGAGCCATTTGATCACTGACTCTGTGAAGTTTGCATATTCTCTGTCTTGGCATGAGGTTTCTCTCTGCACTCGGCTTTATTCCCACATCACAAAGAATTGCCTTTAAAGTTTAATGGCAACCCTAGACTGCTCTGATGGTGTGAGGATGGATGTATTCATGACTGGGTGCTGAAGAGAGCAGACTTACTGGTGACATTCAAAACCAGTATAAATATTGTGTTTGCTGGAGAATCTCTGCTTTGCCAACCACCGCTGAAACTCTTGGAATTCTGTTAAATTTAGAAAAAAAATAAAATTAAACAATTCAAATCAGACACTAAGCAAAAGAAAGCAAGTGTCATAGTCGTCCTAGCCTCTTTCAACCCCATCCTGATCCTTTTATGTTTGGCAATGAGTCACTTCATGGCATCCTACAGCCCTATTTATTTGTCCCACTTTCAATAGGTTTACATAGTTATCAGACTTAGGGTCTCTTGTGAAGTAGTTACACCAAATACTAAGTAGAGGTTGTCCCTTTTTGCCTAATGGAAGTCAAACTCTCATCACTTTTTTTTATTGTGATCAGTGGTCACATGACCAGAAGAGACAGGGCTTCTTTGCATGATTCTAACCTCACAAGTTTGTTTGTGCTCCTATGCATTTCTTCCTCTAATATTGGCTCTGTGCTTTGGAGATGACTTCCAGTCCTACATTGATAACAGGAAAAAAAATTGCCCTGAGGTATCTGTAGTTCTTTGCGAATTCCCACAGAGCTCTTCTTGTCCTCATGGTTTGAAAACCTCAAGAGGTGGAGGAAGAAAATGTGACACTCGATGTTAAACATACAAGCTTTTTGCATTCAGCTTTCTTGTTTCAGCTACCACTTTGCCCATTAAAATATTTTTGACTTTAAGGTTTTTTTTTAATGGGTATACTATATAACAATGGAAAGGAAACCATACCTAATTCAATTTAAACCCATATAATGAGTGGAATGCACTTACCGTATATACTCGAATATAAGCAGAGTTTTTCAGCACCCAAAATGTGCTGAAAAACGTCACCCTTGGCTTATATTTGAGTCAGGTCCTGCTGCCCCCGCCAACCCGACAGAAAGCTGGAGTGTACATTACAGTACCTGGTTTGGTCTGCGGGCGGTAGAAGAACTGCTTCGGGCTCCGTGTGGTGCTGTGCAGCCTCTGTGAGACTCATTCCGGGCTGTGTGCTCAATTAATGAGCTGATGCCTCAATTAATGTACGGTAATTTTATTGGTATTTATTTTGATTATTAAAACTTACCAGTAGCTGCTGCATTTCCCATCCTAGGCTTATACTCAAGTCAATATGTTTTTCCAGTTTTGTAGGTAAAATTAGGTACCTTGGCTTATATTCGGGTCAGCTTATACTTGAGTATATCCGGTATTATATTTTCCACATTGTTCTTTATGTGTACTTGTGGTATGGTGTTGTCTTTCTCAGTGCTTTTTTGAGTGTTAAACTCTTCTCTGTGTCCTTTTTCAACTTCATAAGCAAAAGTATAAATCTTTCTGCTACAATATTTTAAGTGCTGGGATGACCTTCTTCCAATACGTTTTTTTTCCCACATTGGATTTGTCCACAAAGCTTGAGATTAATGTATTGGATCTTTGAGCTGGTTACCCCACCACAATGTTCTGAGAGATTTCAGTGTGAACCTGGTCTATGGACCATAGTATCCAGTCCCAAAGAGAGTACAGTAATCCCTCGCTATATCGCGCTTCCACTATCGCGGATTTTAAATGTAAGCATATCTAAATATATATCACGGATTTTTCGCTGGTTCATGGATTTCTGTGGACAATGGGTCTTTTAATTTATGGTACATGCTTCCTCAGTTTGTTTGCCCAGTTGATTTCATACAAGGGACGCTATTGGCGGATGGCTTAGAAGCTACCCAATCAGAGCATGTATTACATATTAACTAAAACTCCTCAATGATATGCTTCCCGCGCGGTGCTTGATTGTTTGCTTTTCTTGGTCTCTCACCCTCTCTTACATTCTCTGCGCCTGACGGAGGGGCTGTTTGCACAGAGGATACGGACGCTCCTCTACAAAATGCCACTTTATCGCGGTGCTTCCGTACTTCGGCATACTTAAAAGCATGTATTGATTTTTTGATTGTTTGCTTTTCTTATCTCGCGCTCTCTCTCTTTGACATTCTCTGCTCCTGACGGCGCTCCCTTGAAGAGAAGATATGTTTGCATTCTTTTAATTGTGAGAAAGAACTGCCATCTCTGTTTTGTCATGGAACACAGTTTAAACTTTTGACTAAAGGGTGTTATTTCATGTCTAGAGGGCTCTAATAATGTTAACAGTATGGGAGAGTTTATAAGGGCTTAAAATATATAAAAATAACCATACAAACGTATGGTTTCTACTTCGCGGATTTTCACCTATAGCGGAGGGGTCTGGAACGCAACCCCCGCGATCGAGGAGGGATTACTGTACTTTCTATTGCCAGAAAGAGGTACCAGGTTGAATTTCTTGACTCCCAAGAAAGTCGATGAGCCTGTTTGCATCAAAGAAGGTGCAGAAATGCAGGTGCCTAGATTTTAGAATTTGTAACATTTGTTGATTGGATCAATGTCCTCTTACTGTCCTGCCAATAATGGAAAAAAATGGCAGTCTCATGGGGCAAAAGTTGTAATGGACCAGAAGATGAAATATACAGTATATGTTCTCGTATAAGTAGGGTCTTGAAACCCAAAAAATTGATCATCAAATCAGACCCCAACTTATACGCCTTTTCAAAAATGTAACACTTTTTATTTTACATCTTCTTGCTTCCTCCAATCTTGCATCAGTTTCTCAGACACATCGTATTTTGTTGCAGCAGCACAGTTACCCATTTTTTTTTGTTACTTCAATGATGTTTAATTTAAAACCAGCTTCATATTTTCTTCTGATCGAACGCTCCATCGTAGATAAGGGATGCTCTTACAGTAATGGTGTATGAGGGTGTGAGATACAAAAAACACAAATCGGAGTAAACGTTGCTTCGGAATAGTTCAGGTTTTACCATGTGGTCATGTAGACACAATAGAGAGAGAGAGCAGTTAGGAACACGCTCTGATACAGCACATTGCTGCACCCACACAGAAAAAAATGGCAGTGTGCTTCATGGTTACTCTCTTAGGTGAGCATTAGCATATCATAATCCCTTGTACTAATAGCGTGAGTTTTCCTCATTCGACTTATACGACCAACATTATAAAATACCAAAAATTATACTGTAAAATCAACATCTGACTTTTCTGCGAGAAAACTTATCCTCAAGTATATACGGTAGTCAAAAGCAAACTGAGTGTCAAAACTGGAGAGTAAAAAATAATGGAGTGTCAATGCCAAAACACCAAACAAAACTGTAGTCAAAAAAACTTTGCTAGAATTCAGATAACTGAATAAACCTAATCACAAAAACAGTAAAGTAACTTTCAACACATATCCATAATCTTCGATAGTGATCTGTCCTGCAACACCAATATACTGTCACCACGATGACATATCATCAACACACTGTCTCTGGCCATGCTCTCTTGCAAGTGGCCTAACAAAATGGCATGCCTTTCTAACTTCCTTATTGGATAAGACCTTTGGAGATAACTACCAAGCCTTACCTGAAAAAGGGGAATAAAACAACGTGCTTTGAAGTAGGCAGAGTTCTTTGCATGTTCCCATGGGATATGTAATGTGCTCATGGCTTGAACACTGTGAGGAGGATTTCTCATTTTAGTTGCCACTTTGCCCTGCACATATTTTTGACTTTGTGTGTGTGTGTATATATATATATATATATATATATATATATATATATATATATATATATATATATATATATAATATTTTTTATACAAGTATCATATTTAGGGTTTACCTTAAATTAAGCTAAATGTAATTACATACTATATAATGCGTTGTGATAGTGTGATTCCTAAATTTAAGCCCTTTTTTTGTTGAATTCAGTTTCTCTGACACTTTACTAAACCTGGTATCACATACTCCTTTTGCAAAATTCCTTTTAGCTAATACAATTGCTGCTTCAGTTCACTACTTTAATTTTTATACACATAGTCATTAATTAGTATTCAATGGTCTATTTACAAAATATACATGTTAAAGGTGTCTCTTTAAACAGATAATTAAAATAGGCTCATTAGGAAAGAGAACTATAGTAGCTGAATTCATAAAACATTACACCAGCTGTTGAACTATTATGCCCGGAAATATAAAAGTAACTTTTTATAAATATCATCAATGCAAAGGTCCTGCCATCATTGAAGGCCAATTGTAGTAATAATAATAATTATAATAATGTTTTATTTATATAACACATTACCAAAAACCCAGGATTATTTTAAAACATTGAATTAATAAATTGATGCATAGAAAGCCAAAGCAAAAAATGAAATACTTGACATTATAAAGCACAATTTAAAAATAAAATGTAAATATACAGGTAAATATGAAACTGTAGCACATCCAACAAAAGAATAACTATGCAAGTAATAACTGTTAGGTCTTAATTAAACTTTTTTTTAAATATTTGGTAATCAGATATTATTATGATTGGACTTGAAAAAGGAAAGGCCAGTGCAAATGAGGAGAGACTGAGGAAGAGTGTTCCTCTATTTGGGAGGAATAGCACTAAATGACCAGGCTACCACAGTAGACAAGACTATAGCCAGAGGACCTGAAGAATGAGGTAGTACTGTATGAAGAAGTACAGAAAGATAAGAGGGGGCAAAGCTATTAAAGTCTTTGTATGTAAGCGTGAGGAATGTAAAATGAATATGAATGATTTCTGCTAGCCAGTGTAACTAGAAAAATGACTAATATGTACAGATTGTATTCTTTATGTCATGTAGCAGGTAAAACATTATCAGGAAAAGTACAAAGTTTGGTGTTTAAAGAAAATATGAACAAGCTCAGTTTTATTGTTTAGAATAGATCGAGTACATTAAAATGAGGTCCAGTTTTATTTTTTATTAAATTTGCTAGACTCAGTCTATCTTATGAATGATGTTTTTGGAAAAGCTATAGATCAGTACTAAAATTTTGACTTTGGTATCAATACCGGACCTCAGTAACAGAATGGTTTCAAAACAAATCTATACTAATAAAAGGCAAAGCCCTCACTGACCCACTCATCACTAATTCTCCAACTTCTCGTGTAGGTAGAAGGCTGAAATTTGGCAGGCTCACTCCTTACAGCTTACTTACAAAAGTTAGGCAGGTTTCATTTTGAAATTCTACGCGTAACGGTCATAACTGGAACATACTTATGTACATATATACCGGCCATAGCCAGCAGCTCGCCGTGTGAGGCAGAGTTCCGTCTCTCATCGTCACGCCTCCCACGTAATTGAGTGCCTGCCCATATAAGACCGTCCCTCAGCGGCAATCCAATAGAAACACTCTGCCGCTAAATATTCAGACGAAGATGAGATTGTCAGGGTGGTGTCTTAGCTAACATTAAATAAAGCCGTGGACATTGCGAGATCGCACGAGATAGCACAGGCACAGCTCAGAAGCTTCGATGCATGTACTCCGAGCGGCTCACGTGAACTGACTGTGAACGCAGTACGCAGAGAACAAGCAAGACCTCTAAAGAGCACGGAGACTTTTGATCACGTGAACGTGTCTGCAAAAAGTGGCGTCTCCTGCACTGCAAAAATACTATAAAAGTCGAGCAGCTGGCACGTGCGTAGCTGTGCCGGCCTTTGAGACGCTGACTGCGCTTCTGCCTTAAGTAAAAGTAAACACTTTTAATTTTTTCCTCCTTCCCCTGAGCTATAGCCCAGACAACTGCAAACACGGGATCCCATTTCTAGACCGCGGTAAACTAATATTAAGGCGCTTCGCACTTTCTTTTGCAACGTATACGATTATGAGGTCATCAGGTCGGATTATGAAGACACGTACGGGAGTGGAGGACCGACAGTGCCATCCCGGCTGGTTAATGGCAGGGACGTCTAACCAGTCTACACGAGACCCACCGCGACGGTCCCCAAAATGCGCTCATATCGTCAGCGAAGACGTCTCTCTACGCTATATAAAACAAAAAGGCAAGTTTCCTTTCTTTACACCTTTTTTTCCTTTTATCCCAAACCAAAGCCTTTCTCTCTTAACACTGCAGAGGACACAAAACTAATTTTCTTTAATTGCTGGTAATGCCAGTAAGGCACATTACATCAGGCAGAAATTTGGAAGTTCACATAGAAAATGTAATTTCTATACCACAGCCGTCGTGTAGCGCCTTTCAAAAGGGATCTACTACCGACAGATGATCCATATACATTTTAGTTGCTGTTAGTACTACTTACCTGTTGTGTTATACCGCCTTTAAAATGTGGTTTAGCCAAAACCACTCCAGTAGTGCTCAATGTATCTTTACTTCTTAAAACGTTAATGTTTTACTGTTTAATAACTTATAGACTACATTTTATTTTTTTTCCGTTGCACCCAGTGACCAAAGCCAATGGGTAATCAGCTATATATATATATATAAAGAGAGAGAGAGAAACGGCAGACATGAAAAAATGATAACTGTTCATATTAGGAAAAAAAACTTTACATTTTTTCAGCTCTCGAATGCAGCAAAAAAAAAGATCTCGATGGGTGGTGCAAGGTACATTGTTAAATGCAGGTAACAGGACTACTTGATCACTGATCTGGTCACAACCCTGCCTGACTGCTGTGTCTGTGTATAGCAGAGTGGCAGATCACGCTACAATAAATAAGTGTGCCGTTCCTATTTCAAGCTGAATAAAGCTGGTTTTGCTAAAGTACTGAGACTCAGCCTTGTGTTTTGGGGTGCAAGACAGGGACTTATAGCGCAAACCCGATGTTTTATGATTTGCTTCTGTGTCGCTTCACTGCTGCGCAATGAGCCTGTTTTTTCCCTGCCCGGCAACGGACAAAAATCTTCCACAGACACTGCAATAGCGCTTCAGGACGCACTTCAGCGTGTTGTTCCTGTTGGGTTGGGGGGGGGGGGGGGCTCTCAAGAGTTCAGCAATCTCACAATATGAAGAAGAAAAGGATGATTTGCTCCCGATTGATAACTGTGCTGCCCACAACATGCTTCTGCCTTTAGATAATGTTTGCGTTGAATTCCTCCCACCCAATTGCACAGCCATTGGGTTTGGGCATCATTCATACCCTGAAGGTGTATTATCGCAAGGAAATGTTGAGAGAAATTCTCGTCAGCATAACTTGTAGGCAGGAGGAGATTAAAATTAACGCGAAAGAAGCTATTGAAATGATTGCAAACGCCTGAACGCCTAGACGCAAGTTAAAGAAAGCACTATAGTAACAAATACAGAATCTCATTACAATCATATTTTCTTTACAATGAAATATTTTTTAGGTCCTTGGGAGTTCATTGTAATGGAATTTTACCTATGTGT
>JANRMT010062837.1:67885190-67896694 GCA_026402145.1 Polypterus bichir lapradei
TACGGTGGCTAGTTATTTACGATTCTTGGTAAAACCTAATAATACAAGTTTACATATGTATTGGTGTTGATAATATACATCATACTTTTTTCATTTCTGTCCTTTGAACACACTAACTACAGCAACATTTGCTGTGGGAAAAATAAACAGTGTCCAAATTAACGTCTGACATCTTAGAGGACTATATTTGAACTTTATTGCTGACCTAGAAACTGAAGAGATTTTACTTGAATGGAAATGACAGTACAACTATTCTTTCAAAAATTTAAAAAGAGATGCCTACGTATAAACAAAAACAGTATTTGTTTTAAACAGGAATCGTAAATAACTAGCCACCGTACCTGTCAAAGTATTTGCTATCTTTTGTCCAACTTGTGCCTTCAGGGCCTCTCCCCTGTATTTACGTGTGTGAATATCTCTGAGCGCATTCCCATAAAGCCTGCTTCTTGGGACTCTCTCATTATTTTTGAGGCTCCTTTCTTATCTCCCATCCATTTTATACTTGCTGCCTATGAGGATGATGCTCTCAGCATTCCTCATACAACTTTACTTCTCCCTGAGTATCTCACACTCACACTTCCTCTTTCATTACATCACAACAACCAACCTAACCAATCACATCTAAAGAGAGATTGGACATACAAATCTTACTGTTCTATTATACAGTAAATTTTACATGTAAATTCTAGCATCAAAGTGAATGAAGTGAAAGTAGATTTTTTTTTCTTTCTAAAATTACCCTTTAATTATACTTGCATTTAAGATGGAGATTTGGTCAGGTTGGTGGGCTTCCAGTTTCTCTCTTGAGTTTTTAGCTTCAAAAACAGAAAGAAGTGATAGTAGTTTTCAACCATTTGTTTTACATACAGTAACTGCCCATATTGTGAATGACTGATTAATCAAATGATTAAACAAAGAAACTTTATTTGTCCCAATAGGAGAATTTATCTTTAACAGAAGTTCAAGAAATATTATAACAAAGAACAACAACTACTTCAAATACATACATGACTTATGTGAGGCATTATAAAGGTGTACTGCCATAGGCATGAAGCAGCTTCTCTTGACACAGTTCTGCTGAATAATTTGTTAACTATAACTACTAAGTGCTAGTGTGTCACACAGAGGGTGTGTAGCATTGTTATACTGGTCATCATGTTTGTCTTCATTCTCTCTTCTGCTGTTATGGGGAAGATGAATAAATAATAAATCAATTAACCAATTTTTGGCCTTGGCTTTGGAAATGTTAGTACTTTATTAGATATTCCGGTAATGCCATCGATTTTTTTTAACCTTAGTCTCTAGATGAGATTCCCAACCATCGGATGTGTATCAAATTTTTTTAATAAATTAATACATGCTATTGATGTATACAAGGAATGTTGAAGTATAATAATTGCTTGATGTATATTGACATAAAAGAGAGCATGAAGTTAGATGAAGCCACCTTAACATTGATAAAGCTGTTCTCATTTAGAGTTTTTGTGAATTGTGTTTCACTCTTGAAATTTTAGCGTAATCACTGTCAGCTTGTCTTTGTGCTAATACACAGTTGTGAGTGAAGGAGAACTAAACTGTTAATTTCTACTCAAGGCTCTGTTGTCTCCAAATTAATTAAAAGCTTATAAAACCTGGAAGTTTTCTTGACACATTTAATCATGAGCTTTTTACAAAGTAGCAATCAATTATAATAAAGCAGGTCTTTAGCTGGCTGTTCCTGTGCTTTTTAGGTTCTGGTTTATCTTGGCTCAAGTAGAGCAGTTTTACTACAATAAGCCTTTAAGGATACCGTGTGGGCTTACATGTTGTTGCACATTGTTGTGGTGGAGTGCACTCCTTATATTTTTCGCATTGTCTTTTTTCTGTGCTTGTGGTGTTGTCTTCTCCAGTGTTCTTTGGGGGTTAATTTCGTCGCTGTGTCTTGCTGCGGCTTCATAAGAAAAAGTCTGAATCTTTTTGGCACAAAATTGTAGGTGATAAGATGCCATTTTTCACTTAAGCTTTTTTTTTGAGTAAATCACTGACACAGAGCTCATGCTTGAAGGAGTGGATCTTTGAGCTGGTTACCCAATCCCAATGTTCAGAGAGATTCAGAGTATTCAGCTTGCTTTTTGGACTACAGCTTCCAGTCCCAAAAAGAGTACTTTCCATTATCAGGTGCAGGTGCCCAACTGAACCTCTTGGCTTTCGAAATTGGATGAGCCTGCTTACATTAAAGAGACTGAAAAAAATGCATGTGCCTAGATTTTTAGGAGAAATTGTAACCACTTACTGTTCTATCAGTGTTGGGGGGAAAAACGGCAGGCCCTTGGACCAAACATAATTATGGACCAGAAGATGAATCATTGTCAAAAACAGCAAAAGTGTTTAAAGAAGAGAATAATACATTATTATAAATAAAAGCCAAAACACCAAACAAAACTGTAGTCAAAAAACTTTGCAAGTAGTCTAAACATGAAGAACCCTAATCATAAAAACAATCAAGAAACTTTTAGCACATATCCACAATCTTTAGTAGTGATCTGTTCTGCAGCACCAGCATACTATTATAATGATATCATCAACACACAACTCCTGGCCATGGTGATGCTTAGCAACTGACATCACAAAATGACGGCTCCTACAAAAAACAAAATAATAGCTAGGAAAATAATGTTAATATAAATGAGTGTGTTCCAAACTAAATATTGAATGAGACTGATAATAATTTCAAAAGCCATGTTTCAAAACTCCAAAAACACCTATACTGAACACTTCAAAAATGTATCTATTAAGAAAAATATGTTTAAATGTTTACTCAGTCATAACTCTTGCAATTACTAACTCATCCTTTCTTATAATTGTTTGAGATTGTCCATCGAACTAAGGAAGAGCTTGGTCTTTGGTTACTAGTTTAGAATGAATGTACTTTTAGGAGTCTGTTTTGTAAGAATTTCAGAAAAATATCAGCTCTTATTTAATTTGCAGTTCTTATCAGATGAATTTAAGAAAGCAAGTTGACCAAATTTTACTATTAGAGCTGAAGAACAATCCAGTCACTCACCATAATATCCTACACTGGCAAGCATATGTGGAGGATTACTAACATCTGAAAGAAAAGTTTTCTTCTGTGCATGTGTGTTTGTTATTAGGTAAATATGCAATATGAATGCCCCATGTGGTTAATAGTTGACAAAACTATTTCTGGTAAGATATATATTGTACCGCACAGTAGTGTTTGTCTGTGTGTATAATGATTTGCAAAAGTATCCAAATGTTGCTGGATTGCAAATCATAAGTACCCCTCTTGTTCCAATTAGTATATGTGGTTAAGATGAAAAAGGCTCGATTTTTTTTTGGTTTTAAACTTATGTACTTATTTTTTTGCCTGTTTTAATTTATTTACCACATAATTTACTCTACTGTCATAGACAAATTCGAGATAAATTATATTATTAATAGGAAACTGGAAAACAAAGTCCTAAAAATATCAAGAATAGTGTGTTGTAAAGGTTTTTTGCCTGAAGTTCAGTTTCTACAAGACAGATGTTTCTTGTTCTAAATTTTACAGCTGCTTCACTACCTCCCAAGTAGAACAGAGGTTAGAAGAGGAGTGTGGGGCACATGCAGACCATAGATGAGTGAGAGGTCTCACTAAGTCAGGGTGCATTTACTTTCTGCTTTACAGCCACAATGGTCATGTCAAGTGATTTTGCAGGATTTTGTAGTCCTCTGTTATTTTGCCTCTTTTTTTGTCTTCTATTTACAGATTGGTTGCTTGTGAAAACTAAGCAGAAAAGAAGTCCATGAGTGACAATGGCTACTAAGTTTAAGATAATTGTATGCTCCCTACACATTAACTCTGATCAGATTGCTCCTACAATTTATTATTTTTATGTAGGCAGTTTAAGGGCTTATTAGCCCATCGTCCCTAAATGATAGCATGTCATTGCTGAAATGCTTTAAATGCTATTAATGGGCTATGATATTATCAAGTATTGCCATTAATATGTTAGTAATTGTGGACTTGCAGTTTCACAGAAATAAGAATTGCTGACTACATTTTTATAACTGCGCTTTCTGATTAATTAGAGCTGACTGAACCCATAATAGTAAAGTTCTCAGCGAGGCCCTGTGACTTATTTGTACACTCTCACTTCATTGTGTTTCTTAAAGTGCAGACTTGCTGAGTATTTGACAGGCTGTCAGCTTGGTTACTCTGCAGTCTCATTTCTGAGAATCTCAAGACAGTATTATTTTATCTGGATTCACATTCATCACTCAGCGTTAACAAAATAAAGTTGCAATCTTTTCATATGTCAATTCTTATTCTTACATAGTTGTATAGTGCTGTGTGGGCTGCAGCTTTTAAGTGAGAAAAGGTTTTTTTTTTTTTTTAAGTATGTCCTTAGTAATAGGTGATAGCTTTAAAACCACACATATCTGAAATAATTCAGTGATGCCTGAAGTGACTATTCAGCTGTTCTGATTTTTTTATATTTTATTTTTTTAAATAAATATTACAGTGTGTTTACTTCACCAGCATTGCTGGGCTCTTTTTTCAGTCTTTCATGTTTCATGATTTCCTCTGCTCTGTTATTTCATGCAAAATTTAATTTGTGACTGTGTTTCATTACATGAAATGCTAAGAGTTTTGTCTTAATGTTGGGAGACAACTCTGTGGGTTTATACCAAACTAGTAGTAATTAAGTCTTGCATTCTGAAAGCCATCTTTTTTCGGTCAACATGACGCTATGCATATAAATAGAGAAATTTGCAGAATACTTTGATTATGTGTGATAATTTTATACTTCCAGTTAAATAATTGCGCCAGAGCAAGTCAGACAAGTAAGCAAAAAAAACATTGCAGGATTGCTAGAAACTGTGACATTCATAATTTCTTGAAAGACATTGGTAATGTAATCAGTTTAATTTATGGAATATAGAAGACGGCAATGGAAAATTCAAGCAAAATTAAAAGATGTTATGCTTCCTGACAAATATATGAGCTGGGAACCCAAAAATTCCCAGAATTGACAACAAAATAAAAAAAAATATAAAACTTACTTCCTTTTTTATGAGATGTAGTACATGTGTCCCAGCATTTCTCCCATTCCTGGAAACGCTTCCTGTACTTATCTTTTGTTACCATGTCTAGAGCCTCCAGGGTGTTTTCCCAGATTCCTTCAGTGGTAGCATATCTTCTTCCCTGCAGTCTCAAGGTTAATTTCAGGAACAAAAAGGAGTCACAGGGAATGAGATCTGGTGAATATGGGGGGTGTGAATCAATAATCATGTTTTTCTTGGACAAAAACTCATTCACTGGTTTGTGCAGACACCTCAACACTTCAGTGTAGTGTCACTGATTGACAAGTCTGTTCATGGGGAACAAGCTCTTTATGAACAAGTCCATCAATGTCGAAACATGTGGTCATCATTGTCTCTTGAAAATCAGCCATGGTGGCTTAGGGAAAAAATATTGCCAAAGTGGCCTTTGTGGCTGTAGAATTAACAACAGAAATATGCACTTAATCACCTTAACTTGATGACATTTAGCATACCGCTTAACCAGACTGTAGGCTTATAATACCCAGCAGCATATTCAAGAGCTACACTGTACTCCTGTATTATCAACCGATTCTGGGAATTTTTGGGTCTCCCGTATAAAGTAAATTCATATCTTAATACAGAAGAATAGAATGACAGAATGTAAAGACAGAATGGTATATGTTACATTTTTTGAACAATATGGGTCAATATTGTTTTCATATTGAGAGTGATATTTTATAATTGTAAGTAATTTTTGATTGTTATTCTTGTGCATTTATTTTTCTTCATGAATGCCAAAAACATCATTTTAAAAAGGAACAGAGGCATGACTCAGGCAATGTCACTGACCTGCCATTGGCTTTATAAAACAGCCCTGGACAATCATTAAAATCACTTTTCCCACTATACACAAAACATCATCACAGATTTTTTATGATTTAGATTAAGCTTTTTGTGAGATAGGATTTTTCTAGGCCTCAGGGCCATTAGTGGCTTTTTTTTTTTTTGGTGGTCTGTAAATAGCCAAGAATTTCTTGTCACTGAGTCACTTACAGATATGTGGCTTTATTTACAGTATATGTACAAAATCTCGGTATAACCCGCACCTTGATGCCCAGAGTTACTGAATACAAAGTTTAGTTCAAAAGGCAATAACTCTTTCCACTGTTTCTTAAAGTATGTAATATAATATTAAGTTCTTCATTGTAAAAACATTTTGCTGTTCTTCTTCTCTGTGCCTGTAGAAAAGTAAACAGTGAAGCTCTGTCACCACCACAATTTACTCTTTAAAATTGGACAATTAGTTGGACAGTTTAATCTACTAGTTGTAGTAGGGTGTTGTATCGTGTTAGCTACTATGGATGCAATGAGAAGTCAAGTAAAATGACACCTTTTATTGGCTAACTGAAAAGATTGTAATATGCAAGCATTTGAGGAAGCTAAGGCCCCCTTTTTAGCCAAGATGTAATCAATTACATCCTACTTAAAGAAGGAGCCTTAGTTGCCTTGAAAGCTTTCATACTGTCATGTACACAGATAGAAAAGTGTTACTTACAGGTAAACATACCTGTAGGAAGCTAATGTTTTAATATCAGATTCTAAACAAGGGATATCATGACTCTATAATGCTTGGTTTGACCACAGTGGAAGGGCTATTTGCAATTACAGTACATTATAAAAAATGTCACAGCTCCACTAAAAGCAACCAAATACATGTCTAAAGTAAATTTTCATGTCCTATTCTGGCTATTAAACCTTTTAATCCTGCAAGGACAAAATTACATGATAACATAAATAAAGTCTACAAAAGCCGAAAAGGCATTGATAAAATTAACCCTTCAGAATCTTTCAGTTAAATAGTGAATCATGTACTCAAGAGCACAGAGGCAGAGTGAGGTGAAGTGCATCCTAGACCAAAACCAAGAAACGCCCTTCTTCACACAAAGGTCCTGAGAATTTGGAATATGCTATTGATTCATGCAGTTCAAGGAGTGACCCTGACAGTTTGTAACCTGGTAATCTGGATTAGATTTTGGTATATGTTAGCAATTAACTAATCAAAGAGGCTTGATAGACAGAAGGTGGAAATTTCATATCTTCTCTACTGATTGATGGCTCAGTCTCATGTAGTATTTGGTGCTAGAACACTATTGTTTGTGTTTACTTCTTCCTGTCAATTCAAGTTGAACCAAATGGCTAAAGACCAGAAAGTGTTATAATCAAGCTTTTAAAAAGTTTTAGACATGGAAAGATTTGAGAGGGGCATATTTTCCACCAAGCAAGTCCACCTTTCCTGATGTTGAGATCCATAGCTCATCACTGAGCACGTTTCCTCTTACCCATTGCTTAAAATGTGTTTTATGACTGGGTCCAGTTCATTCCACCTGAAACTGCTTCATCAGCCTTAACTTACTTTACTATTATTTCCTGATGGCAGGCGTTTAAAACTGTATTTTTCCTAATTCCACATCCCACATGTTACAGTGCTTTTGGTATATCGTGTGGTGCAAATATCATTGGGCGGAGACCACCCAGTGAAAAACTTGGTGACATCTTTACATGGTATGAACTAAGCCTTCATAATAACGAGTCCCAAATGGTGGCCCCCAAGTTAGCTACAAAGAATCTTCCATCTTGTCATTTAGGAGATCGGGTTGACTTCTAATGCCTGTAACTAGAGAAATGATCGGGTTCAGTTTTTTTGTAAGTGTCAAAACTGATAAATGTGTTTGGTGGTTTAGCTTCTATTTTGGGTAAAATTGACTTATGGTTTCTGCCATCAGCCAAAACGTTTGAAAATATTTGAGGGATAACTGAACACTACTTCAATGTTTTTTTTTTTGTTTTTTTTTTATTAAATAAATAAATCATCACAACTGGCTAACTTAGCTAACTCATTTTATTTATCAGTAACAGATAATCTTAATTATTTGTTTTATATTAGTATTGCAGAGTAGGAAAGATGTGAAGATAAAGCGTTACTTTTTTTTTTTTTTTTGCATTTTTTTAATCATACAAAAAATTATTTTCACTTTTTGAAAAGTTGTTAATTTACTTGTTGGTCACAATGCCCAGTGTTTCATCTTTATAGCATGGAGCACTATCTTAGTAAAAAATTCCATTTGAAAGATGAGTATGCAGTTTCCCTGATGAAGCATTAGTGTTATATTCTTTTGTTTCCTAGCCTTTCTGTAGTGCAGTCAAATGATGTAGAATTCTATGAAAACACACACTACACCATTACACCACTCTCACCTGGCAAATGGGTTCATGGACCTATGAGGCTTTATCCATATCCTGGATGACCCATCAATAAAAATCAGCATTAATTCATCTGTTTCCAACATTCTCCAGTTTTTCTTTCTGACCCCACATAAGTTGTTTTTTCTCAACAAAGTGCTAAACTCTTATAGGTTGTTGTTTAAGAAACTTTTTTCTTCACAAGGTTGAATGAAGAGTGCCTTCTGATATGCCTGTTTTGGCACACCTGTTAACTGACTGTAGCCCACCTCAGACACTTCACAAGGCCTGTCCATCTGTTTGACCTATTCCCAATGATTTGTTTCTGATCACAGGATGGCACATTACCAACACACCATGTGTGAAAATCCCAAATAATTCTGTGCTCTGCAGAATAATGCCATGTACAATGCTACTTCAAAATCTTTAGTTTTGCCAGGTTTCTGAGTTGCACATACACTCAAAATGCATGGGTACTGGCCTCCCTTCTTTAAATGGCATTGTATACACATATTGATGTCTTATTAATTGAGCACTTAACTACAAGTAGATGACAGATTTATATAATGATAATAATACTAATATTAATAATAATAATTCTTTATATTTATATAGTGCTTTTACAAAGTGGCCACTTCATGTATAAATATGTCTGAGATGGTCTCACTAGAAGTAATGGTTAGTAGTTGTTGTGCTTTAAATACTAAACTTCTTATGTAATTTTTAAAAATGTTTTACCACCTTTAATGAATACATTGTTCCAAGTCTTGTACACCAAAATAAGGACCAGCTATCATTTTTTGGCCTAGAGATTCCACCCAAAACTGACACAAGAATTGCCTTGGCAAATTTCCTATAGAATTTTTAGTTTCACATATTTTTCTTGAGTTTAATATTAAAAGTGCTTAAGTCTGTCAATTATATTTTATTGCAAAAGTCATGGAAGCATGACTAATTTAACCATTTCCAATTACTATGCTAATTTTGACTAATATAAAAACATGCATTGTAAATGTATCTTTCCAGAGTAGCTTGAAACGTACTTCACTTCTGCGCTTGTTGGTTTCAGATTTGCTGTCATTGCTAGAGATGTGAAAAGAGGCAGGCATAACATATATAAGCTTGTAACAGGTATTAAAAAGTTTTGCCAATTAGGATTGGGTACCACCTTTCTGAGTAGTTAATAAAGGTAGTATATTTCTGATTTATTTTTGTATCAATAAAGTTATGTCTCCAGCTGGCCCAGTTTTAAAGTTGGAAGCCCTGGAGCTTCAGTGTTATTACAGTGTAAAGAGGTCTTTAGCAAACAAGGTGTCTTCAAGTTATTAATAAAGAAAATTCTTAAGAAGGATATTTTTAAGATTAGGTTGCAGACAAAGAGAATCAAATCAATAGTAAATGTTGGTTCAAAGCGGTCTTATACAGTCATAGCAGACACTTATAACTGCTGTGTTGTGATTCACTCAGTGGAAGACAAAGGAAGATTCTTCATTCCAATTTGGTCACCTTTAAAACAAAGGAAAATATATCTCGCTTTCTATGAAAGGTTCATGGGTAGATGAGCAGAAAAGGGAACACTGTATTCTAATAAAAGAATTTCATTCCAACTCAGAAGCATGACAGTGGGAGTGTAATAATTAAGAAGTAACAAAAATTTAAAATAAAACATCACAACAGAATCTCAAAACAGGAACTGTAATCCTGGAGTTTAGCATCAGGATGCCCATTCTTGTGGAAAGGCTTAACACAATGCTAAACACATGTAAATCAGCAGTAGAACAGCTAAAGCTAATTGAAAAATTTAATTTTAAAATTTCTTGTTGTGGCATGACCTGAAGCAAGAAATTCATGCACACGGCTTTAATGCAGCATATCAGGGAGCTGAAGCAGTATTTTGAAAAGTAATGGGCCACAATAACTCCCAAGTAGGTGTACATCTACAGAAAAAGTGCCTGAAGAATGTTTAATTTGTTTTACCAAACATTCTTCTTAAAAGGCAGATGAATGTTGGTACAGTATGTGCAGTAAAATGACTGTTTCTGTTTATTTCTATAATAGCAGTGCTTGTATCTCTTATGTGTTAAACCGGTGACGTTTTAGGTCGAATTAAAGAACACAGATGATTATAAAGAGTTCATAAAAGGATTTACCACTGCAACAATCTGAACATGAACCTGCCAATATGACTGTCCTCATTTACTTACCCAATATGTAACTTTAAGACACCCAAGGTCTCTTTTACTGGCTTCATCCCCTGCTCGCTTTGCTCGCCAACCCCTTCCCCTGCCCCCTGCCAGCACTACACGCCGTTGTGAAGAGGGGGGCTGAACGCACCCCAAAGAGATATGGTCGCTCCCCCGAAACCCCTCTTAAACAGTGATACAATGGGAAACAAATACAGTTTTTTTTTTTTTTTTTAATACCTCCTCTTTGCTCGATCAGCTGCTGGATTGCTGCTGCTGCAGTGCCCCATGATCTGTACTTTGTTCACCTACCACTTCAATCCCGCAAGCGCTACACACCGTTGAAAAGAGGGTGACTGAACGCATCCCAAGAAGATGTGGTCGCTCCTCTGAAACCCCTGTTAAACAGTGATACAATGGGACACAAATAATAGTTGTTTTTTTTACCTCCTCTTTGCTCAATCAGCAGCTGGCTTGCTGCTGCTGCTGCCGTGCCGTGTGATCTCTAACCTGCTCTGCATGTGTATCACGGGACTTGCTTCCAAAGGTTTTAAGTATGACATGACTTAACCGTCTCATGGGATGTGAAAGTGTCTCTCTGTCTCTCTTCAAAAGATCACATCTCGTCACAGGAAAGTCTTGTATCGTCACAAGATTTTTTTTTATTATTTTTTTTATATATATATATACTAATAAAAGGCAAAGCCCTCACTGACTGACTGACTCACTCACTCACTCACTCATCACTAATTCTCCAACTTCCCGTGTGGGTGGACGGCTGAAATTTGGCAGGTTCATTCCTTACAGCTTCCTTACAAAAGTTGGGCAGGTTTCATTTCGAAATTCTACGCGTAATGGTCATAACTGGAAGCTGTTTTTCTCCATTTACTGTAATGGAGATGAGCTTGAAAGCCGTGGGGGCGGAGTTTCGTATGATATCATCACGCCTCCCACGTAATCACGCAGTACGTAGAAAACCAGGAAGAGCCCCAAAAAGCGCTGAAGAAAACATGCATTATATAATTGAGAAGGCAGCGAAACAATAAGAAGCGA
>JANRMT010062837.1:67906694-67923092 GCA_026402145.1 Polypterus bichir lapradei
ATATATATATATATATATATATATATATATATATATATATATACACAGGTGATGTTCTTTTTCCATTTCTTATAAAACACACAAACACATGCTATTGCTTGGTCATCAGTATTCATACAATCATTCAGAAGTTTCCAGAGCAATGTGTGCTTTCAGGCATGTGTAGTGTGCCACCCTGCTTTAAGTATTTTTTAAAATCCTTTCTAATTAAAAATGAGTAAATCATAGTCTTCTTTATCTTTTAAAAATTACTCACAATATGATATGTGTATTAAATTCAGCTTTTAAAAAACATTTAATATACTTTAATTTTTTTAATTGTGTTTTACCATTTTATAATATGAAAAGCAAACCCAAGGTTCTAATGCAGATCTCATTCTGAAAAGTGATTACAGTCTGAGAAAAGTGCATTTAGATATTTGCAAGATAACTTTCAAATACATTTCAGTTTCTTCAATAAAGAGTCTGCTACTATTCATGCAGTCAGCTCAGAGAAATTTTGCACAGCTTCCTTAATTAGTTAGTACCAAGCTGGCAATACTGCAAATGTAAAGCTTATCTGCTTAGTCCTTAGTGCTTACATGCACTTTAATAACCTGGTTATTGACAGAAACCTGTTTTCTGAAATGCAAGGTAAACCCTTATTCTGGTTAGAGAAACCACGTTATTGACATCTGAAAAGCTAGTTAACAGAGGTAGATCACTCCGTGAATAACGCGGTTATGTGGCCATGTAAACTTTTAACCGGGGTTCTGTTAAGGAATTTTTTGTCTGTGCATGTCCGTGGCACTCTGTTTACCTTGACAGGTGGAAGCGTCCGCAAAGTAAATTTTCTGAGGCAAATGCCTGGGCAGTCGCATTATTCCTTCCTCTAGCTGCACAAATCCGTCTTAGTATTTCAGGAATTGCTAAATTTATGTTAATGAACAAAAGGCAAGGTTCTAAACTCAGCAACCCAAGGTCGAGAGCAGTAGACTAGCGCATTAAAAGTAACATGTTACGTAATTAGATGAATTTTTAAAGTAATCGGTAACCTAACGCAATATTTATATAAATGAAGTAAAAATACTTGTGTTGTTATTATACTAGCTGCAGTGGGTATAATGTAAGAAGCTGATATACAGTACCAGGTCCTTTACAGGGCTCAATTGCATAGCCAAGTACAAAACAGTGTGCTAAGTACTAATGTAAAAGAAGCATATTAAAACAGTTTGTATTTGACTAAACTTCTAAAACTACAGGAAATGATCACAGTCGTCATGCTTATTTTCAAATTCACAGAGGTTGATGATGATATTTAACTTTTTTTTTGCATAAATTAATGGTGTTGGAACATTTTGCTAAAGGAGATCTCCAGAAGATTAATTGCACATATTTTTGAGAAGCCAGGTTTCTGCCTTAACCATGTTACTCGCCTAAACCTAGTTATGTGTGTGCATGTAAACTCATTCATTATTATCTGTTGGCCTGGGTAAAAATATCGATATTTTGATTAATCATTAATTTTTAATATTGATTCTTTTAAGTCTCAAGATGATCTCATGAATCTCTAACCTGCTCAATTACTATATCAAGCTTGTTGTTTATCTTCGTTTTTGGTGTGCAATCCAGTAGATGGAGCTAATGCACCTGGTAAGGCTTTCAACAGAAGAAGCACTTTACTACTTTGCATAAAATGGTGTGTCCTCTTTAACTGAAATCAGTGTCTTAGACACTTAAATCAGATGTATGGACTTACAACGGATTCAGATGATGCTTTGGTAAAGAACAACTGGATAAAAGCAAAACCATATGTAAGCAGTGTGGATCAGAAGCTAATTATTATTGTAACACAACAAATTTGAGAAATCATCTTTCCCGATGTACCCATAAATGTAATCTCAGTCAACATCCAAACTAGTAGAGACTAAACAATCTACACTGGAGATTGCGTTTAGCTCCAAGTTTCCGTTTAAGTAACCTTGTGTCCAAAAAAATAACAGAATCTAGAGCAGTTTTTAGCTGTAAAAATATGAGATCCTACAACTCATTTCACCTGGCAAAGCAAGCTGGCAATTGTAGTTTTTAGAGCAGCCTCCACTACAAAAGTGAGTGTATGCTCAAAGCAGAAGACTTGAAGTAGCTTCATAATAGTGGCGTTATCAGTCACGATGACTGGTACTTTTTCTTTTATGTTCCATTTATTCAGTGCCGCTGTCAAAAAGCATTAGCTCTAGATCCTCAGTTTAAAATGCTTTTTTTTTTTCTGAGGACTGTTGGCACATATTTTTGAGACTGATTAATGTGACTGCCATAAGTGAGCAACTGAAGTATGTGTAACTTGTAGAATTATAGAAAGGCATAAGTCTTCCTGCCTTATCTTTAATTTTGACTAATTCAAATTATTTTAAGTGTTCAATAGGGGAATAAATTTGGCTAACAGATTAGCTTTAAGGTGTCTACATGGAGATTCGTAACACATGAATAGGTTATTGAATAACATTTATTATTTAAGAAGCAATATTTGATAATTTTATAATATTATTCACAAGATGATATAGATGTTTTATAAAGCAGACGCCATTGCATTGTATTAAAACATAATATGCGAGGACTCTAATGTGGCGATACATATGTTACTTAAATTATGGTGAATTTTGAATGAGTGTAGAGCTGAGAATTTTTTTTTTTTTTATTTAAAAGAACAATGATATTTTATTCCACATCTTCCAATTACTGATGTTGACTGTTCATTACGAATCAAATATTTCTTCTTAAATTTCATTCCATGCTCATACATATGTTTTGAAGTCACTATGTAGACACTCTTCAAATAAAGTGTTTCTGAAATTTGTCACATTATATTAATGTTCTCTGTGCATGGTTAAGTAATTTCTATAAATAAATAAATAAATAAATTGCCACCACTTCAAATATATCAGTGTGTGCTAATTCAGTCAAGAAAAAATCAATATTGAATCAAATTGGTGCATTGTGAATCAGAATCGAATCGAATCATGTCATCAGTGCTGATACCCAGCCCTAGTTATGTGTTTAGACTTATCTGAAATATAAAACAACAATTCTCCCTTATCATGAAATATAAGCGTGATGATTTGATGGGTAAATCTGCTTCCTGTTAATTGGCAAGCAATGGATTGTGTTTACTCCACTTCTCTTCTTTAACTTCTAGTCACAGCTCTATGACGTTAAACTCATAAAAAATTGCTTTAATTGTGAATAGTTATTTTTATTTTCATTTGTGAACACACTAAAAGAATATAATTAGATTTAAATACAAAATTAAAAAGAAATGTTATTAGAATTTAACAATTTACACAATTCATTTATGGATACAGTATTGTTCTAAATCAGTTAAACTTGAAAAAAATTAGTCATTCTATTATCTTTAACATATATGTAAAACAAAAAATACATATTCATTGATTTACATATAACTGCTCTAATTTTTGTTGCTGCTTAGTTTTTTTTTTTTTGATAGTAGTCCACCATAATACTGACATCCCAAAATGCCTTGTATCTTCCTTCCATGTTCTTGATATCCTGATGGAATTCTATTCATTTCACTTCTCTTTCACTGAGGGCCATCACATTCTGCATCAGAAACCAGTTTTCTTATATCAGGAGTAACCAAAATCCCCTCATTCAATTACGCCTCTGGCAAACCCAGAAACGTTTGTCACAAAAATATATAACCAGCTTCATTTCTTGAGAGATCATTGACAAGCTGCTTCATTAAACTGAGCTTAATATGAAGCAGTGCAGCAGCACTTTATCTGGGTCCACCAAGCCACGTTTTTCATCATCACAGACTCAACATGTTAAGTCTGGGATAAGCATTTAGGCCGATTCCCATGTCAGTATGATGGCAGAGTTGTTCCAGCTAAAAAGGCGCAGCGTCAATCTTAAGGCTGTGCAAAAACTTTATACACTCATCAGATTTAAAGTGCAGGCTACAAATGTAAGTGCTTCCATGGTGTATACTGTAAATAATGTGGTCCTTTATCTGTTTTGATTGCTTGGATCCAATTTCTTCTCTGTATTTCATCAGTGGGGAAAGTTAATAAAATTCAGGCAAGAATATTTTTGTTTAGAATTTGAACACATAATTTGAACATTATGGAAGGCCCTCCTTTCATGGTCCTACTATTATTTAGGATAACCGGAAGAGCGCTTACCGCTTAGCGATGCCTCCTGGAGGAAAAAAATACTGAAGTGTGAAAAGAGATAATTAATTATAATTACTTTATCAGTAAGGCATTCAGACATCTAATTTCAGATTAAGACTTAACAATTACAGTATGTAAGTGGTGTATGTGCTGATTTACACTGCTTGATTTTTATATTTAACATTGTATTGCTGAGACTGATGCCTAAAAGTTCCCCATTTCAACATTTCAGTATTTTTCAAACAGTGTGCCACGGCTCAGTGGTGCACTGTGAGAGCTACTCAGGTGTGCCATGGAAATAATAGTGGGCCTGAACCTGAGAGGGACAAGCTCCATTGGTGGTTGAGACCTGTCTGAGGAGGACAGGTTTACTTGGAGAAGCTGCTGTAAAAGCAGCTCTGTGATCATTATGTTAGATCACTTCAGACGTTCTTCCTAGAGCTAGAGTCCACCTACCTGGGTGTGTGGTCGGCAGCAAGCCTCACAGGGCTAGTGGATAGTGGGCCTATGAGTTGCCAATGAGGCAGAGAGGGATGGGCAAATGGGTGAAGCAGCTTGGAGATGCCACACAAGTGCTCACTAAGTGCTGTCTGTGTGTGTTAACTTTGATATTGGAGATGATTTTTTTTGTACCGGCTTCTTCGGTAGTTCCATTCCTTCGGAGTTGAGGATGTGTATGAGAGATAATGTGTTTGTGGTTAGTGGAATAGTGATGCACCTTTGGATGTTTTTGATTACAAAAAATGTGCAACCAAAGAAAAAAGGTTGGGACATACTGTTTTTAAGCACTGAATTGACTACCTTTAAAAGACTAAAAACCCATTCATTCTTTGGTGCTTATAACAAAACACGTGCTAAATCTTTATACCATGAAAAATACTTGTACACAACTCATCTGTCAGAATATCAACAAATGCAACACACATACAGTAATATCAAAATACAGAAATATGAACATTAACAATTCACAGTTGTGTTATTTTCATGTACGATTTTTAAACAACGCTCAAAACACAATGATAAACAAATTAAGTAGACTAATCTACAATATTCAGCGTCTTTACCTCCACATTATATAAATGTATAATCTAGATAAGCCCCAGGCTGTGGCCTCATTGGCTTGGTCCTTAATCCATGCCTGTTTGAAACCTTCATCTTAATGATTTGAAAGCTCCATGCTTTAACTCAGTAGGGAGGGGCCTCAGTGGCTGCTGGTTTTTTTATCCAAAGCAGTTGCTTATTTAGAAATAGATCCTTGCTAATAACAGATCTTATTTAATTTCATTGCTAGTATAAAAGGAATTCACTCGACGCACTTAAAAAGGTTTGGGGCAGCCTCCCGTATATTATTCCTGGCTGCAAAAGAGTCTTTGTTAAATACAGAGATGTTCTTTATATCGAGTCCAAAACAGAACTGATGAAGATTTGACAAGATGGCGGCTTTAAGGGATAGGACAGGTAGTGATGTAAGGGGACCGGAAGTGATGTTCTTCATTAGTCAGCCGTGACTGGAAGTGATGTTCTTCATTAGTCAGCCGTAACTGGAAGTGATATTCTTCTGGGCGCCAGAACCGGAAGTGATGTCATCTGTTTTAAATCAGACAGATTTTCACTTGGCTGGTCTGTAGAGATAACAGGAGAAGGTTTAGTGCACCCCGCCACCCCCTGGCCTGGCGTGGAATTATCTTTGCTTGGTCCATACAACATCTTTTTAGTCGCACGTGTGTGACACTAATAAGCGTTTCAACACTGCCATGTCTGGTAAATCTCATATCATAGATTTTTTCTTTTCAAGATCATCATCCAAATGATTTGAAGCCTAAAACAGGTTTATAATTCTCAGTCTATCACTTTTTTTCTTCAGTTTCCTTCCAAATATTTTTAAAGCAGATTGTTCACAATGAATTTACAAAGTTGTCAATGGAGACAAGTTAGATTGAGAACTGCTGGTTTCTTTGTCATTTGCCTCTTATTGCTAATAAGGAACAATACAAATAAGTGAATGCTGCTTTTTGTGACTAAAATGAGCACTTAAGGGAGGGAATGTTAACAAACAAGATAACTGAAATGACGCATATAAACTTTGCTTGAGCAATATATGCTTCATCGGCAATAGTTGATTTCTCATAAAGAAATTTGGTTGAAACAAAAACCTGTAGCCAATGTGGCCTTCCAGCACTGGTTTAACTGGTTAATTTCTTTGAGTGTTTGTTTTCTCTAACTGGTCCCAGAGCTTTTACCATGGCAGGTAACTCCTCACAACTTCCTCCACTATAGAGATCTTGAACACATTGCCTTCAGACTTGCTTCTCAGAGAAAGACTCTAAATAACAAGATACGTTGTTCCACAAGAAAGAGTTGAAGCTGTCTTTAGCAGAGGCTTTCATTAGTTGGTACACAGTTGAGCGTTTGGGATTGGTTTGTCAGACTTACCACAGTGAGCCTTGCAGAGGTTTGGTACTCTTCTGCAGATATGCACAGCAGTACAACATAAAGTGTTTTGGTTGCAGTTTTGTGATTAAAGTAGTTGAAATCCCCTGTGAACACATCCTCCAACTGTACAGTTTGCTTTTCTGCTTACTTTAAAGACAGCAATGTTTTTTTTTGTTTTGCTGCCTATATGTGCATAGCCCTCATAATGGGTACGATAAAATGTAATTGGTTTGTTGTAAACATTGACAGTTATTCTATGGATATTCCTGATTTTGTGAGAACTTGTGTATGCAAGTACCGTATTAGACAGTGCCTTAGATAAATGGTTTAGAACATTCTTGAAGAAGAATCAAGGTTGTAATCTATCATATGCCTGTGAAATACTATATGTCAGTTTTTGAAAAGATTAAATTTCAGATCCCGGGGGAGACCTTAAAAATGGTAGCAGTTGACACCTATGCACTGATATTAGCAGCGGCTGAACACCATGGAAAAAAGTTGTCTGGCCGAGTCAGTTAAGCCCACAGACAGATACAGAGAGAAGACATTATCACAAATATAAATAAGCATTTGTAGTAAGCATTGTCTGTCTTTTCCCAATTCACGTGCAATTTGAATTTCCAAAGACATCTTGTAGCCTTTTAAATCATATGTCAAAGACAAATGGTGAAAGAGAGTTTCCCTCAGACACTTGTTGATGCAGCAAAGCTGTATTGTGAAGATCTATAGAGCTGAGAGGGGGATGTGATCAATATTCATCAGATGGCCGCTGGGTGCCATTTTTCTTTTTTGCCTCAGTGCTGTCACTTCATAATTTAGACAGAGTAGAGTGCAAAACACAAGGACTGTGCCTTCAATGATAAATCTTGCAAAAAAAATATGTTGCTATGATTGGCATGACAGATTATATACCTGAAGATTTATAACCAGCTTGGTTTGAATTCTGCTTGGCACTTGAATTTGACTTTTCAGTCCTCCCTTGATGACTCTTTTGACATGGAAAACTAGAGGTTGGGAGTGTAAACTTTGGAAAGGTTCTTCTGAAAACAGATTTGAAATGGTATGTGCAGAAAAGATTTTGTACCATTACTTTCTATCTTTTTGCTTCATATTTATACAGAAGAAAGATGCAGTGACTCCTAGACACTGCCATGCTTAGTGTGGTCCCAAACATGTAACATCTTACAGAAAAACTGACTTTCTTTTAAAGCTAAGGAAGACAATTTAGTTGTTGTAAGAAATAAAAGCTCTGGAAATCTCCTGGATGTGTTCATTTCACATTAATAAAGCAAAAAAAGAGAAAGAAAGAAAAGTAAATACTGTACAGTTCAGAAATATAGTCCCAGTATGAAAGATAGCAGGCCATTAGGGCAAAAAATCAAACTGGCAAGTGACCAGGAGAAAAGAGAAAAATAATTTAAAATGAAAAAAGAAACCCACAACAAGCAGTGGTTAAACCCACAAAATCAGTAAGCCCAAAATCAAAGACCAATATATAAGACAGAAATCATAATATGCAAAGTCCTAGCAACTTGAAATTATATTTTGCTAACTTAATGCACCATTAATGTTCACACATCTAAGAAGGAAAGAAAATATCGCACTGTCATGCTAAGTAGTTGGGTCAAACATCCTGCTGTCACGTGGCTGCAAATGTGGCCTTGACCATGCAAAAACACCCATGATCAGAAGCGGTGTACAGAATATAATGATCAAAAACATTAGCAATAAAATATTTTTAACTCTTTCAGGACAGATGTCAACTTTTGCCAAAAGGAGGAATTGACAGGGGTAATCAACTGTAAATGGTAACAACATCTGCCATTGTGTTTTAGTTGGAGTCTCTTTGCTAGAAAGAAAGTTAGCTTTATTGGTTTGACCGAAATTCCCTGTGCTTGTGTAAGTACCAAAGAGCAAACAACGTCAAAAATGCCATTGACATCCGGTGCGAGATTAAAGCAAATTAGTAAAGCAAAATACTCCATGGACAACATTTTGCGTATTATCACTTTATTGGACTCTGACTTGTCAGACTCCAATTTTGATACAAGTGATCGAAAACGAGCGTGAGGTACCAGTATCAGCTGATCTGTCCCCAGCTGATCGATCCACAGCTGATCGTGGTGCTAAACAAGCTTGTGTAGCTGACAGGCCTATAACAACGTTCACCTAGGAGGGCCACCACTTTCAATGACAAACCAGATTGTGAAGCACTGCGACCGCCACTGCCGTGAAGTCAGCCTGCCACTCATTCCTGGCAAAGTGTCGGCCACAGCATGCAGAAATATGTTGGAGGTTTTCTGTTGATATCTGTGTGAAACTACTCCTTTGTGTACTTTTCAGAAAACTGTGTTTTTTGGAAAGCCATCAAAGAGTTAAGCAAAGTAAATGTGAATATGAACTCTAAAAGGAATCAAACTGAATCATAACAAAATGTCATGGTGTACAACAAATATGTAATTATTTACTGCTTTACTATTTTGTTTACAGTGCTTCCTCCTGGGAAGTGTTCACTATTTACTGTATTTAATTTGGCTTTTTTAACACTGATAAACAGTAAAACGCTCTTTAATGTAATGTTTTAGCTGTAGACCGTCCTCAAGAAATGGTGACACACACAAACACAGACAGACGCACACCTATCATTGAGATATCAATGTTTTTAGTATCGGGGACCCTGTTTTGTCTTGGTAGAGTCATATATTACTCTACTTTCCCCTTTTGTTTTATTAATATGTAGCCTTTGTCAGGATGCCTCAAATCACAGACTTACCACTGTTTATAAGGTATTGTACTATACAGTTTAACCTCTCCCCACCTTCCCTTCTACATCTGTAACCTCAGGCAATTAGGTGTAGTAAAAGATAAGCAGGAGTTAAGTTACAATTTAAATAATGTATTATTGATAATAATCATAAATAATAACAATAATACAAGTACATTTGAATATTGGCAACCGCACAACCTGATAAATGTTGATGTGTAGTTTCAGGTGGCACGCAAACTTGTTTGTTACTTAAAATGTCTCTAGTCAAGTCCTCATTTTTGGTTAGCTTTCTTCTGAACAGGCCACACATGCCTATCTCAATATAGCTGCCGAGCTCTGTTCTTCATTGTGTTGTCCTTTTCAGTTCATGGTGTGTGAGATGCTCATTCATCAGTTGGTAAAAGAGAGAGAGAGAGTTAGGGAGGGGTAATGCAAACAAATTTATAGATTTTCTGTCCAATAAGGCGTTGGATCCCATTGACCAGGAGAAGCAACGTGCAATTTCATAAACATAAGTGCTAAGATCTTTTCCTTGAAAGCCCTTGTTTGTGTATGTGAAATCACTGTTCTTGTTTGGATGAAACCTCTTTTGTGCTGCACAGCACCTGTGTTTGCATTGTTTGTTTTTTTATATTGTCTGTATAGGAAAGCATATGTATACCAATCAGCACATGAAATGTATACTGTAAGTAATGGTAGAGACAGTCATTAATTACATCAAGTGATTAGCGTACCTTGTACAGCACTAATATTTAAACATTGAAAGTATTTTAAAGATTATAAAAGTAATGTTTTATTTATATAAGACTTTATCTCAAGCCCAAGGTAATTTGACAAAAATTAGTTAACAAATAGGTACCCAGAAAGCCAAAATCTTTCAGATGACACAATACAAACACAGAGTTTAAATAACTCGGGCAAAAAAAGATTATAAACTGTTAGGTATTAATAAAGGAATAGAAATGTTGCGTAAATTAGTATGTTTTAAGGTGTATTTGAAATCGGAAAGGCATCAACAGTTGCAGAGAGATTGAGGAAAATTGTTCCACAGTTTGAGGGTGGCATAGAAAATGAGTGGGCGCCCACAGTAGACAATTTTGCGTCTTCCGTGAAATAATAAAATTTTTGGAACATGAGTAAAATATGAAAAAGTCATGCAGAAAGAAATTATAAACAATCAGAACTGAAAGAGTTTTATAGGTGGCCGCATCACTCAGGTCTAATTAAAATATTGAGATCATTCGATGCTTCTGTGGCCCTAGAGGAACAAAAATATGTAATACAGAACAAGGCATTACACACTCTAATAGTCTTGTATATGTTTTCAGTAAATGACAATATACAATCAGTGATGTTAAGATGTATTTAAATATTCATTTGGTGAATATCTATTGAATAGATTCTGTATTCTAACGGTCACATATAAAATTGCTAAGATTCGTCCATTTATGCATTCAAGTTTGCTGAGTTTGCTGAGCTTTACAAATATTTTTTTATTGTTTTTAAGCCTTAATTATTTTTTTACAGTATAGTGCATGCTTTTTCACTGTAAGTATATTTTCTTTCAAACACTGTCTGTCAAATCATGGTGCTTCAAGGAAAGTGCCTAAAAAGTACTTCCTCATTTGTGCTCTCATTTATTCACTCTGTAGCTTAGCATCTTTATTTGTGTGCACTTGAAAACAGCTTTCTTGAACAGCAATGTATATTTTGCTTGATAGTTTTATCACTTGTGATTATGGTTTGAGGTTCAGCACAGTTCAGTTTTTCTCTTTAGCCTTTGATGTCCTATAAAATGATACGCATAGGTGTCTGTTACAGGTGTCTGTTACAGTAACATAATAAAGAACAGCTGAGTTCTTCAGTGCGCAGAACCTCTACAGCATACTAAAAACTCTTCAGGTTTAGATGTGAAAGTGAATAGTGTTCAGGAAATAGCACAGGCTGCTCTGTCTTGTTTGGTTACAAGGCAACCTGATGGATTATCAGAAGCAATAGAAAACTGGTGGTTTCTGCCAAATGTACAATATTTCGGTGATAAATTATAAACTGAGCTGTTGTTATCGTAATTATTGATAGCACCTCTTGTGCAAATAATATTATGTAAACCCAGTACATAAGTACACCAAGGGATTAAATGTGTAAAATTCCAAGAGAAAATGAACATGATTAAAGATTTAAATGACTTTGACAATATCATGGTACTGTGGCTATCTATGCTGGTATGAGTGCACTGTATTATGCAGAACATTGTCGATTAAGAGCAGTCTGGTTAATGATGGTCCTGTTATTGGAAACATAATATTGATAGAATGACCCAACAGAGGCTAACACACACCTTAGCAGTATAGGGTATTGGGTAGGTCACAGGATAGGTATGGTAGCCACTGATAACCAAGTCCTAGTCCTAGTGAATTGCAAGACGTTTTAGCTACAGCTACCTAATAGGTGTAGGCGCTGAATGCTGGAAAATGTCACATTTTCAAAAATAACCACAGGTCTGATAACTGCCAGTTCCTGGTGATTCATTTCAGTCTACACATCAGAATACCTTAAAATCCCCATGAGTTCATATCAAGATGCAGACTTGGGGTAACGGTGCTGTGTTTTTGGGTGTGTTTTTCTGGCACATGTTCAGTCTTTTGAAGCATGTAAAGATGGAATGTTACAGGATTTTTAAATATTGTTGCCATTCGGGTGCATCTTTTTGTGGTAGGATTCTAACCATCTGTGAAAGTTTTATCAGGAAGATAAGAATTACGTGCCGGTGTTTAGTGCCTGAGGTCTGTGAGAGTCCAGCAGCATGGCAGTGAATTCAGCATGATGTAGTGGCCTCTCTGGTGAGATGACCTCCATACAATCGGGCATTGTGTGGGAATAATTTAAATTAGCTAATCAGAGTAGAGACCTACCACTAGATAATTTCTAACAATAATTGTAAACATTAAACTTGATATGGACCAACATTCTTATGCTGCAGTTCCAATACCTTATTGAGGGCATAAGCTGTTCTACTGGCAAAATCCGGGCAGAAACTCACTATTCAGTGTAAAACAAACAAAGACACTTTTACAGAGTATTGTAGTTTATCCATATTTCTTAGCAAACAATTTAATTCCTTTTTAGGTGTGTTTGCATACGATAAAAGCATTTACTGCAGTAGTCATGCCTGCTGGTCTGTCTGTCCACATGAAATAACGTAGCTCCCAGTTTACTGATTCTGTTGAAAGTTGGCACACTTATTCTTAAATTTGTCAGTACAGTTGGATTTTCGCAGAGATATCTTGAATACAGTGCACTGTACACATTTTTGAAATTTCAGAACCTTCTATTAAGAAACATTTTATTCAATTTCAGCTACAAATTAGCTTACTGATTTCATATTTGCCGTGAGAGGGGTTGCTTCCATGTCTATGTATTTTTTTTTTTAGTCAGTCAGTCAGTCAGTCATAATCCAACCCGCTATATCCTAACACAGGGTCACGGGGGTCTGCTGGAGCCAATCCCAGGCAACACAGGGCGCAAGGCAG
This sequence comes from Polypterus bichir lapradei, assembly GCA_026402145.1. Classification (NCBI taxonomy): domain Eukaryota; kingdom Metazoa; phylum Chordata; class Cladistia; order Polypteriformes; family Polypteridae; genus Polypterus; species Polypterus bichir. Next base: position 67,919,594 of record JANRMT010062837.1, read on the forward strand.
GAAACAAACCCCATGCAGGGCACCAGCCCACCGCAGGGCACACACACACACCAACCACACACTATGCCCCTAACCTGCATGTCTTTGGAGTGTGGGAGAACATGTAAATTCTACGCAGGGAGGACCCAGGAAGTGACACACAGGTCTACTTATTGCGAGGCAGCAGTACTACCACTGCGCCACCGTGCTGCCCATTTTTTTTTTAATGTATATATATTTTTTTAATGTTTTTTTTTTTTTTTCTTCTTTTACGTTCCTGACAGCAAAGCAGTGAAGCATGTACAGTCATGCCGCTTGACGCAGTTATACCTTGCTGCATAACATGGAATGAGGCAGGTCAGATATAATTGAGGTAGGATGGATGCCAAGGTAGGGTCAATGTTAGATGTGTATGCATTGTGAACTATGACCAGCCGTTCATCCTGGCCAATACTCCCACACCGCTAGATGGAGCCCTTCCAGCAGCTTGGAGGTGCCCCAAATGCCAGCAGGGCATCATGGATATTGGAGTTTTCCTTCACAGCCCTGCTGGATACCATGGGGACCGCAAGGGGATGCTGCAGGGAGGCTCAAAGACTTTTACGTGCCCTATACCCCGGAAGTACGTCCTGGTCACATGGACAGAGGAAATGACGTACTTCTGGGATGAAAAAAGAGTTTTTGATCTGACCCGGAAGTGCTAGGAAGTCACATGGACTGAGGGTTCAGAAGCACTTCCGGGTCAAGGACTATAAAATGACTGTGGGAGATCCCAGACATTGAGCTGAGCTGGGTGGCAGGGTGGCAACGCGTCTGGGAGAGTGGAGGATTATTGTTTATTGATTATTGCGTTTATTTATACGAGTATTGTGGAAAGGAGGGTGCTTTGTGCACATTATTATTATAATAAATTCATAATTTGGACTTTTATCTGGTGTCTGACGTATAGCTTGAGGGTTCAGGGGACTGATAGCGCCCCCTATCTGTCACCACATTTATTTGATTCACTAATAATGATATTCTTTAAGTATTCTTTACTGTAATAATGATGCTATTTATTTATTCCTAAACATGCAAAGTAAGTACCAGAATGCAGTAGTAGATCTTATTATATGTCAGCAGCCCGTCATCTGCCTCCACCCCATCCCACCCTTGTCTCTGCAGCTCGGCAGTATCTTTTGTGCACCTCAGTTACAACAGCGAACTTCTCCTGCTCCTTGAAACTGAAGCAGATAAGTGACATGGTGTTCATGTCTGTAAAAAGTAAGAAATATAAGCAACTTAACATTGTTGAAATGTGTGAAAGATGGCTTGGTGACACTTTAGGCTCCAGTGACTAAACGTGTACTCAGTTTTGCTGCTACGATAAAAACAGCCTCATGGCACCTTATCTGAAGATTATAACGATTCAGTATTTCTCTGATGCCACTATTTTTCGACAAAGTGCCACAATGATCCGATGTCTATCATGTTCAGATGCAACCAGCAATCATAGTGTGAGACTTCAGCAAAGATTTTAAATCTCCACCAATTTCTTTGAAAAAGTTTATATTTAGGAAATTTGACCTACAATTAGCTGCAGACCCTCAACAACTAACAACACCGTATCAGTCTTCTCATCACTTGAGTTGAAATCTCATGTCTATGAAAGCAATTTTAGCCACATGTTATTGTAAAAGGGTATTAAAAACATAATTTATGTGCACTACTAATACCTGTACATGTAATTTTACATTATATTATCACTGTTCTTTTTTAAAATGATGCACTGTTACAAAAATATGTAATAATCAAAATTGGGATAGAAGTGACTAAGAAATGTTTAAATGCTCCAACTTTCAGACCAGCCAACCACATTTGTGAACACACCTAAATGTTATACCATGCATACATTTTCTTACCTGTTAAACTTTGTAAAGTCCTAACTTTAAAAGATGGGACATGATGACTGAGCTTGGTGGTGAAGACATCTCACACTTTGATTTATCAATGCCACAGTAGATGAAAAATATCAGTTGAAGCAAACCATAATGTGAGGAAAGGAAAAACAGGAAAAGTGCCAACACTGATGAAAGATGTGAGAAAAATATTGTGGTAATGCAGGTCACTAAATCTATTGCTGTTTTCCTGTTTGTTTCCTAAAAATTGCTTTTCAAGATTCTTAGTATGAATTATTCTCCAAATCATCTGCTGTTGTTGAAAGGTCTGTTGTTTTGACTAAATAAAGATGAGTGTGATGAGATGCAATCTCCATTAAACCTGAGAGCAGATGTTAAGATCAGGGTTCAAAGGTGAAATGAAAAGTATAATTCACAGAGCTGATTCCTTTCCATTCACAAACTGCTGAAACAACGGATTGATTCATGAGTGGGATACTATAAGCAGAGCTTCACAGAAGCATCGCAGTCTTGAATTCTCTTGAATTTTACAGACCCATCCTGCTTTTCTGGTGCTTAAAATTCAAACTTGATTTTGGCTCTATGTTGCCATTCAATTTTCTGCTTCTTTCTAACTAATATGTTGAAGAGTTGGAAAGTTTTTGTGCAATACAGCCCAGTAGGTGAGCGTGAGCCTTGACACACAGCGTAACTTAAAGACATTATTTGCCTGGCAAGACTGCGATTCACCCTTATCAGTGTATCTGAAAAAAGGAAAAATGCCATTTTTCTTCTTCTATTCACAAGAGGAGGTCCCCCATGTGAATTTACGTCTAAATTTATCTTTTCCAGTGTTGTAGAGGATGTGGTATTGTATGCTGCTTTGCGTTCAGATTTCAATGACCTGAGCCCATCTGGTGGTGTCCTGGGAATAAAGTTGTCTATACTGATTTTCAGTGAATGCCTTTGTTTAAAAGAGTATTTGCTGTTTCCCTTGTGCTTTGATTGCAGCCCTTCATGCTTGAAGGATAGAGGGAGTTTTCTTGAAATCCATCCCTCTGCAAAGCCACTTTGTGAAAGAGATTGAAATTCCTAAGCAGTGCTCTGTCATGGGTATTTTAGGGATTGCTTTTTAACTTTAACTTTGATTGGCCATTACCTTGCCCTCTTAGTTGCCAGGCAATTGCTTTTGATTGTGTTTTGTACTTCTTTGTGTGTTCTTAAAACACATTAAAATGTAAGTGACACTTTCTATAAATATTCACATCTATCCTGCTTTTGTGCACACTGTACTTGCAATCTATAATATAAATCCTGTGTGTCTGTGTTATAAAAGTGAATTAATCGAAAGGGTGATTAATGACACAGCAGCACTTTATTTCACTGCCTAGTAAAGCTTGCAATAAACAATTAATGAATGAATGAATTTATATGAATTTAAACCTTTACTTGAGTGTACAGCTGTGATTGCCCTAGTGGTATTCTTTTGAAATAAAGAAAAAACAGAAATCTTATTCTTTTAAGGTCTTTTCTAATGCCCATAAAAATGCTTATATATATTCGCAGCGGAGACGTAGTGTGTTAAAGAAGCTATGAAAAAGAAAAGGGAACATTTTAAAAATAACGTAACATGATTGTCAATA
>JANRMT010062837.1:67943092-67965636 GCA_026402145.1 Polypterus bichir lapradei
CAGGCAGGCAGGCAGGCAAGGGAAACTGGCTTGTTCGTATACCGAGTGTGTGGTTGTGAACCGAGGCAAAAGTTTGGCGAGCTTTTTGGTCGTGAACCGAGTTGTACGTGAACCGGGACGTTCGTGAACCGAGGTTCCACTGTATAGCACATTTTCATACAAAAAAATGTAGCTCAAAGTGCTTTACAAAATGAAGAACAGAAAAATAGAAGACACAATAAAAAATAAACATGTCAACATTAATTAACATAGAATAAGTAAGGTCCGATGGCCAGGGTGGACAGAAAAAACAAAAAAAAACTCCAGAGGCTGGAGAAAAAAAAATAAAATCTGTAGGGATTCCAGACCAAGAGACCGCCCAGTCCCCTCTGGGCAATCTACCTAACATAAATCAAAAAGTCCTCTTTGTATTTAAATAAAGGATTTGTATTTGTTGCCAACCAATTCCAACAATGAACACAGCCAAGAAGCACACAATCATAAGATTCTTTTCTCTTCTGCAGCCTTCTTGGTGAGTGTTGCCCACTGACTCCCAACTCTGACTCCTGGAGATGAGGCTGCAGGCTTCTTTTAAACTGGACCCGGGTGTGCTTCTGGTGTCACAGCATAGGTCATCCAAAGCACCTCCTGGTTGTGTGGAAACCAGGGCAGTCCTCTCCTGATTATGCCCTGTGGTGGCACCCATGCACCCCAACAGGGCTGCACTTCCTGACTCCAATTCCCATGCCACCCTACGGGTTTCCTAACTGGGTTCAGTAAAGATGAACAATACAACCTGCCATGTGGGGGGAATGAACTGCTCCTGGCATCCATGTTCGCCTAGTCTATCCATTATGCTTCAGTCCCATCTTGGATGAATATTGTAGTAAGGCATTCTGGCCAGGTTAAGTCTTCACTCCTGCATTCCTTCAATTATGGCATGCTGGACAGGCAAGAAATCATCTTCCATTCTGGCCAGGATGCCTGTCCTTCCTTCATGGCACTTGCATTGTAGGCAATTCACTACCTGGTTTGTTTTCAGCCTGAGACAATTATTTGTTTTAAATTTAACATTATGGTGTTCAAATCAAATACTATTGCATTATTTGTATTCTGTTGTAAAAATGTGTTGCTGAGGTTTTACTAGACCACTAAAAGACTAGTTGATCACAAAATGTATATTGCAAATATTGTGTCATCTGCCGGACTATGGAAAGGTTGATAGTTGATTATCTTCTGAAATCTTTTTAGCTTTTCCCTGAAATATGTGATGTTTCACTGTAGTTTTTTGTTAATAGTTTTTAGTGTATGAATTCTTCTATAAATAAAGTATAGTTGCATCTTTATTAAAATTATCACTTTGCGTGTTTTGCTGCTAAGTGTCATAAAAATGTTAAAAGTAGAAATATTTTAACACAATGCTTATGACTCAAATTATCGATTACTAAATGTTTTGTAATTTAAGAAAAATAGCTTCATTTGCTGGACTATACTATAAAAAACATAAAAGTATTATGTCTCAAATTTTAACAGTAGTATAAATAAATAATGACAACAGAAAAACAAAAGCACAATTGAACATACAACTTAGTGTACTATATGTTGGCTCTCAACATTGTTAAAATATTCTAGTGGTTCTCAAACAATCTGCCACTCTTATAAGGAAGCCTCACCTGACTGTCTGGACTTCTGGGTGGAAATGACAAACAGACTGAAGGTATTCTTATCAATTCACCACTGAGGTATTCATGCACAGCAGAGGGTCATTTAGTGAAGGAGAATGGACAGATTATCAATCTCTTATACAATTCAATTAAAAAGTACCCACCCCCCATTATAGTTATACAATACTGAATCACAGTGGAATTCATTTCAAAAGAAAAAGATTCTTTAATATCAAAGTGAACACCGATCTCTGCAAATTAGTCTAAAACACAAAATTAATGATTGCATAAATATTAACTAGTGCAGCCAACTGGTTTTAGAAGTCACATTTTTGTACTTAAGGGGTCTCAGTTAATTGTTGTATAAGTGTACCTCACCTGGAAGGCCCAACTTGTGGCGAGTAGAATGTCATGATGTAACCTACACAATGCAGACAAAAGAGCACTCAAAGCAACTCTGTGTAGAGATGATTGAAAAGCACAAAAGACCGATGAGAACTGTGAAGGAGTTTCAAGCTACAGTGGCTGTGATTAAAGAGACAACAACTGTTGTCTGGGTGCTCTATCAGTTGCAGCTTAATAGGAGAGTGGCAAAGAGAAAGTCACTACTACTAAAAAAAAAAAAAAAAAAAAAAAAGCTAGCATTGCTAGAGTTTGCCAGAAGTGACATGAGAGAATCAGTTCAGCTGGAAAAAGGCTGATGAGACCAAAAGTGAACTTTCTGAGCATCAGACTAAACACCATTTTTGGAGTAAGCTAAACACTGCACATTATCAAAAGCACACCATCTTCCACTGGGAAGTATGGTGGTAGCAACGTCATGCTGTAGTGATGCTTTGTAGCAGTATGACCTGGAGGGCTTGTGAGGGTAGAAGATACAGTGTGTGCAGTAAAATACAGGGAAATCCTGTAGGGAAACCTGACTCAGTCTGCAAGAAATCTACACTGTTAATTAAGATTTGTTTTCCAGCAAGACAACAACCCAAAAACAAAGTGCACAGTCCTTAAAAAGTACATTAAATTCCTGGAGTAGCAGAACCAAAGTCCAGATTTCTGTCTAATTGAGAATTTGTGTGTGGACTTGAAAAAGCTAGTTAATGAAGATCCCCACGTAACCTGACAGAGCTTGAAAGGTTTTGCAAAAAATAAGGGAGAGAGATGGCAGAGTGCAGATGTGCAAAGCTGATAGAGACCTGTGCACACAGACTGATGGCTGCCAAAGGTGCATCTACTAAATACTGACTCAAACTTCCATGGCCAGCTAAATCCCCCTCTCTTTACTATTTTCTCTGAGATTCTAAGGGTTTTAGAAGAAATGGCTACAACATTTTTTCTTCATAGTAACTTCATAATCTTGCTACTAATATGTGCAAATAGTTGGGTATTATTGGTCTCTTCCCTTTATTTAATACTGTGAATGATGATGTTTTATTATAAGTGGTATTAGATAAAAAAAATTGATCACAAAAAGCATTGTAGTGTCTTTTGAGTTTTATTTCTAAAGTAAATTATGAATCTCTTGCCTACCTTTGTGGTGGTATGGTTGCTATGTCTCTGTCACTCCAAAAGATGGTACATCACAAACGTTTGTATTAGTAAAATGCATTGCATTTGTCTTTTCAACAGATGCCGAATCACAAACATTAATTTTGCTTTTACAAATCCCATACAAGATGGCATATAACAGAAACGTATGCATTGCATGCTGAACTGCAAACGTTAACACTGAGGTCTATTTTGATTACTTAGATTTCAATCTGTCTCAGACAGGTAAAACAGCTAGTTTCACATAATTTGTAAAAAGAAAGCAAATAGGGGTGGGAAAATATTACCTAATCTCAACAGCCAGTATACTCCAGATAAATAAAAAATGTAACTTCCCTGTTTCTTCATTTCCACCTTATCAAAACGTTAATTAAATTTTTTAAAAATCCATTGTACAATAAAATGTAAATTAAAAAAAATCATTTTCAACATTTAATTAAAAAAGAGTAAGCTAATGCTGTTTGGTATTTATGGATTGTCAGATATCAACAAATAACCTTGAGAGTGAAGCAGAAAAGAAACAATTAACAGTGTGACCTGTTTAACAGAAGTGAGAAAGTGCCATTGTTTTCATGTAAAGCAAGCCTATTTTGAATCAGTCAGAATATAATTAGGAGTCTTAAGGAAAGATGCAGTCTGAGGTATTTGGTTAGACAGTGAAATATAAGATCATGATTGGATGTCTTTAAGAAATGACCCCAATTTAGCAGACGCTCGAATTTCTTTTTTGGAATTTTAGGCATCTGCTTTCCTATCCAACTGCTTATTTGTTTTAGTCGTCAATCATTTTTAATCATCAGTCATTTTTCTAACCTGCTAATTATTTTATTACATAGTCTTGCACATGCCTTCATAGTTGTTAAAGTGTAACAATAAAGCTTTGCTCAAATTGGGATATTTTTAATGATTACAAGTGTGATATCACCAGAATGGCCTTTTTTAAATTTCAGAATTAAATTTGCATAAACTGTTTCTGTCAGCAGTGCCCTGTATAAATTTCAGAATTTCCATTTACACAGACTGTGTGTGTCAACAATAAACAGGCAAACACACATCATGCTTACCTTGATAGATGTTTTGATGCAAGTAAGGCTGAAGCAAAGGTAAACAGAAAATATCTTACCATGGATGTTTAAATTAAAGTGTCTTAAGTGATAAACAGAAGATGCTTTGAAGTACAGTAACCAAATAAAACTTGAGTAATCAAATAATATGCTAATGGGAACTTACCTGCTACCTAGGGAAAGTATAAATATTATAATAGTGACAGCTCAAGACTAGTAAATTGTGTTAGTGGAGATTAAAAACTGTTATTTACCCCCTTCCAAACAATCAAGGGGCTACTAGACATAAATGAGACATTTATCTAGTCATTCTTTTTAATTGTGCTCTAAATTAAGCTGGAGACTCAGGCTTCAAAGATTATATTTCATTGCCCACACCAGTGGGTGCCGAATTATTAAATATGTTTTTCAAGTACAAACATTTAAGAAGGAGGCATAGTAAAGGCTATTTTTTGTATTCATTTTTACTTTAACCTTTTGTGATATGTTTATTTTCTTTTAATGTAGATGTTCATCGTTAAGCTTTATAATGTGTGTATAATTTTCTACAGGAGAACGTTCTCCTGGCAGCTGTCCATATCCAGAATTAGGATACATAAATAAGGGTTTGTTTATTAATAAGCCAAAGAGGGCTTTAAACACTGGCCGTGAGTTGTTTTGCCATAAATTCATGAAATTACTTCTGAGGTTAGGGGTAATGGCAAGGACACCATCTCCCTTCTAACCTCCCTGTACCTCAGGCTTCCAGCTGCTCTTGATTGACAAGATCTCTTAGACAGCATCATTCCTTTAGGCCTCCTCCTCAATTCATTTCTCTCTGTTGGTCTTGAGGGCCCATGTCAGCCTCCTTACACTTCTCTGAGGCACCTTTCTCACAGGGTTAGGCATGTCCAGCAATTATTGGGTTCCTTTTTTGTTTTTTAAATCCTGGAGAAATTTCTTAAGTGTCCTCCCCAAGCACCACACTCCCCTCCTTTTGTACTTGTTTCGCTTCATGGACACCACACATGCCATGGTCTATCAGCCTCTAGCAGACCCTTTCTTCCTACACTTGCATGAAAGGATTTTCTGTTATTGTGGCTTGTCTCACGCTTAGCACATTACCCAGCTCTACAGAAAGGTGCCTTTGCTTGGTGTAAACTCTTGCTAGTCAATAGGAAATATGGATGGAGTCTGTATAATGGGACTGCTCTCTCATACACTAAGCTTAACACTGCCGCCCACACACAATCCAGTCATACTCGCACTTCAGAACTGAATATCAGTGACACAACCTATCATTTCTCAGTACCCTCAGTACCTATGATCTCCCTAGATTTGGCTTGAGCTGGCCGGGCAAGAGTTCTCAGAAGTACCAAAGACACTGGAGGCTAATGCTTGGTTAATGCCATTTATTGATGGTGCGTTACTCTTTACTGTGCTGCCCACTGTTGAAGGAGCTCCTCCTCAACTACTAATCTTGTGACAAAGAAGTGTCAATCTACCTACCCACACCTTATGCCCAGTATTTATCTCAGGCACGCAAGATGTATAGAAATGTAAAGCAGAGCACTGTTTATTAAAAGCAGATAATAGCAGTGAAAATGAATTGTAGCAGCAAATAATTTAAATTAAATAAATGGTAATGAATATTAGCAAAATCTAGATATAAAGCTATAAATACGCCATTGTTCCAAAGTTCCATAGTTTCCATAAGGATATGTAGTACTAGGGTGTTGTACGGTGTTATCCATTATGAATGTAGTGAAAAGTCAAGCAAAATGATACCTTTTATTGGCTTACTAAAAAGATTACAATATGCAAGCTTTCGAGGCAACTCAGGCCCCTTCTTCAGGCAAGATGTAATGATCATCTTGCCTGAAGAAGGGGCCTGAGTTGCCTCGAAAGTTTGCATATTGTAACCTTTTTAGATAACCAATAAAAGGTGCCATAAGGATATGGAAATTGAAGAATAACACCAAAGGAAACAACAGTACAGGAAAAATGAGAGAAAAAGAGAGACCACTTGTCTTTTAGAACACATATCTCGATTCAGAAGTCAGGCTGATGCATGGACACCATCTTTGCTATCTAGGTGTATGGTTCTCTCTGTCACCTTTGCGGTTCTTCCTTTATACCTAAATCAGCACATGGGTGATGAACAGCTTGTGCCAGAAGCATTGATCATAAAAGTAGGCGCAAAACATTTCATCTTGTCAAAGGAGTTATCTGTACCGTGGCCAATAACCTTTGGGAATGGATACCCCCATCTGGTGTTTGAGAGATAGGCTGAGCGGTCTTTCTAACCTAATATTAGATGTGTTACACACTCGAACAAAATTAAAAGAAATTGTGTATAAAATACACCATGAACTATTGTAAAAAGATAAGGCAGCAGACAGAAAAAGGTTTGGGAATGGCCACCCCTTACACTTGAAAAAATGGCAAGCAAAAAGAAAGCATGTCTTTACAGACAGGAGTCCAAAATATAATTGAACTAACAGGGTGAATCTGGTCTATAAATATTGCTGAAACAGAAAAAGGTGGGATTAGGGAGGCTGGAACACAGGACAAGATGTCAATAGAAGATGGGTTCTAGATAACAGATTTGATGTCATCAGTGGATGGTCTAGTGGTGACGTCATTGAGAGGCACAGTCTTCAGCTGGTCTGCAGATTGACAAAAGGAGACAGGAGCAGATGACCGCGCCAACGATTGGTCCAAATGAGAAGCAACACTATTTGAGCCCATAAACCATCTCCCATGCAAACGTGTGTGACTCTGTATAGGGACGTCAGTGAGCAAGTTACATATTTAAGTTAAAAAAATAAATAAAAAGGAGTTCAGAGTTCAACTTCAGTTCACAATTTATTCATCATAGGAGCAAAACTTGCAGTAAAAGTAGCCCACTGTGTTTTTTAGGTAAAATGTCAGTACTCATTAAATGACAATTTTGTCTTCCCCAGACAGGGTCCCAAGACAGAGAACCCTTAATTACGATTGGCTGTGCAGTTATTGTGATGCGTGAGCAAACTGTTTGCAGTAATTGAGGCAGTACAATGGCCGTAGAATGATGTAGTTGTTATGTCTGTCAAAGGATGACTGCAGTAAGTTAAGAGGTCCTTTTAAAGGATGTGCAAAGAATGAAGACTACACCAAGTCAGACTTCCAGATGGGTGTTGCCAAGCCGTGATAAAGACAAATAGAAACATCAGGTCCCCTCTTCTTTAGTTACTTGAAAATTGCATTTGCCAGAAAATACCTAAGCAACCAATCTTGTTACTACCTTTAATGTCTAGCTTAAAACTTTCAAGGCTGTTGCTGACATCAAAGGGAGGAAGGCTGAAACCATTTTTAAGAGTCAACAAAAGGTTCCCAGAGCATAATGTTCGATTTTACCTACTAGATGGCAATAAAGATTGCAAGATGAATGTCACACATTTGAAGCCTCCTGTTTCTTTATGGAATGGTATCAAATACTGGCACTTGTCATCATCAAAGGAAGTACTCCACAAAAAATGTTTTACTTATTGGTGATGCAAGATAAACATTTTGAAACAGAAAGATGCAACACTAAAATTGCTGCTAGACCATGTCCAAGTTTGACTGGGATCACCATTGCACTGATCTGATTTGTTTTCTGTTGTTCCCATACAAGTGTGCTCATTTTTACAGATTTTGCAGGACACATGTTTATTAACAGATGTAAAACTGAAATGACCCCAAACATTTAATCAATAATCTGGCATATTTTTCATCAATCTTTTCCATATCTAAAAATGTAATAAGCATTACAATCAGTCACATAATAATACATAACAAGGCAACTAAACAATAACAATTTTTGGCATTTATATTCATCATTGATTATTATTGATGAAATTGATAAGTTGTTTCAGCCTGTGTGTGTATGTATGTTGTGTAAATATAGGAGAGGTAGATGAATAGTTTGTTGTATTTTCAAATATACTGTATTTCAGTAATACTTTCAAAGATTTTATAGTTCTATACATGAAATATATTTCACTTAACATTTCTTTTAAATAAAATTCTTGAAGTAAACATCCTATTATATTTGTCCTGTTTAGCCAAATAACCATCTGTGAAGTTTGTGTAACTTAGACAAAGTTTTAGACTTAAGATATATATTATGAATGCTTCTTAATTTAATATCCATTAATGACTGAGCTTAGTGTTGTAAGGTTCTTGCATCAAGCTCATTATCATTTTCTCTGTGAAGTTAAAGTTAGCACTTTAAGAAGCACTGTAATTAATCTGACCATTTGACTATCCCTGTTTTAATGCAACTTTGATTACAGTATTGATTCTTACTGTAATGCAGGCTAGTTTACACAACAGTTACTGTATCTGCAAAGAGTAGTTTTGTGATTTGTGATTATACCATTTCGGTTTATATATTATGTTGTAAATTTACCAGTTTTTTAATAAAGAAAAAATATAACGTTGAGTTGTTAAGCCTTGAGCAGCAAAAAAAAAGATTGAATAAGTTACACTGCTTTGTTCATTCTGTAAGCTATCTCGTTAACTTTTCTGTCATGCTACAGTTAACTTTCACTAAGGATACAGAAGTCTATAAATCAATGGGAAAGAAAAACAAATTTCATATCTGAAAGAATCTTAAGTAAGAGATCGACATATTTATGTGATCAAATGTGTATTCGGTTGAACAAATTAAAAGCAGAAGTAACCAGATTATAACTAACTAATTTAGAAGGAGCAATAGATTCAAGAAAATCCTTTGCAGGAGATGTGAAGGTGTGTATGGGCAGTCTGGCCATCCTTGAAAAAGGGCAACAGCTCAACCTTCAGACCAGTCGTAAAAGGCTACAACAGAAAATCAGCATGTCTACCTCCCCAGTCACTGGGAAACTCAACTTGACACCATCTCAGTTGCATTTTCTTAATTTTGGAATTGGATGACCCATTTCTCTGGGATACAAAAAGCTCCAGACGTGTTTGGTTTTAAAATGAAGACTTGCTCTTCTGTCCTTATTATACCCATTGTACAACTTGACAGGCAGCTTAATCATTCACCTTTTACCACACCTGAGAAATTGACTTAACTTGTTTAATGTTGTAATTGGGAAAAAGTAAAACTGAAACAGAAAACACGATCTTAAGTATTAATCTACAGAAAACAAAGATAATACTGTACTTAAAAGAAACAAATATTACTGCAGCTGACAGTTACCTCTTACTGTTAGAGAGAATACAGCATATGTCCGTATCATACTTAAACTACTCTAATATAAGAAAGATCGCACCCTAAGATAAATACTAATATGAGGAGTATGAAACATACCAGCAATGCTTTGAGTGGCTTGAACTGGACACAAATGGATGATGATTGAATGAATAAACCCAACCATGCTTCTTCCTACCAGATGCTGCTGAATGCATCATCTGATGGTGACAAGTAAAAGGGTCATTGAAGTATTATTTCAACTCCAGTACCACATAAGACCAGTAGGTGGTAGTATTCTAAATGCAGAACTTAACTAAATAACCCACTTGACAGAAATTTACACAAAGGCAATTAGCAAACTTTTGAGAAGTCAGGACTACCACCTCAGTAATGGTGCATAAGTAGAAGATTGTATACCGTATTTATTTAGAGCGCTTCTGTAAAAATCCAAATTTCCCCCCTGAGGACAAATATCTATCTATCTATGGCATTAAGTACAACTTATTTTTGTATAACTCTTTTCACAGACTGCAGGTGCTGAGCGCTGTAAATAAATTCTCAGTTAAAATACATGCAAAGATTATACTAATTACGAAATGTAAAATTAGTAGATATTAATATACAGATTTGTTAAAACACACAGAAAAGAAAGTAGTAGCCGATTAAGGTAAATGGAAACCAACAGTATTGTTCTTATTGATGGATTATGACTAGTCAACAGCTGAGGAGATGAGAATTGTAATTGAGAAGGAATTTGTGGAGACCTCGGCAACTAGCCGCCCATTCTGTCCTGGGCTTTCTATAGTGGAGTCTGTGCTAGCCATCCAGTCTGATGGCTGAATCTTTCCATGAGATGATTCAAATGCTCCTTTATCTGAGATGACATTTTCATAGGCAGTAGAGCAGTAGCAACATGTGACACATCAAGTTGGAAGGTTAGAAATTGTTTATAAATATTGTATTTCTGATATTTTTATACAAATTATTAACAAACAGAGATGTGGTATGCACAGCCAATCAGCAACTCTACTCAGGGTATGTTAGACTTAAGTACTGAGTCTTCAGGCTATATTTAAAAGCTGAGACTAAAGGGGCTTCTCTTATGTTAGCGGGTAGATCATTCCTCAGCTTTGGTGCCTGTCCTGTAAATACAAGCTTGACTTACTAATGTTATGTTATTAATCCATGCAGTCATAGGTAGGCATTCATCTCGAGGTGTTAATGCATAATGTGGTTTGCAAGTAATGTTGAGTTCAAATAAGTAAGTAGGGCCTTGGTCATGTAAGGCTTTTTTAAAAGAAGGATTTTGAAATCAGCCCTAAGCTTAACTCGGAACCAGTGTCGAGACTTGAGTACTGGAGTTACATTTTCATACTTCCTGGTCTGTGTAATAATTCTTGCAGCAGTATTTTGAATTAACTGAAAGCTGTATAAAGAACGATTTGAACAGCCAGTGAATATTATAATATATTCCATCCTACTAGAAATAAATGCAGGAACTATTTTCTCAGTATCCTACATATTTTGAAAATGGCTCAATTTTCCAACGTTTTTAAAATGGAAAAAAAAAAAAACATTAGTTTTCTAATTTGTGTTTTGAATGGCATGCTCGTGTCAAAGATAATGCCTAAATGCCATGCTGATTAAGTAAAACTAAATGGTGATTCCAATTGAGATAAAAAGTGACAGAATGTTGTTGCGGTTGACATGTTTCCCCACCCCAGTGATTAAAATTAAGGACTTCTGAATATAATTATGGAGTACTGTCAGAACATTTCTGTATGTACTGGAATAGATTTGATAAATAAGAACTAAACCAGGCAAGGGCCTGTGAGTCCAATGTAATTTTCCAGCCTGTGTAATAAAATTGAATGGTCAATGGTATCAAATGCTGCACTTAAATCTAACAATATAATTACTGTGGAATTTCCTTCACCAAAGAATAGAAGTAAGGAAAGGGAAGAAAGTAAATGTGAAAACAAAGTCCAGACTTTAGAATCAAAGGACCCGAAGGTGAATACTTTAAGATAGTTCCAATACGTGCAAAAGAATGAGCCAGAATAATTTAAATAATAATTATGGCAGTATGCGCCTGTGGCCAGTCCCATACCAAACCATTTTAAACTGCATATGCTGATGATTGGGGTGTTTCAGAAGAAAGAATGATATTTTTAAAAATTATATTCATGAATAGGGTGGTGAGGGATTAAAGGTCAAACTGGTACATTGTGTGTAGATTTAAAATGTTATACAGTAGGTTGCTGCAAAGTAGGACAGAGCATTTCAACCAGTTTTGTAAATAGGACTATTTTTGTCCCCGGGGGAAATTTGGTTTTCTACAGAAGCTCATTAAATAAATATTTATATGTATAAATATATAATATTATTACATATAATATTCGTAAAATTAAAATATATAGTACAGTATATGCACATATATACATACATACATACATATATAGACACATTATAGTCTGAGCATATTCCTGAATGACTGAAAAGAAAGAAAACGTCTGACTTGGTAGTTACAGTCCCAGTGAGGCATTATGCAGGCATATTGCTGTTGGTGTACAGGAGCACCAGCAGTGTTTCCAGACACTTCTGTTGAATATTTTATTGGCTGAAAGTCCTCCATTTCAGTGTGTCAGAGAGAGGATGTGCCAAATTGTTCATAATGGCACATTATTTATTTTTATTCTCATTCTCTCCTTTGCTTCTACCTGCAGGGGGTCCAGAGTGCAGTCAAGATGAGGCAGCACCTGGGTTTGTATGTCAGTAAACTTAAAATCCATTTATCTGATTTCTAGTGGCTGCTGTTAGTGACGAGCCATAAACTAGATCAAATCTAATCTTAATCAAGACTAGTAACTTGTAAACCAGTTGAGAACAGAAATGAAAGACGACGATCACTGGGTAGTGTTTTAGGGTGTAATCCTGATTCTTGTAAGGATAACCCCAGACCAACTAAATACAGTTTAATGAAGGGTCTTTTGGCAATTCCACAGAAAGCTGAGAGAAGGGAACAGACTTCAGACCATCATTTTACAAAGGAGAGGTATGTAAAAATACTAATTTTATTAATAGCTACATGCGAGCAGAAAGAGCAGGAGACCATAAGAAAAGAAATTGCTTTATAATTTTTACAACCTGGCAGTAGTTGGAGACAACAATGTCCTGCACTAATTTCGAAATGTCTATGTGAAGGTATCTAAAGGAATTTGTCAAAGTGATAAATGATGAATGAGACAACTGCTGGCAGTCTATTGAAAAGAAGAAGAGTAAATTTAGACAGAGGAATTTTATAACCAGACATGTCCGCATAAGAAATAAGCAAATTAAGGATATGTGAGATATCTGAGGGGGAATTAACAAGAAAGAAATAAGTGAAATTGACATATAAAGAGATTTTTGGAGGATATGCTGTATATAATGAGCAGTGGTTAGAGTCTCAAGAAAAAGATAACAGTAAAGGGGGTAAAGGATGGCCTTGTTCAGTTTCTTTCTAAATGCAAAAGAGGAAGTAAGAGATTGATATTTGATTAGTTAGGAGTGACAGAAATTTGGTCACCTCTCATTATTGACTGTGCAGTCGATGGTTACTGCTGCAGTGTTAGTGCTTGTGAATGGTGGCAGCTGCTCTTATTTGGAAAAATGCTGTCCTTGAAGCACACAGTTCTTTTGTAGCAACCATGACCTGAAAATTCTTACAGTATTCGCTTTTTTTTCCCTAGACACTAAAGAGAGTAGGTTTTGGAAAACATTACATATTTACCCATTTAGCTAAGCCAAATCTCATGCAGTGCTAAGAAAATAATTGCTTCTTGTTTATAGTAGAGAATTTGAAAGCCATTTTCCATATTTAAAGATATCAAATGGAGTATTTCAGTAATCTCATCTTATTTTAAATCTTTTTCAGACACATCAGTGAGTGTGTTTAAATGCACTTTAATAACCAGATTATTCACAGAAACCCCTTTTCAAAAATACCATGCAAAACTTTGGGCATCCTTGCTTAAAATGTCTGATACTATGAATAATTAAGTGAGCAGAAGATCTTGCATGTCACTATATACAGTTCTGTTTGAACAAGCACTTTGTGATTTCTGTCTTCTATGCACTTCGCCATGTCTACTACTGGTATTCTCAAGTACATAATCCAAAGCATTTAAAATGTCCAAGACCTTTTTTAGCGTACACCCATTGTCTTTTATGTAAGTTCACTTCTTTTAATGAACGCTATAGGACATGCCCTTTGGATAATGGAAGTGTTTGGTTGATTTTGGAAGCCTCAGTAACTACAACATTTTGAAAACAAAAATCAGTTAAAATAATATCCCTCACTCACTTAGTTATACCATAATGTGTGCATTCATTAAATAAATAAAAAAAAAACTGATGGAATTGTTTGTGCAATATAGTTGTACAATTCAGGCTCTCATGTGAAACCACATTTTTTGCATAAATTCTTATTTATAAAACTCAGACTACCTTTTGGGAAAAATATGTTTATTATTCAATATAGAAGTATTGAGATAAGATGTAAAAGATGTAACAAGAATAGTTTCCATTATAAAAGAACTTATCTCTATAAAGCTGACAGTCCTTTTATTAAGTTTAAAATATTCAAAGTTTGTCTGCAGACAAAACTGAATTTTTCTCAGCTGCCAGGAATTGCAATTCCCATTTGAATCTTCTGAAGCAAAAGGATGACACTAAATAATACGATGAATGACATAAGCATAATAGTATTTGAGTATATATATAGTTTTTTGTATGAA
Organism: Polypterus bichir lapradei; assembly: GCA_026402145.1. NCBI lineage: Eukaryota > Metazoa > Chordata > Cladistia > Polypteriformes > Polypteridae > Polypterus > Polypterus bichir. The sequence continues at coordinate 67,957,308 of JANRMT010062837.1, forward strand.
TACCCCAACAGCAAACCCCAGATATTAATGTTATATTTGTGAATTTGCTTGCATATGCAGTATGTTTGTCAAAAGTTTATTTTAAATATGACTATTAAAAAGTCACAAATCTCATGGCCAACTGCCATATAGGTGGAGTGGTGGCTCTGAGGCTAGGGATCTGCACTGGCAATTGGAAGGTTGCCGGTTCAAATCCTGTAAATGCCAAAAGGGACTCTGCTCTGTTGGGCCCTTGAGCAAGGCCCTTAACCTGCAATTGCTGAGCACTTTGAGTAGTGAGAAAAGCGCTATATAAATGCAAAGAATTATTATTATTATTATTATTTAGATGTTGATTCATGAAATGTACTTTAGCATTTTCCATTTCTGTCTCATGCAGGCAAATAAGAATTAGGCTGTTATAAGTGGTGCCTATAAGCTAGATATTTAAAGAAATAATCAGCTTTACTGTCTGAATAGTTTTACCTAAACGATTGACTTATTCAGGAGCTCGTTTGAAGCAATTATACTGATGTTTAGTCTGGTTTTGGTTTTGGACAAACCACAACCCAACTATTTAAAAAGGCCAAATAACCTCATTTTAGATACATGCCCACCACTAGACAACATTTTTAACCTTACATTACAGTGCATAACAAAATTCAAAATTAACCATTCATACATGTATGCAATGTTTCATAGCACTTTGTGTATGTTGCAATAAATCCACAATTCAATCAAAAGCAATAATCATATTTTTACATACCCAAGGATGCCTTCTTCCAAATAAATCATACATTTCCATGTTGTCTATTCTCTTTTGTTATGAAAATATGCTATTTGCACATGTATATGTCGAGTCAAGCAGCACATTACACCTGAGTGAATCTACTTTTATCAAAGTTTTCACTTACTTCAAGTAAACTGTCACGCATGATCTCTCTTCACTCGAATGTGTTTGAATTGTGCTGTGCCACACTACTCCTTCCATTTTCACCTGGTGAGTTCCCTCCTCCCCCCAATAATAATCAAATGTCGCTGAATAACCCCGCACAAACTTTCACAAGGGATTACTTTTTGATCTAATGTCACTGAATCATGCCATACTGCCAATTGCAGTTTCCCATGGGGAGACCTCGTCCTCCCCAAAAAAACAACCCCAACCCCCCAAAGATTAAATAACACTGTATCATGCTGGTCATGTCTTTGTGTCACAAGCACGCAAGGGGAAAAAAGTGCTGTTTCAGCTAGCGTCTTATTCTGTGCATAATCCATTCCACCCTGCCAAAGGGATAAACGGCCATGTACGACATTTTTTTTCCCCTTTTCTAATCCTGATTATTTAAACTCCCTCTACCATCCCCCAAGGAAGGCACAAACTAGCCTGATTACTAATGGAAAATGAAATCAAGAGGGGGCTTGGTTGAGGAAACTGATATGAAAATATATGCTTATATTTAATTTATTCCAGACATGAAATTCAAGAAAGAAACAACAACAGCAAAACAAATAAATAAAGGAAAACACACTAAACACCTGTGGGGCACCTGCAACAGAATATATATGTATATATACAGATATATATATATATATATATGTGTGTGTATACAGGGTGAGTCAAAATTATGTTAACACTAATGGTACTGCTATATATATATATTTATATACAATTTTTCTGGACAACATATGTGCCACATATGGTACATGTGTTGGACATGATGGCGAACAGGTTGAGGCAGTCCTGTAAATCATCTTTCACATATGAAGTATATTTTTTGAATAAATTTCTACCACTTAAATGTTAACATCATTTTGACTCACCTTGTGTGTGTGTGTGTATGTGTGTATATATATATATATATATATATATATATATAGGGTGGTCTAGATCTAATTATGCAATTTTCATTATGCTATAACTTATTAAGTTTATTACATAGAGAATTCACAAAAAATTCTTTTTGTTGCGGATAGATGGCAACACCTGCCCTGCATTCCAAAATGGCAGTGGTACAGACCTATAAATACCTGGATGATAAATTGGACTGGACTGCCAGTACTGATGCTCTGTGTAAGAAAGGTCAGAGCCGACTATACTTCCTTAGAAGGTTGGCGTCCTTCAACAGCTGCAATAAGATGCTGCAGATGTTCTCTCAGATGGTTGTGGCGAGCTCCCTCTTCTACGCGGTGGTGTGCTGGGGAGGCAGCATAAAGAAGAGGGACGCCTCACACCTGGACAAACTGGTGAGGAAGGCAGGCTCTATTGTAGGCACAGAGCTGGACAGGTTGACATCCGTGGCAGAGCGACGGGCGCTGAGCAGGCTCCTGTCAATCATAGAGAATCCACTGAACAGTGTCATCTCCAGGCAGAGGAGCAGCTTCAGCGACAGACTGCTGTCACTGTGCTGCTCCACTGACAGACTGAGGAGATCGTTCCTCCCCCACATTATGCGACTCTTCAATTCCACCCGGGAGGGTAAATGTTAACATTATTCAAAGTTATTGTCTGTTTTTACCTGCATTTTTATTACTCTTTAATTTAATATTGTTTTTTGTATCAGTATGCTGCTGCTGGATTATGTGAATTTCCCCTTGGGATTAATAAAGTATCTATCCATCCATCCATCCATCCATCCTGTACATTCAACTGCCACTTTATACGTTGCTAGTACCGGGTTGGACCCCATTTTGCCTTCAGAACTGAGATAATTATTCTTGGTCCATAATTGACTTGATAGTGTCACATATTTGCTGCAGATTTGTCGGCTGTACATCCATGATGCGAATCTCCTGTTCCACCACATCCCAAAGGTGCTCAATTGGATTGAGATCAAGTGATTGTGGATGCCTTTTGAGTACAGTGAACTCATTGCCTTGTTCAACAGACCAGTTTGAAATGATCTGAGCTTTGTGACATGGCACGTTATTCCTACTGGAAGTAGGCATCAGAAGATGGGTAAATAGCGGTCATAAAGGGATGGACATGGTCAGTAATAGGCCTAGGTAAAAAAATATCGATTTTCCAATTGTTATTTTTCATTTAAATAATTTGATAAAGATTCTTAAAGTCTCTAGATCGATCTTGTGAATCCCTATCCTGCTCAATTGCTTTATGTAGATTTTTGCTTATCTTTGTTTTTGATGTCCGATCCAGTAGCTGTCACTAATGTGCCTCTTAAGGTTTTCTATGGAAAAGGCACTTTACTATCTCACATAAAATGGTGTGTCTTGTTTAACTGAAATCGGCATCTTCGACACTTAAATCAGATGTGTGGACAGCTGAACATCCAGGACAGCAGATTCCTATGTGACAATCACACATTAAAAATGACTAGGCATCTGTGGCAAATGTGTTGCAGGCAAGCACACTATATGCCAATCACACTGGGAACAACCTTGCTGCCTATATACAAAGCTGCTGAGATGACTCGCTGTTGTTCAAAAAACCTTTCTAGCATTTCCAGTGCACTGTTCCTTTGCATGACTGCATCAATCACACATTTGTGTATTGGAGAGTCCAATAAATGTTGCTTCTTTTTAATCATGTGGCTATCTGTACTGCTACGGTGGAAAACGTTTTTTAATATGCATCACCCAGCAAAAGCAAGCGGGCAATTGTTGGAATTTTCAGAGCAGCATGCAATTCAAAACAGAAGTGTGTGCTCAGGGCAGCCGACTTGAAATAGCTCCATAATAGCAGCGCTACCAGTCACAATTGCAGGTTCTTTTTCTTTTATCTTACATTTATTCAATGCTGCTGTCAACAAGCATCAGCCCTAGGTTCTCATTTAAAATGCTTGATTTTTTTCTGAGGACTGTGAGGACACAGTTTAGAGACAGAACATGACTGCTACAAGTGAGCAACTGAAGAATTACAGAAAATAATGAGTCCTCCCACAGTATCTTTTAATTTTTGACTAATTCAGGATTATTTTAAATGTCCAATATGGGAATATTTTTGGCTTACAGTTTAGTTGAAGGGTGTCTACATGGAGATTCATAGCACATGAATAGGTTATTGAGTAACATTTGTCACAAAGAATCACCCCAGACATCATAAAGGTTTGGGGCAGCCACCCGTATAATGTATCCTGGCTGCAAATGTAGTACATTTTCAAAGAGTTGTTCACGAGACTGAGTCCAAAACAGAAATGATTACATGAGACAAAGATGGAGGCTTTAAAGGCCCATATAGGAAGTGATGTCATTAAAGGGGCTGGAATCAGAAGTGATGTCAGCAAAGGCCCCAGCACCGGAAGGTGTCTTCTGAGGTGCCGGAACCTTGCAGAATTTCCTGGAAAAGATCTGTAGGGAACTGAAAAAGACAGTCATTGCACTCCGCCACCCCCTGGTCGGATGTTTCATTACAATTACTCAGGCCCTTTAGCTGCCTCCTACTCGCACGTGTGTGACACATTTATTATTTAAAAAGGAATATTTGATTATTTTATAATAATAAGTTATTTGTAAGATGATATACATGTTTATGCCATTACATTGTATTAACACAAGGAGCTCCCACCTTCCCATAATATGTGTGGACTCGGATATGGAGATGCATATGTTAGTTAAATTAAGTTGAATTTTGAATGAGTGCAGTACTGTAAAGAAAAGTGTTTTTTTATTAAGAGAAATATTTTGTTCCACATTGTAAACTGTTAATTACTAATGAATTATTACTTCTTAAATGTCATTCCATACTTATGCATATGTTATGAAGTCACTATGTAGACAAAGTGTTGCTGAAATTTGTCACATTATATTAATGCTCTCAATGCATGGTTAAGCAATTTCTAAAAAAGCAGCCACTTCAAATATATCAGTGCATGCTAATTCAGTCAAGATAAACTCAATATCGAATCGAGTCAGGGTATTGTGAATCAGAATCAAATCAAACCCAGCCCTAGTCAGCAACAGTACTCAGATAGGCTTTGGCATTAAAACAATGCTTATTTGGTAGTGTGCCAAGAAAATATTTCTCACAACATTACACCAGCACCACCAGCCTGAACCATTGATACAAGGCAGGATGGATCCAGGCTTTCATGTTGTGAACACCAAAATCTGATTATACCATCCAAATGTCACAGCAGAAATTGAGACTCATCAGACCAGGCAACATTTTTCCAATCTTCTATTGCCCAATTTCAGTGAGTCCAGGCAAATTGTAGCCTCAGTTGCCTGTTCTTACCTGACAGGAGCGGCACCTGATGTAGTCTACTACTACTGTAGCCCATATGCTGCAAGTTCAATGAGTTGTGCATTCAGAGACACTCTTCTGCATACCTTGGTTGTAACGAGTGGTTATCTGACCTTCTATCAGCTCATACAAGTCTGGCTATTCTCCTTTGGCCTCTGGCATCAACAAGGCCTTTTCACCCAGGCAACTGCTGCTCTCTGGATATTTTTCCCTTTTTCAGACCATTCTCTGTAAACCCCAAAGATGGTTGTGCTAGAAAATCCCAATAGCTCAGCAGTTTCTGAAATACGCTGTCCAGAACATCTGCCACCAACATCAAAGTCTGGAAAGTTATAAAATTTTCACAAACAGCAGTAACATTGTATTCCTCAATGTAAATTTAAAAAATCTGCACATCTTAATAATGGTTTATATACTAAATATACAGTGTAAAAAAATACATAACTCAAAAAACAACGGATGAAAGACACATTATGAATACATTTCAAAATTCAACATTAAACAGATGTTCTGTGGTAAAGTCTTTGTTGACCAGCATTATTATTATTTTTCACCTAGGCCAACAACATTTTTGTTTAAAGCGTATCCGTTCAGCTGTTTGCCACGTGATGCTGAATTCTGTATAACATGAGTAGCTTAAAATTATATTAATGTACAGTAATTTTTCTTCATGGGTTCCCAGTTTCCTTATTTTTTTCTAGTGTTGGGTTGCAAAGTAATGTGTGTGTGTTGTTGGTCTGAGGTTTGATGCAGAGTTAATTTACATTTTATGCTGTTAATTTAACAGTAAAGAGTTCCATTTTAGTAAGTCTGAATTAGTTTTTCTTATTTTTATTATTCAAAAATGAAACTATTTACAGATAATATTTATATAAATTGTTAAGGATTTAGGGAAAGTTAGAGAAGGGAATGACCACTCAAGTTGGAAGCACAGTATGGTGTGTATGGTGTGACTTGTTAAATTAAACAGAATTTATTAATCCACATTAATCTGCTCTATGTATACTTTATGCCATACAATCATGATCAATGACCTAGGCTGTCTTATTCAATAAGATTCTTATCAATGTAATTGTTTGCCATTTTCTTTCATATTCATTGTAATATATGAGTGAGTTCATCCATAGTGCATCACTTAAAATAAGTGGAAAAATATCTGCTGATGGAAAATTATGCTTGTACATTGTATATAACAGAATTTTTCTAATTTGTTGATGATTTTTAAAACCATATAACGACTAAAAGATTAACAAACTCTTGTCTCAATTACTTTTTCAGGGCAGCAGAAATAATCTACTCATTCGCCCGGGCAAGTGTGCAGAAGTTTTCTAAAATGGAAGTGTTCCCATCCTCAGAGAATTATAAGATGCTTACAGAAGCCAGAAGAAATTTGGGCCTTTTCCAGCATCATGATGCTATTACAGGAACTGGGAAAGACTGGGTTGTTGTTGATTATGGTACAAGGTGAGAGCACCTAGTTGTTAATATGTTTTTATATACTACACTTACACCAGTATATATGTGAAGTATAAACTGATTATAAACTGATAATAAGTATAAACTGATATATATGTGAAGTATAAACTGATTAAAGTGAATCATATGTACTGCCACCATTGTCTTCATAGGTAAGTTTTAAGGTGTTTACTTCCCATTTGGAGAAATCAGATTTCAATCTATGCTGTTTCTCTCTCATTTAGTTGTTAATTATGTTACAAGTGTGGGCCTGCGTGTAATAAATCAATTTATCAATAGTAATATAAAAATGATGTAAAATATGAGAAAAGACAAGATAAAATGTTGGGGTACCTCGAAGGCGAGCCCCATATAATTGGTGGGGAAAAAAGCACAAAATATGTCAAATTTATTAAGTGGTCTTTTCATACTGAAGTCAAACGTGAGAGTGATTCAAAATGGGGGCGGCACCCATTTAGAAGAAGCCAGACCAGAATGGGCGGGGCCAGGAAACCGTGACCTGGATGTGATGTCACTGGGAGTGCCAATCGTCTGATCTGTAGAAGAGAAAGTTTGAAGAAGCATTACATTTGGGGTTGCATGGTAGCTTCCAGTGTCACCAATTTGCATTTTATTGAAGGCATTTTAATCACCTTCTGTTGTCAAAATGCTTTGGCGTCATTACATTTTCCAGCAAGATAACGACCTCGAGCATACACGCCTTCCTCACCAAAAAAAATGGTGGGGGACACTCAAGCACTTTCATCAATTCTGGATCTCTGTCCTATTCATCACCTCTGGATTGAGATGAAAAGGAAAGGCTCAGCAGACCCACCAAACAACAAACAGAATTTGAAGGACGTGCTCCAGTGCACATGGGAGAGCCTTGCCCAGCCATTTGCAACACCCTTGTTGAAAACATGCCCAGGAGGCTGAATGCTGTTATTGCTGCCAAAGGAGGGCCTACCAAATACTAAGCAGGACTTTGACAAAACTCCATTGGCCAGGTTTACAAATAATTGTTTGAAGGCAATAAATTACATCATTTGAAAACATCCGGAACATAGTATGTTTTGAGTAAAAGTTTTTCTTGTTTCATTACATAACACACAAGTTTTTGTAACATTTTAGGCAATTTTTAAAGTTTGTTCTTTAATATTCTCAAATTTCATTTACATTTTTTCACAGTGCACAAATAATTTTTTGCTGCACTGTATATCTGAACCAATATTTATATCTATACTAATAAACGGCAAAGCCCTCACTCACTCACTCACTCACTCACTCACTCACTGACTGACTGACTGACTGACTCATCACTAATTCTCCAACTTCCCGTGTAGGTAGAAGGCTGAAATTTGGCAGGCTCATTCCTTACAGCTTCCTTACAAAAGTTGGGCAGGTTTCATTTCGAAATTCTACGCGTAATGGTCATAACTGGAAGTTGCTTTTCTCCATTTACTGTAATGGAGTTGAGCTGGAGGGGCGGAGTTCCGTATGACATCATCACGCCTCTCACGTAATCACGCATTACGTAGAAAGCCAGGAAGAGCTACAAAACGCGCTTTAGAAAACATGCATTATATAATTAAGAAGGCAGCGAAACAATTAGAAGCGAGCGACTGACATATAAAACCATATTCAGCGGCTCACGTGAACTGACGCAGTGCGCAGACAAAAAGTAACAGTTCCAAA
>JANRMT010062837.1:67970636-68021535 GCA_026402145.1 Polypterus bichir lapradei
CTTCTTTAACACACTACTTCTCCGCTGCGAAGCGCGGGTATTCTGCTAGTAAAATAATATATGTATATAATACCTTTAACAAATAAATAACAAATCCCATTAACAGCTTTTTAAAGAGAGGATGCTGATTTCCTAGGACCGCAATTTGAGACCCCCACAATTATACTATCATCTAAATTCTATTATGTGACTGTCAATAGGATGTTTTTCTGTTTAAAATTTATTTTATTTTGTACTCTCAATTGTATACACCATTTGTTGGAATTCGAAATGCAATGCATTTCATTAGTACATGTAACTAGCATGTATTGCAGACTGCAGTCTTAGGAAGTGTTTTTACTATAAATTAAAAAAATAAGAGGAATAATATATTTGTTGTCCTAATTCAAAGCCAACACATCATCTCTCAGCAACTACAATGCAGCCTTTCTAGTCACTTAGCTGTCACTTTGCTAGAAGTGATTAGAAACTGCTAGAAACAAGTGGTAACCCCTTTAACAGATGAAGTGTAAGTATCTAGTGTTTTTTTCTTTGTTTTTGATAGATGAAGAGCATCATCTTCTTGGCTTCAAGTGTTAGATGAAGAGTAGAAATAGTAGAGATGTATAGCAGATTGGAGTTGGAAGAAGAAGTATTTAAGGTGTACCTCCTTGAGAAATTTAATTCTGTGCTCATTTGTTCTCTCAGGGTGTACAAAGCTTTTTTTTTTATACTGTACTCTCCACTGAAAGTAATTACGTTCAGGTAAAATGTGTATCAGTAAAATATTTGAAAGTAACACTCATTGTACTTTATGTAGGAATCATACAATTATATTATTCTTATAGGTTTATCATTTGAACCGTGTGTTGCTCAACATTTTAACACCATATGTTACAGTTATAAGTCAATTATGTTGTTGTGCATGGTTCCTATTAGAGATTACATTTCAGCAGGCACTTCCCTAGAGGCTACTGCTATGTGTGAGTGTACTCATTTCATTAAATGTTGTCATAAGGCTTGGATTTCAAGTAGATGGCTTATTGCCTTATTCAAAATATGTGAAAAGTGTACAGATAGCAAAAATATTTTCTAATCAGATTTATTTGTTAAATGATTTATGTTACCCCACACCTAAATTAAACTACTTATTTTTTAGTTTCTGAAAATATTGGTTAGCTGATATTGTACTCAGTTAAAAATTTAGCTGTATATCTTATTATGTATTTTGTGTGTATCGTGTATTTTAAATAAAGGCCAGAGTGATGTAAGTCGCAATGTATTAGTTCTGCTCATAATATTGCATTTTTTCTTCTAATAAAATGTCTACAAATACAAGTAAAGATGCTTTAGTTGAAGTAAATTTAGTTGAGCTATACAAATTTTAGTTTAATGCTATTTATCCATCCACATGAAAAATAAAATTGCTTAAGTTTTGTTATTCTGATCCTAACATAGATCTAAAGTATATGCTAAACTTGCTAAAACCTCCCATTCAATTATCTAGCTCAATTGTATTACAAATAAACAGAATTAAAAGCAAATGTTACTGCGCATGATACAAATGTTTTATATGTCAGAAGTAATTCCTAATTAACCGCTGTTGAGTTTCATGTCAATATAAGGCAATAGCAATGGGTTTTTCAACCATTTTTTCACTGCTGATATAAAATTGAAAAAGCATAACAAAACAATTTTGTTCAGTTCTCAACCAAAACCAAAAATGTGCTAAAAACATACAAAAAGTTTTAATTGTACTTTCAGTTAAAACCAAAGCCAAAATCAGTCTGACTGTTCTGTACATTTTATTTTGTTGTTTCAAGAATCCAAATTAAAGATGTGACTTTTAAATAATATGTAAATATGGTGAAATGAGGAATTGTTTTAACAGCTGTAGTCTAAAGTACTGTAATCGATTATGATAGGCAGCCAACATACCTCTTATGTGCTTACTTTTAATTTATGTGGAATCACTTTAATTTCCAATTTTATCATGCAAAAATACATCATCAGTTTTAAACGTGTTTATTACTTGCAGTAGGCATAGTTTCCCCCACTATAATATTACAGTGGTATGGAAAAATATCTTAAAGACAGAGTCGCATTGTTAAAGGAATACTCTACCGCAGTGGATCTCAACCTGTGGGGCGGGCCCCCCTAGAGGATTGCAAAGTAACAAAAAGCGGGGCGTGAAGATGTGAAAAAAAGAAAACAAGAATCAAAAATATGAAAAAAACATCTGTTGAAACCAAAACAAATTAACTTAAACTACATTCTGATACTAGAACAATAAATATAGAACTAGATAAATGTTGATAAAAGTTAAGTAGGTATAATAAAATATGCATCTATATTTCAAAAAAATGTTAAGGGGGGGCGTGATTAAAACTGTTATGAAAACTTGGGTTGCAAATACTTAAAGGTTGAGAAACGCTGCTCTACCCAAAAATGATATTTTTTTACATGTAACATGCCCCATGTAATTTGTAGTGATGGCCAAGAAAGCAGTGTACATCATAAACAGGAAAACACATTCCCATAATACTGTGCTTTTGAATTGAAGACAGGACTTTTAACCAATGATTTAGGGGAGAGGCAGATCTTTGATTAAAAAAAAAAGTGTTCTGCCATGATGGAAAAGACTGCAGGCCAAAAGGCTAAGTGGATGAGCCAAGGCATTAAAGAAAAACTCATAAGCTAAAAACACAACAGGGTCAAAAGTCAAAATGTTAACCAAAAATTGGACTAAAAAAACACACCAAAATCTGAGCCTCTTAGGAGTCTTGTGTGAGCTAATACAGGAAATGTTTTCTTATTCAATCCAGAAACATGGATGCTACTGATAGTGCACCTTCACCTAAAATTGGAAATGGCCTGTGATGTCACACAAATGCCTCCTGATCACAGGTGGAAGTAAAGGTGTAAACAACATACACGATATGGCCAAGACCATAAAGAAATATAGACTTTGGTGTGGTGTGAAGTATTAATGAAAAAGACCCAAATAAAATAGACAAAATTACAATGTGAAGTAAAAAATAAAAAAATACAAGTGTAAAATAAAATGTTATAAGTGGCATGATCTTAAAATCATGAGAGAGGATTTTGCTCTAAAGATAATTACTGCAGTGCATTTTCAGTGCTACAATTTTAGCTTTTAAAAAGGTGCTCATCAGCATCTTGTAGACACTGAAAACAGCAAAACTAAATTGCTGGGAAGCTTTTGGTGGCATTTCAAAATTATAATGACAAAACTACAAGGCCTTGCATTTTGAAAAAGAGTCAAAAAATAATTTGGTCACAATGCATGATGTTACGAAAATTAAAAAAGTGAATTTTTATTCCATGCTAAAAAGAAAATAAGTTTACAAACTTGACATTTTCATTGGAAAGAAGGTAACAAAGGGTAAGACAGTTTTCTGCTTTTAACTTGGACTACATGTTCAATGTTTTTTTTTTTTTTTTTTTTCAGATGTTTGCTTTTTTTAATTTTTTAAAAGTAGCGTTTTTTTTTTTTTTTAAATAAAACATCCAACTCAATATTTTTTACCATTTTAATTCATGCAGTATTCAAATACCATTCCAGTTAATTACACAGTACCTCGATTTATAGAAATCTGGTGTTCATCACAGTCCTAGGCAAAGTTCAGGTGTAGACCAAACCTATTAGCCATCATGATTTCCATTGTGGTCAGCTCTTGTCATGCATGTCTATAGATTACAGAAATATTCTTCAAAAATCTATTTAGTATTTCTTATACAAGTTTCATTATTTCATCAGCAGTGAATGGTCTCTGCCAAAAAGTAAGTTTTCACATATCTATTGTTCTAATACAGAAACTAAACTGAAAATCACCAGTCCATTCATCCATCTGTCCACTCAGGCATCCACTCAAATATGTAAATGCAGCCAACCTCCAGATCCTGAATTCAGTCTTAAATATGATTTTTTTGGTCTCTATTAAAAAATATTTGAACTAGTATTTTAGTATTGTAATTATATAAAATTATATTCTTTTACAATTTACAATGTGTATAAAATTTATTTTTCCCACAGAAGCTTTTGCAGTTTTTTCTTCTTCTCATAAAATGTTAAGTCACAGTGGATTTAATTGGGCTTTTTTGACACTCATCAGCAGAATAAGTCTTTTTAATGTGAACGTGAAAACAGATCTCTGCATAGTGAAATAAATTAATTTCAAATGTAAAACACTTAATAATTGGCTGCCTTAGTATTCACTTCTTCAAGTCAGTATTTAGTATGTGCACTTTTGGCAGCCATGACAGCCTTGAGTCTGTGTGTACAGGCCTCTATCAGCTTTAAACTTCTGGGTACTGTAATTTTTTTTTCTTTTATTAATTCTTCTTTGCAGAGCTGCTTATACTCTGTAAGGTTACATTGAGATTGTGAGTGAATATCTTTTTTCAAGTCCAGCCACAAACTTTGAATTGATCTGCACTCTGACTCAGCCACTCCAGGCAAATAACATTCTAGCTTTTAAAACATTCCTGTTTAGCTTTGGCTTCATATTTGGAGGAGCTGTTTTGCTGAAAAACAGATCTTCTTCCAAGGCATGTGTTTATTGCAGGCTGCATTGGGTTTTTTCCCTTTGTCCATCAGGTAGTTTGCATTCATTTTACATGCCCAAGCATCCACGCAGTTGAATGTTCCTACCACCATGTTTCATGGAAGCGGGTGGTGTGTTTGTTATTGTGCAGTGTTTGGCTTACCCCAGACATGAAGTATATTGTAGACTGATGGCCAAAAAGTTCAGTTTTGTTCTCATCAGACCATTCTTCCAGTTGACTTCAGAGTCTCCAATGTGCCTTCTGGCAAACTATAGCTGAGATGTCATGTGCGTTTAGATTGACAGTGGCTATTCTCTTTGCAACATAAAACTGTGAAGGGCGAAGCACCTGGGCAACAGTTGTTGTCTGCACAGTCTCTCCAATCTGAGCCTCTGTACCCTATAACTCCTGCATGATCACTCAGTTTTTGAGGATGGCCTTCTCTAGTCAGATTTGCAGCCATTCTATACTCTTACCATGTCTTAATAATTGATTTAACTGGACTCCTTGGGATATTCAGTGACTTGGCTATTTTCTTGTGTTCATTCACTGACCTGTACTTTTTAATCACCTTTTCATAGTGTGGTTTAAAATGTTCTTTTGTCTTCATTGTGCATGTTATGCCACCATACTGACTCACCACAAGTTGGACCTTCCACATAAGGTGCATTTACATATATTACAATGAACTTTAACCCCTTGACTCCACACAGTTAACCTGTGACTTTTAAAACCAATTGGATGCTGCAGTGATGATTTAGGTGGGCCATATTAAAGGGAGTGAATACCTATGTGATCAATTCTTCTTTCATATTTGTAATTAATTTAAACATTTTGCACTTTGACATTAATGAGTTTTTTTTGGGTTGGTTAATATAAAAAAAATAAAAAATAAGTTCACTGTGATTCATTATTGTATAACAATAAAATATGAAAACATCCAAGGACCAAATACTATTTATAGGTACTGTATACCCTTATCGAGAGAGGACACTGAACTTCAGGTGGTATTTCTGAACCTTTTTTTCCCATATATATAAATTTTAGTTCATTGATCCTTTAGCATCAAGAGTAGTACTATACTGTGTGACAGATAGGGGGCGCTGTCGTCCCCTTGAACCCTCAGACCAGACACCAGGTAAAAGTCCAATAATTAAATTTATTTGAACTATACAGTGCACAAAGCACCTTCGACTCCACAATTCTAATAAATCAATAACAAATACAATAACCAATCCTCCTCTCCCAGACGCGTTGTTCACTTCCTCCCAACTCAGCTCGTTCATCTGGGATTTCCCAGAGTCCTTTATAGTCCATGACCCGGAAATGCTACTGAGCCCTCAGTCCACGTGATTATCTAGCACTTCCGGGTCAGGTAAAAACTCCTCTTCTTCAACCCAGAAGTACGTCATTTCATCTGTCCACGTGACTGGGATATACTTCCGGGCTGCAGGAAAAATACAAGTCTCTGGGCCTCCCTGCAGCTTCCACTGGCAGCCCCGACGTTATCCAGCAGGGCTGTACAGGAAAACTCCAATGTCCATGATCCCTGCTGGAATTCGGAGCACCTCCATGCTGTAGGAACAGCTCCATCTGGCGGCCTGGGGGTATTAGCCGGGATGAATGGCCGACCATATATCACAACTGGTTTTCTTCAGGTTATGCATAATCATATAGTTTGTTTTTGCTGTAGGTGCACAATTAGGATAGCTTTTCCAGAACCTACCTAAATTCTTTTCAAGTGTGTTTAAGCCGATTGCTTGTATCATTTTTTTGTCAGTATGTTATCATTCTTTGCCAAAGTATCTAACACCAGTAATTAAATCAATTTGTACTTACAGAGTATGGTGTGGTGTTTACAGATTAATATTGAGTTTTGATGACATTTAACCTTGTATTATTTTACTTATCTCCTTTTACCTTGATTTATATACATTTTTATGCTGTAAATTGTACAATTACAAATCTGCTTTCTGTCTTTTCTTTGGTATCAAGCTCAGAGTTTTTGCAAAACACATCTATCTCATTTTTCTTTTTTTCACAGACTCTTTCACTCAATCATGAATCTAAAGCGTGTGATAATTGATTCTGTCCACTTCCTGATTCTGAGGAGCAAAGGCGAATATAAGCACAACCCTTCAAGTATGTTCCTGCAAATGGTAAGAAATCAGGAAGTGGTAAGTAGGGAAATGACACAAATGCCAACAAGCCCAAAACACTCTAAAACTAGCAACCATTGTGTGGCATTTACAGTATGCAACTGGCTGGGTCCTTGATTGTCTGTCCCCTTGTGTTTCTTGCCAGAAAGAATCTTTGGACATAAAGGGTGAATGGGAACCACAAGCATTTCCCTGTGACAACACTCGGAACTCTGGCTGTAGGTTCATTGATCTGCAGCAGACAAGTTATGTGTCACTGTGTGTATGTGTTTGTGTGAGACAGTCACGCGCACTAAGAGCTAGGCTGTGTCACATCAAAATATTGTATGTGATACTAATGCTTTTCTTTACTTTTTTCCTTTTTAATCCCAAATTCTGAAGATCTACATCTTCAGAAAATGCTCACAGAGCATTTTTTGCTAATAATTCTCTCATTTACCTAAAACCTTGTTTTCAGAACATTACCCAGAAATTAATGAAAGGATTACCATTTTGAATAGGCTTTGGCAGTACTGCTGTTGCTGCTACAAAGGACAAGATAAGATGTACTGGTGGTACTTGCTCTCCTTTTTCCATTGCTGCCAAGGCATGCTGTTAAAAGATAGACATTCATGCCCATGGCAATGCCATTATGTGACTGCCTGCTGTTGAACGTGCAGAAAAGTAACATTGGAAAGAGAACTCTGGTTTTAAGTACTATGAACTGAAACACAGAATGCCCTTCAGGTCTAGACACCCAACTTGTAGCTTAATGATCATGATGGGTGGCACATGTGTCTGTTCACTATGAACTTAAGTTGTTTTAGTTCACTGTCTTTAAGTAACATTTTAAATCTGTTTCTTACAGATATATATTTAAAGCTTAAAGAAAAAAATTTGACATGGAAATAATCAACAATTGAGTCCAGATGTTGTCAAGCAGTGATAGATAGATAGATAGACAGATAGATACTTTATTAATCCCCAAGGGGAAATTCACATACTCCAGCAGCAGCATACTGATAAAAACAATATTAATTAAAGAGTGATAAAAATGCAGTGCAAGTTAAAAAATGCAAGGTGAAGAGTACAAGGCAGGTATAACGGACAATAACTTTGTATAATGTTAACGTTTACCCCCCCTGAGTGGAATTGAAGAGTCGCATAGTGTGAGGGAGCAACGATCTCCTTAGTCTGTCAGAGGAGCAGGACGGTGACAGCAGTCTGTCACTGAAGCTGCTCCTCTGTCTGGAGATGATACTGTTTAGTGGATGCAGTGGATTCTCCATGATTGACCGGAGCCTGCTCAGTGCCCGTCGCTCTGCCACAGATGTCAAACTGTCCAGCTCTGTGCCTACAATAGAGCCTGCCTTCCTCACCAGTTTGTCCAGGTATGATGTGTCTCTCTTCTTTATGCTGCCTCCCCAGCGCACCATCGCGTAGAAGAGGGCACTTGCCACAACTGTCTGATAGAACATCTGCAGCATCTTATTGCAGATGTTGAAGGACGCCAGCCTTCTAAGGAAGTATAGTCGACGCTGTCCTCTCTTGCACAGAGCATCAGTATTGGCAGTCCAGCCCAATTTATCATCCAGCTGCACTCCAAAGTATTTATAGGTTTCCACTCTCTGCATACAGTCACCTCTGATAATCACGGCATCCATGAGGGGCCTGGGCCTCCTAAAATCCACCACCAGCTCTTTGGTTTTTCTTGTGTTCAGTTGTAGGTGGTTTGAGTTGCACCATTTAACAGATTTCTTGATTAGGTTCCTACACTCCTCCTCCTGCCCACTCCTGATGCAGCCCATGATAGCAGTGTCATCAGCAAACGTTTGCACGTGGCAGGACTCAGAGTTGTATTGGAAGTCCAATGTATATAGGCATAATCCCCCAGACCCAGGAATTCTTTTTTGCTAAAAACATAGTACAGTTTATTTAATTGGACATTTTTTTTCCTTTGGATCCTATTTATTTTTCTGTAATTGAGAAACATCATGTTTCACCTCCTAGCTCTCAACTCCTCTGCCTCTTTCCTGCATGGCTGTCTTGTAATTATAGGTGGCATCGTGCTGCTCACTTTACTTGCCTGTGCACCTGCCATGTCTTTGTCTTTAGTGCTAAGCTACTCCCCACGTAACTTTGGGGCTTACACTGAATGTACCTGCTGTATACTGTTTTAGCTTCCATACAGTGCCTGTATAGTGCATAACCTTGTTTACTATCTTCAGTATCCTACAGCAGGCTTCTACAGTATATCAGTGTTGATTTACTAAGATTAAAAAATATATTTCAGTAGCAGCAATTAAATATTTTTTGTACATTTACTAGCTTATATTTTCTCATGTCATTTTGTGCACATGCATATGAGAAAGTGTACTCGATGGCCATTGTAAAACTGCATTTCATCTGGTAGTGCACTCACAAAAACCTGAATTAAAACTTTTCAGAGATGCTCAGTAGATATCTCTACAAAGAAAGAACAATGCTGCATCACGCTGTGTGAAGTGTAGCCACGTGGGCTGAACATGTTTTGCCATTTCTTTTAAACACTATGTATGTTGGTTCTTTTTCACAATAGCATAATAATAATAATTCTTTATATTTATATAGTGCTTTTCTCACTACTCAAAGCACTTTACACAGTTAGTGAGGAGCCACTTCAGCCACCACTAATGTGTAGCCTCCTCCTGGATGATGTGACGGTGGCCATTTTGCACCAGTTTGCTCTCCACACATTAGCTGTTAGGTGGTGAAGGGGTGAAAGATAGTTAGCCAGTTGGAGACAAGGGATTAAAGGGCCAGAATGACTAGGCCATTGTGTGCAATTTAGCCAGGATATTGGGATACACCCTACTGTTTACAAAGGATGATTCAGGGATCTTTAACAACCATAGAGAGTCAGAACCTCGATTTTAAATTACATACAAAGGACGGTGCAATTTTTGCAGCACAATGTCCCCGTCACTGCATTGGGATCCACATCAGACCACAGGGTAAGCACCTGCTGCTGGCCTCACCAACACCTCTTCCATTAGCAACTTAGGTTTTTCCTTGCATGTCAAATTAGTCCAGCAGAAATGAGTAATTGTCATCATGTAAAGCTGATCATTTAACAGTTTGTTACTTTCTGAGCCTTTCATGAGTTGCACTTTACAGCACCTGGTCAAGTGGTGCATAGTAAAATACTACAACTTCTTCTAACCCTTTTGCTGTATTCAGTCTATTCACTTTGTCAAGGTCTGCTTAATATATTTGAGTTAAAAAAGTGGAGAAAGATGGTAAGCATGGTGTGACGGTCATTCATGTAGGACTACAACTTTCCAGTGTATGCTGTGTATACTTCAATTTTTTAGAAGAAGAACTATTATTAATGCTATATTTTTTATTCCACAGGATGATGTTCAACCCTCCCAAGATGCATTGCCACGTAAAACAGTGCTCAGAGTTACTGGAGAAACAAGGTGCTGTATACATTTTTTTCTTTGCTTCATAAAATTGGCAAAGGAAGTTGCTTACAAATATTGTTTAGCATTTATTAATGCCTTAATAATTTAATATTAAAAATATTTTGAGATATGCCTTTTCCTGAATTATATTTTAAGAATAAGTTATGAAACACAGCAATATGATTTTCATAAATAATTAATTGCACCTGGTGTTCCACACCAAGTGTTTGTAGTAAGTTAGTTTTCAAAGACAAAAAATGCCATTCTTGAGTAGTGTGATTTATATTTTACCTCTTTATTACGCATGTGAGAATTTTTAATGGGACAAGACTGTGCAACCAAAATTTGATATGGCACATGTTAATTAAACAAAGCATCCCCGAAAACCTTGACAAAAATCTATCCTCATTCTTAGACTTTAGGTGCCTCTTTATTTTCATATGCAGTTTCCTAATGCTGCACATTTTGTATGTTTACTAGACTACATAATTTGATATAAAAATCAAGAAACAGGTAATGTAGAGTCATTTATGAATATTTGTGCTCATTGTAAAGTGTTTGCCTTTGCAATAATATTTCAGAACTGATAAACAAGTTTCTAACAAATAACTGAAAGCAAAATAATGTGCACCTGCTTCTAAAATGTAAACCTTAATAATAAGTGCATTATATACTCGGAGTTATAGGCAGCTGGAACCTAACCTGGCAGCAGAGATGTGCAGATAAACTCATAACAGCGTACACACAAGTGCAGCCAAATAAATTTTCACCTGAAAGGTCAATAAGATATATGTTATGTTGCCAGAAAAAGAGAAAATAGCAAATCCAGTTGTGTTTCATTGTAAAAAAATAAAAAAGTCTTCATTGTATGAAGGGTTAAATAAATAGGCCTGCAATACTGTTAAACTCAGGACAGCTGGAACCTTTGTTAGAGGCTATTGTTGAATTGTCTGAAGTCATTAGAGTAGCTTTGAAGCCTAGGCTGTCAAATGTGTTTATTATGTATTTGTATCCAAGACATCTATAAAAGGAAAGGTTAATTTTCTTTTATGTCCATTTCAATTTGCTGAAAATGCTTCACTTTTTATCCTTGAGAAGGAAAGTGTAACACAACAGGATCACTGAAAACAGCAGCACCACCAGCAGCACATTCTTGTCATTCAAATGTGTATGCTGTAATGGAATGGTATGGGGGTGGCATTATTGATTTTATATTGCAGGTTGTAATAGCACAGTATGAATAAATAGATATATTTGAAACAAATATGCCTTTCTGTGTGACATTGTTGTGGTTATCACTGCATTGGCTTCATGGTTATATATTTATAATGGTTTTCATTCCTAAACCTTTATCCAATTCAGGTTTTCTTTTGGTCAGAGTTTATCCCAGCAGCATCAGGGTCAAACAGAGAGCCAAACCCAGAATGTGTGCCAATCCTGATTAGCATAAATGTTAACTAACACACCAGAATGTAGTGCCTGTATAGATGAACAGACCGTTAGTCCAACTCCACTTGAGATGAAAGATCTGCTTTATTCACCTTGATATTAGAAAGTCAAGAGAAATTACCAAGAAGTACATCAGTACATTACACTGATTATTAGTGCAGGTGATATGGTTAATCCAGTTTTACTGCAAAGAAAAGAAGATTTCTGAGATGGTAAAACAGATTCTGTGTTACAGAGAGCTGTAGGGATGCCCGCTGGCCTATCTCTATTAGAATGTGACTGCTCTTAAGTACTTTGGGCTTCCAGCGATACATTTTCTCTTACTTAACATTTTGTTTCAACCTCAACCATCTATTGTCTTACAAACCTTAAACTGTAAATACTGTACATCTTGTGTATAAATGCACTCTGTTCTGTGTAATTATTGCTGTTTTGAGTTTGTGCGTTACAGCTTAATACAGTGGATTCAGAAAGTGTTCAGACCCCTTCATTTGCTGCACAATTTATCGTGTTGTAGATTTAATTTAAATGGGTACATTTGCCATTTTTGCCCATCAGTCTAAAAGTAATAACCCATAATGACAAAGTGAAAACATGTTTTCAGAAATGTTTGCAAATTCATTGAAAACTAAAAACTTAAAGGTCATTCATGTAAGTATTCAAACACTTTGCTGTGGCACTCCAAATTGTACGTCAGGTGTATCCTGATGACTTTAAATATCCTGGTGTCTAGAACTTGACTGAAGTTCATGCGTAAAAAATGTAATTGATTAGACATTTTTTGAAATCACATTCTTGTGTGTGCAAGGCCCCACTATTCACACTGCATGTCAGGATATAAACCAAGCCATGAAGTCCATGGATCTCTCTGTAGACCTTTAAGATAAAATTTTGGTGAGGTAAAGATCAGGTCAAGAGTATAAAGCTATTTTTAAAACTGTGTGTTCCCAGGATCACAGCTGCCTCAATAATTGTGCAGTAGAAAATATTTGGGACGACCAGGATTCTTGTAGAGTTGGCCAGTCTGACCAAACTGATTAACCGGGCAAGAAGGGCCTTAGTCAGGGAGGTAGCTTACAAGTCATCTGTTAGGATGAGAGAACCTGTCAGAATTGACTAATGAGACAAATAGTGAACTCTTTGGGTAGAACTCCAAGCAGTATGCCTGGCATAGACCAGGCATTGCTCATCAGCTGCATAATACTGTCACTGTTGCAAAGCATACTGGTGGCAGGATGGCCCAGGAGACTGGACGGAACTGAGGGAAAGATGAATGCAGCAAGAGAGGTCTTTGAAGAAAACCTGCTTCAGAGTACACACAACCTCAGAGTGGAGTGATGGTTCACCTTTCAACATGTCAATAACCCAAAGCATACAGCCCAGACAATGCTGTCTTTGACTGTCCAGTGTTCAACCTCATAGAAAGTCTGTAAGGAGATCTGAAGATGGTAGTTTACAGATGCTTTCCATCCAGTCTAATGGAGTTTGAGAGGATCTGCCAGGAAGAATGGAATAAACTGCCCAAATCTAGGTGTGCAAAGCTTGTAAAAACTTACTCAAGAAGATTCAAATCATAATTGGCTTCTACACAGTGCTGAATTTAGAGTATGAATACTTGCATGAATGTGATATTTTAGTTTTAGATTTTTAATAAATTTGCAAATCTTTCTGAAAACATGTTTTCACTTGGTCACTATGGATTATTATGTGTAGATTAATGAGCGAAAATGGCAAATATATCCAT
This sequence comes from Polypterus bichir lapradei, assembly GCA_026402145.1. Classification (NCBI taxonomy): domain Eukaryota; kingdom Metazoa; phylum Chordata; class Cladistia; order Polypteriformes; family Polypteridae; genus Polypterus; species Polypterus bichir. The sequence continues at coordinate 67,983,962 of JANRMT010062837.1, forward strand.
TCAGAATAAATCTACAACACATTAATGTGTGCAAAAAGTTGAATACTTTCTAAATCCAAAGTATATGCCAAGCAGAGGTGGATGCCTTTTATTTCTGGGTCTTCTCGTTCATAGACACTATGGTATTTTAGAATAGAATCAACTTTTTTTGCACTGTCTGATGTTAGTTGAGGACAAGAATAGGGAATCTGGTAGTCAGATGATGCTCAGGTCTTTACTCTGTAATCACAAAGATTTGTTGATGTCCATTGGACCTGTCCTTTGCTTTTCATTTTCATATGAGGGCCTAACATGGCATTTTGACATTAGAGCCATGGAGTTAAGAAAAGCAAGTAGATTTTTTAGAAAAAAAACATTCCAGTCAGAACCAGAACTTGAGACTGAACATGGCAAAATCATGTATTTAAGATAACTTAAAATGCAGAAACTACTGGTGCTATCAATTGGTAAACTATTTCAAGTTTAAATCTGAGCTGTTATTTACTTTATTTTTTTCTATGACCTTCCATGTGCATTTTGACCCTGAGGTCATCTTTTAATTTTCAGTTTTAGCCATGTTTACTGTCCCATCAGACCATCGCTGTTGGTAGTGATGGCTGAGAAAATTTTTAAGTAATTTTTTCATGGAGTCTCACAAACTACTATTAAAAAACCTGGAAACACATCCAGTGAGTTTGGGAAAAAGGAGGGTCTTTAATTCAAAAGGTTGATTCCATTTGGATGCACTCCTAGTAATCCACAAGATGATTTTCTGGAAATGGTTTATTTAGCAATATTTTAGAAAATATAAATGAGCTTGTGACATTGTGAGCATATACTGTATGTCACTAGATACCAGTCATAGGAATTATGCAACATGAGTAGCTACAGACATTGTGATGTTATTTGCTAATTTTCAGCATTGGCCATCATTGAAGCCAGTTGTATCAGGTACTTTGTTATCTCTTTTCTTCATGAAAGTATGAGATGTAAAACTTTTATCAGCCTTCACAATGACAACATGTGGTAAGTAACAGAGAGAGAAATTTTAATTTTAGGGTGGTCTTTTCTTTCAGCTTTCTGTGGGATGAATTTTTATAGTTTGGCATCTTACATTGCAACTTATCTCTTAATTTCCTCAGTTGCACAAACAGCGTACACAGTATTTTCTTAGTTGAACTGTATAGTGTGTTCTGGGACAGTAGTGGCAGTTGAAAAGATCTACTGCTTATACAATTAACCTTTTTGTTTGCTCTGTGCTTTGTTTACTCTTGTTAGTCTTTGTATATTAATACATTTAACTCAAGCAACTATGTCAAATGCATAGGTAAGTCAAAAGGTGACATATTATTTGTGTTAACTACTTTCAGTCCCACAGCATACACCAGTCAGCCACTTTTAAAACACTGACAGGTGAAGTGAAAAATATTGATTATCTCATTACAATGACACCTTTTTATAAGGGTGGGATATGTTAAGCAGCAAGTGAACTGTCAGTACTTGAATGTGGTGTATTGGAAGCAGGAAAAATGGGCAAGCATAATGATCTAAGCAACTTTCACAATGGTTAAATTGTGATGGTTAGACAACTGGGCCGGAGCATCTCCAAAATGGCAGGTCTTGTGGGTTGTTCCCAGTATACAGTGGTTAGTACCTACCAAAAATGGTTCAAAGAAGGACAACCCATGAACCAGAGACAGAGTCCTGGGTGCCCAAGGCTGATTGAAATGAATGGAGAGCAAAGCCAAGCCTGTCAGGTCTGATCCCATAGGTCAAAAGAACACAGAACACACAAGTCCTCCTCATCAAATGAGTTCAACAGCTCGGAAGCAGTGACTGGAGCAGAGGTAGTTTGAGGGACAGAAGACAGGAGAGTGACCCATTAGGTTGGCTGGGACTCAGTCTTTTAAATGTTAAATGTGCAGCTGATCCCACAAAGGGAATGAGTAAGAATGTGTTAGTTTCTCATTGAAATACTGTTTAAGAGGGAGTTTGTGAAGGGCAACTGTGTTTCTTTGCCATAGTTTTACTGTTAAACATTGAAGCAACACCAGTCACTATATATATATATATATATATATATATGCCACAAACTTCACACCTTTAACTTACTTTTTTTTTTTTTTGCAGGTCTCTCGTGGTTTATAATCCCACTGAACAGGACAGGACAGCAGTAGTAACTGTTTATGTGGATAGCCCAAAAGTTAAAGTCGCAACTCTTTTAGGACAGCCTGTCATGGGACAAATTAGTGCTGTCTGGGAGGAGACAGCCACAATATCTGCTGAAGCATATCAGGTACAGAGCTTGTCAACAATATATTTTTTTAAAACAACAAGCTTTGGTTTGTTTGTCCGTCTTTCTCCCTGTGGCCAATGCTATTTTCAATATATTTATAGGAGGTAAACTGAGGTGTTTAAAAGACTTGGATGTATGAGTGCTGTCAGATAAGTTACTTCACTGTTTAAATGTTACACCTGGCTTTTTAAGACATTCTAAATAGACTAAACAAATAGACTAAACTCTTTACTTATATCCCCATTTTATCCACTATGAATATGTATAACTTCTTATATCGGATGCAGTTTAAATATAGATCATTAGAGCCAATTGTCTTACAGCATTAACATGTGCTCCACAGAGTGACACTTAAATTGCACAGATACTTAACTCTGTTACGTACTTGAAGGATTTTAAAACTTAAATATGCCTACTATGCTTTTTAAATAAAACTCTCACGATTTATGTTATAACCCTGTCCGTTATGCCTTCAGAGACATTGTAGCAGCTTCCTCATTTTTTTCTAACATAAGTTTCGCATTGTACTCTGCTTACATTAGTGTAAAATATTGTGACACACATATATATCTACTTTACTTTATAATTAAATGCCACTGTCTCTATGCGAGGGTGTGTGTGTGCCCGGTCCCTCAAAGCAATCTGCTTGGTCAGATTGGCTTTGGTGTCTCAAATGGTAGGGATGATGACACAATATGTTAGAGATGCAAAGTTCAATTTCTGATTGTGACTTTTATTATTTTTACAAAAAGGAGTTAAAATGGAGCATTTCTAGTCAATAGCATAGCAGATACAGAGTGATATTAGTTTGCTAAATACTAACAAAGCACAACCTGAGTCACCTTCAAAAAGTAATATTTACGAGAAAATGAATGATGTTTTCACAGTGGGTACTGGGGCCCATCAAGCATTGGTGGTAGTCAAAAAGCGGACATCAGAAAAAAAAAGACAACGTGAAATGATATGAGTCTGAGAAGCAGCCTTTGCAGAAACGTGATTGAGAGAGGAAGTGGCGGGCAAGGGAGGTTAAGGCATACGATGATACCAAGGAAAATCATAATAAGGAGTGCAATATGATTACATTCATATTTCAAGAGAGCAATTTAGCCCTTCATTTATTTATTCAGGCTACTCCTCAGACTTCAAACTCCTCCCCACTTTCTCGCTGTTACAACAAAGGTGAATGCCTCCAAAATAACAAATGTAAGCACGGTGTAACAGAAGCTCTTTCTTCTCCTACTTCACTTTACTCTTATTCACTTGTAGCAATCACACTCATATCCTCTCCCTCTCATCATCTTTCATATTTCCCACTTCTGTCTCTCTCTCCTGGCTAACAACCTCCAGTCCTTTCATGTCATCTCTTTTTAAATCCTTCAACATCAACAAAAATTAAACTGAACATTGTGCATGGATTGAAACACAAGCGTACATGTACTGAAAACCAAACTATGTTCATCTGACTATTTATTTTATGAAATTTGCTGCTGTTTTACCAGTTGAAAAAACTGAAAGTTTTTTTGCCTAATTCATTATTTAAATGTTTTCTCTTTCCATTGCTTTTATAATTGTTAATGGTGTGTATGTGTGTGTGTAAAAAACAAAGTGGGGTTTAACATAAAATATGTTATATAAATACTGTATATGAAGAAGCACTCAACTAAATGTTCTAAATACATTTGGTCTTCATAAATGTAGTACTTTTCCATTGGCCTATTCAGATATTATGGAGTTAAATGTCTAAGTGCTTCTGTAAGTTTTTTTTTTTTTTTTTTTTGTCGATTATGTTTGCTGCTGCAATTATTTAGGCTATTTGATTTAAACCATAGTGGTTTAACAGTAACTCTTTTTACATCAGTAGGAGTTTAGTGGAATTTTATTTGCATTTCACTAAATTTTGTCATTTTATAATGAATAACTTTTGCTGTGTTTAGCTTATTTACTAATAAAAATCTGTACAGTACCATGGCACAAACAACACTAAAAAAATGAAAGGAACTTATTGCTGAATAATTCTGTTGATGTGTTTTTTCTCTGTGTAGGTATCCTTTGTGACTCAGCTTCCAGCTTTGGGGCTTAAAGTATATCAGCTAGTAGAGGGGACAGATGTCAATATGCTTCTGGCAGATTATAACTTATACAATACGGGTGAAGCCATACCAGTTAACTCCAACAGTGCATTCAAGGTCAATGTGATACAGAGTAACCCTATGAATTACATCATTGAAAATTCACATCTGAAAATTTGGTGTTCAGGCTCATCCGGGTTGATGGAGGTAAGAGCAATTAACCTGCTGTAAATTTTCTTTTTGTTAAAACACCCATTAAAACAATTTAATATGGAAATTTGATGCATTTTCTTAATTTGGTTATGCTTTGGTATTTTTTATGTTTTTGTGTGAATTTATATAATGTGTTTCACAGCTAAGAAGTTATACCTGACTTATTAATTTTTTCCCCTCCTTTCTTGGCAGAAAATAAAGCTAAAGGAGACTGGGAAAGAACTAAATGTGAAAGTAGAATTTGTTTGGTATGGAACTACTAGCAATAGAGACAAGAGTGGTGCATACCTCTTCTTACCCGATGGAGAAGCAAAGGTATGGTGGCATCACAAACATTTGAATGATTCAGTTCTATAGCTGTATCTTTTAAAATCACTCACCGTACTTATGCTCTTCTCCTGAATCATTACAGTACTTTTTTTATGCAGCGTTTTTTTTTTTTAAGCACTCATTAGATGTGATGAAACAGTAGTGGTAGGCATTTACCAGCATTCAAAAACTACACTGCAAACTATCCATTAGAGTCATTCTTCCTGCAATTACTTTTTTTTTTTTTTTTTTTTATTTGTTTAACAAGACATCTAAAGCTGGTGTTACATTACGTGACTTCTAGTCATGGGGTATGTCAGATTTGCCAACTACAGTTCCTGATCTCATCTCCAGACCACGTCTATTTAATCAACTGAAAATCACTTGCCATGTCACATTTACCAGTCGTGTGCTGACCTTTCAGCACAGTCATGCTCACCACTTTTAATGACAGCTGATTGCATGCTGTCTGACAGAGTCCATACTGTATGAAGACTTAACAGATACAAGTTCAGCCATAGTCTCAGACTTTGTTCTTTTATTTTTCCATTCTGTCATGGTATGTAAAACACGAGACATCAGACAGACAAGCTTCTGTTCTGACTTTGTGGTTGAAAACACCCATGTTCCTTATTCTTCATCGCTGTGTTATATGCATTGTCTTTCCGAATGAGCATTCATTTCTTGTCAGCTGTCAGGTGCACAAAACCCACCCCTATGGCTAAAGACATAATCAAACCTGTTTGACGTTGTTGGAGTGAGTTTTTTGTGGAATGAGTCACTCAGTATGCCACATTACGCAACTGATTTCATGGGAGTGCTTCAGATTTACTAAGATTATGTAAACTAACTGAAGATTGGAGGACTAGTCATGTAATGTCACATGACCTTAAGAGTGGAGCAGTTAAGTCTGAAATCGTAACTGCAACATTATTTGAAAAGTCTATTCAATAGACCTTGATTAAAAGATACATGTCTGCGTCTTTCTGTGTGTTCATGTGGTTGCTATTCCTCTGTGATGTGCCATCTTTTGGAATTTTTAGTAATAATATGCATTTTATTTGGCATTCCAATAGCAGGTACATCACAAATATTAACACTGCTTTTACAAATCCCTTACCAAATGGAATATAACAGAGACATTTATTTGCATTGCATGGCGCACTGCAAACATTAACTCTGAGGTCTACATTGATTGCTTAGATTTCAGTCCATCTTAGAGTGATAGCACAAGTAGTATGTGACAAAACAATTAGTGCCACTGTCTCCAGAGTCCAGCATCTTGGGTTGAAATCCTCTGCCTGTTATTTGTCAGTGTGGATTTTGCACATTCGTCCCGTGTCTGAGTGGGTTTTTATCCACCTACTCCAGGTTTAATTCTACAAAGATGTTCATGTTAGGTTAATTGGCAATTCCAAATTGACCCTGTGTGTGTCTTTGTGAGTGGGCCTGCCATGGAATAGTGTCTTGTTCTGGTCTTTTTCCTGCCTTGAAGGCAGCAGTTTATTGATAGGCCTTAGCCCACCACAATCCTGATTTGGAAATTTTAAAAATATGTTTATGAATGTATATGTGATACAGTGTTAAATGATAAGTTGCACATCATTTTTTATTAATATTGGTTCATATATCTTTTTTAAATTCTAAAACCTTTTAGTTTTTTTTATTTTAAACAGACTGTTTTCTGTTTTCATTTTGTATTTATGTAAAGTTAAATATTTACAGTAAGCAAATTGCAAACGATAAACTCAAAAATACAAATGCTGTTAGTGCAGGCTACATCATGAGGATTGGTTATATTTTATTGAGTTTTTGTGTGTGAGCATGTGCCCAGATATCAATCTTAGGGAAAAAAAACTATATAAAGGTCATGAATCTGTCTCCTGAATAATTTGTGGTTTTGAGCTGATTTATAGAAGAAAAAAACTGACATTTAAAAGTCAAATCTCAAGCTTTATTCTTTAATGTTGTTTTCGGTTCCTGAATTGTAACTCTTAAATCATTTGAATGGAATGGAATGCACTCAGAAAGCAGCAGCAACCTTAACAAAAGGTTTGAGGTCTGCTATTCCAGCAATATACTGGGTAATATGTAGGTGATTTTAAAACTAGTAATTTGGGGCATTTCTACCAAATGATAAACATGAAAATTATGCATGCTAATTATTTGAAGGAAAAAAAAACAGAATGTTCAATATTTTTTCAGCTAAGGGTGTGGGTGGCACACCAAAATGGCCACAGAAACCTCAGAAAACTGCCAATAGCATACTTATGCAAAGGTCTAACTATTAAATTTTAGTGTGCTCTGGTTTTAATTCTTTGTGTACCGGAGATTCAGAACAGATGGAAGTAGAAGAATATCAAAAGGTTGATTGGCAATGCTCATAAACTGGCAGACAAAAGTTGAAAATAAATAGTTCAAACACACAAGCTATCCAAAGTCACAGACATATGTGCAAAGAAGTGACAAAAAATGGGGACAATGAAGAAGTAAGTGTACAAGATAAAAGACCATTTGCTTGCTGCTTTTTATAAGTTCTGTTACTTTGTGCAGAATTCGAAGGTTTATACTTATGAGAGTGTGAGGCATTGTGATAAGTATGTAGATGCCTTTTATAATTTTGTGTAGGCATGAGTAGCTGATGTTTCGACTCTGGGAGTCTGTTTATCAGTAACTTGCAAGGACATGAGAAATGTCCATTAATCATGTGCTCCTGTAATTAACTGTGCATTTAAGAAGTGTACTGATTAAAGCTATATGGTGATTATTATTTTAGCAAATATGCAATAATTCAGAAAATTCTGTTCTCTGTATTAAATATTATGTTAAAGTGACCTCACTAAGTTCCTTACAATGACAGGCTATACAATAACTGCACCTTACAAAAGTGTTATCAACATCTTTTTGAGATTTTATATCAAAAGTGTTATGGTTCCTTCCTTTCTTAACACCTGGGTCAGCTGCTCATGACAGCCAAGACTGCTCCAAGAAATATCAGTCCCAGCCCCTTAAATATGATACAGCTACTTCTGTACTATATATTTACAATTGGCATGTGTCTATCCTGAGACTGTCCTATTGATAGAATTGCAAAGACTTGACATGTTTAAAGGTAAACTGTTACAAATGAAGCTGAGTTTTCAATGAGCACATCAATACAGATTTGTCTGTTTTTGGTGGTACATTAGCACTAAGTGTGCAATTAGAGGAGGATAAACCAAGAAGTGGCTGTACTGAGAGGAATTTTCATCAAACTGAGGGGCTGAAAATTTAAGGTGTTTTTCACAATGAAAATGTTTGTTTCGTGGTATACATGCTTGCATAAAAGCAGTAATGTCAGCCAGACATTTCAGCTTTCCTTCTGACCCTAAAACACAACTTTGCTTCAGCTCACTTTCAATTGAGCATATATGATTGAGAGCACATACAGGTACCTATAGTCAAACCCTACAAGACACTACCTCTGTAGTAGCCTAGCATATATATAGTATTCTGTTTTCTATTAGTTCTCAGTAGTCTGTTACCATTTAAAGGTGACATCACCATATTGCCAAAGAATAGAATCTTGTTTCGTTTAACAAGTGGCAATAAAAAACAATGTGAACTTGGTACTGCATATTGTTAGTGGCTGGATTTCACAACACCAAGTAGATTGTACTTAATCTGAGGAACACTAAGAAGTTCATGCTGTTTAAATTGCATAGCTAAACACAGAAACAAGGGCATGTGGTGCACATAGGTAGTTTCCTCAGCAAATCAGGAAAGCTAAGAGCAACCCAAGATTCAAAAATGTAATCTTGAAAAATGTGTTAATTTTAATTGCTGGCTGTAATTAGATCCCATACTGTATATGCGAGTGTCAGTACATATGCAAGTTTGCTCTGCCATGGAATGGCGGTCCTCTAGAGCTGGTTCATGCCTTGCACTCAGTGAAGCTGGCATATATAGTTATATTTATCCACAGGTTGGATTAAGTATGTTGGATTAATCGATGAATCACTGTATTTATGCACAAAGACTGCTAGTTCATATCTCTAGACATAAAACAACAATACATACACAAATATTTGAGGCAAAAAAACTGATTATATTCCAGGAAAAAGAAGTCATGCTGCAAATCTCAAGGCCACACGTGTGCTACCTGCAGCATTGCCTACAGGAAAAAAAAAATCTCCTCTAATCATAGCTAAACTATAGAAAGCATGTAAAGGACAGGCACATATAATTCGAATAATAGTCCTTGGGCTCTTTTATTAATAACATCCAGTGAATTCTATATTTCCCAGTACAAGCTCTACCTTCATAACAGTCTGTCTTTTTATGTCTCTATGTATACATCTTGAAATCTTGCCTATTCTCCTCTAGTCTACTCTGTTCTGTTGCCATTATTTCTGTCTGTATATACTTACTTTAGTCTCATTAGTTATTATTTAATCTGCTTTCGCCTCAAACATTATAAAACTATAGATAGATAGATAGATAGATAGATAGATAGATAGATACACTACCACTGTAGTGTACCGCTTAGGGCTAGAGAAGTAGTATACATCCAAGCATTCCTCATGTTTATTACATGACTGCTGAATTGCTCCAAATAGCAATCAATTATTAAAAATATTAGAAACATTTTCTATTCTGATGTTGCAACAACAGAATTATTTCAAAAATTGGTATGAGACAAGCCATACCTGAAATTAGAGGTACAGTAATCCCTCCTCGATCGCGGGGGTTGCGTTCCAGACCCCAACCGCGATAGGTGAAAATCCGCGAAGTAGAAACCATATGTTTGTATGGTTATTTTTATATATTTTAAGCCCTTATAAACTCTCCCACACTTTTAACATTATTAGAGCCCTCTAGACATGAAATAACACCCTTTAGTCAAAAGTTTAAACTGTGCTCCATGACAAGACAGAGATGGCAGTTCTTTCTCACAATTAAAAGAATGCAAACATATCTTCTCTTCAAAGGAGCGCCGTCAGGAGCAGAGAATGTCAGAGAGAGAGTGCTCGCTAAGAAAAGCAAACAAACAAAAAATCAATACGTGCTTTTAAGTATGCCGATGCACCACTATAAAGCGGCATTTTTTAGAGGAGTGTCCGTATCCTCTAGGCAAACAGCCCCTCTGCTCACACCCCCTCCGTCAGGCAGAGAGAGTGAGAGAGACAGGGAAAAGCAAACAATCAAGCACCGCGCGGGAAGCATATCTTATATCATTGAGGAGTTTTAGTTAATATGTAATACATGCTCTGATTGGGTAGCTTCTAAGCCATCCGCCAATAGCGTCCCTTGTATGAAATCAACTGGACAAACAAACTGAGGAAGCATGTACTTTAAATTAAAAGACCCATTGTCCGCAGAAATCCACGAACTAGCGAAAAATCCGTGATATATATTTAGATATGCTAACATTTAAAATCTGCGATGGAGTGAAGCCGCGAAAGTCGAAGCGCGATATAGCGAGGGATTACTGTATGTCCCATCAAGACTGGAATCCCACAGGATGCAATATAAAAGCTACAAGTGCAGGACCTTTTCACTCTTAATAAGGGCAAGAATGGTTAGTTGAAATTGTGATCACACACAAATACAGGATGACAAATTGCCTTTAAGTTTTAATAAAACTTAAGAAAAAAAATCATCATCTTTTAGTATGAACAAAAACCATTACATTATATAATGAATGTCTTATTCACATATTGAAAATCCAGTCAGGAAGCTGTTATTTTAATCATGTCGCTTTTGAGCCCCAGATACTCCAAGCACAGATACTCCAAGCATGGTGAGAAAATGGAGCCAACAGATGTCAAAACTTGTCAGTACTGGGGAAATCAGATGGTTGGACAAGCTTTTCCCTAGTTTTAGATTCTAATGGAAAAGAGCTGAACTGAACGGAGATAAACCTTTTAAGGTACAAATAACACAAGGCAGGTACACCCAGCTTGCTGTGATATGCGTGCTTAATGGTTTCTGTTGAAAAGCTTAGATTTTTGTAGTTTGTTTAATACTTTCTTGACATACCCACCAAACATGGCAGATTTATTTTTTACTCTAATAGTAATCCTCTGTTAGAAAATTTGAAATTACATTTATTATTTGTTTATTAGGGGGTGCTGTATAGAGTTAATTAGGAAGCAATGTTGTGAGTGGAAGGCGAGCAAAATGGGCAATAGCAGTCCGTCTGTCTGCAGGAGTGAATGGTGCAGGATTAAAAAAACAGCACCTGAAAACCCTGGTTCAGCGAAGCGCTTTTTATAACCCACATCAGAGTTCAGCAGTCAGTAGTTTCTGATGTTGAGTGAATGTCTTATTTAGTGACAAAGTTTCATTTGTATTTGAGATAAACCTGAAATTAGTTTCTGTTTTCATTTAGGAACTGAAAAATACGACACATTTACAGCTGTTTCTTGTTTTGTTAAACTGGATGGTTTTAAATTTTGACCAAATGTTATACAGGAAGAAAGCAGAAAATGAGTTGTTGTTAAATTTACAGACAAGCTCAGTTGAAATGTATGACTTATCTAGATTCCAAGCTTAATTCCCTCATTTCACATCACACTGTGCTGCAGCAAATGCATTAGACAACTCATATAAGCTATCAATCTACCTGTAGTTATCCCATTTAATTTTCAATAACAGCAACACTACAGGTAGTTGACAGGCCTCCTCCAGAGATGCTGCGAAGTGTAAGGCTGTATAGCAACTTAACATAAAGGTTGTTATTACTGCACGTCTTATCAAAATGTTTTTGGACTGATTCTTTATATGTAAACTTGGCTTGATATATAGATGGAAACTTAATTAATCCAAAAGAAAATTGAAGGGTTACAGCCGTAGACAGACTGTATATGTATGTGTGTGTGTATATATAAACTGCTCAAAAACATTAAAGGAACACTTTGAAAACCCATCAGATCTCAATGGGAAAAAGTATGCTGGATAACTATACTGATATGCACTGCATAATGTGTTAGGAACGAAAGGATGCCACATCGTTTGATGGAATTGAAAATTATCAACCTACAGAGGGCTGAATTCAAAGACACCCCAAAAATCAAAGTGAAAAAATGATGCAGCAGGCTAGTCCATTTTGCTGAAATTTCATTGCAGCAACTCAAAATCACACTCAGCAGTTTGTATGGCCCCCACATGCTTGTATGCATGCCTGACAACATTGGAGCATGCTCCCAATCTCACCCATCCGGGAAATAGACTGTTTGTACTACTGCCTTTGGGAAAGCGGTACAGAAACATAAAAACACGTACCAGCAGACTGAAACACAGCTTTTTTTCCCAGATCAGTGAAGTCTATCTGCCCCTACTGATACACACACATAAATCTACATCTACCCCTTTCCTGGCCCCCTGTAGACATGCACATGCACTTTCCCTCGTAATCAAACACACACACTTGTATTCCTCCCCTGCAGATGCACGCACACAGATCACTGGTCTCTGCAAGCGTACTACCTCAGGAAAAGTCTGGACTTTATGATGTTTTATTGCTGCTGTCTTTTATACTTATGTGATTTTTTTTTATAGTGTATTGTGTATTTTAAGTATTCTGCCTTGAAGGCGAGTCCTACCAAAAAAAAAAAATTTGTTATGTATATGCATAATGACAATAAAGAATTCTATCTATCTATTCTATCTAATGAGATGACACATGGTGTCTTTGGGGATCTCCTCCCAGATCTGGACCAGGACATCACTGAGCTCCTGGACAGTCTGAGGCACAACCTGGTGGCATTAAATGGACCGAAATATAATGTCCCAGAGGTGTTCTGTTGGATTTAGGTCAAGCGAGTGTGGAGGCCAGTCAATGGTACAGTATAGGGCCATTAAGCCGCGGGCCAGTAATCCGCGAATTTGCTTAAGCCGCGCAAAAAGCTTGGATCCCAATTTTTTGACACTATGGATCATATGGACCTAAACATGGCCTCTCAAACACTCAAGACAGGTGTTGACAGCTGTCATTTTAGCATTTCGAATGTCCGTGATTGACATGCTATGCACTATCGCGGATTAAATATTTAAATGCTGGCTTATAACTTCAAAGAGGTATTTACAGAAGATTAGTCTTTTATTTATCAATAAACAATAAAATAACTTACAATGAAATTCAAATATTAATCTGTTCTATCCACACTGAGTGTCAGCGTTATGGAGGCTGCCATTGTAACCGATTCACACCTTACAATGCTACAAAGTTAATCCGCGGTAAATCCGCAAAAAATCGAATCTGATAAAACTTGAAATTGTATAAATATGAGTCACAAACCCAATGTAAATCACTTCAGTTTCTGAATCTATATCGAGCACATCATATTTGCTTTAAAAAGTTTTACGCCATGAGTAATAAACGTAAACACGCTTCATATGATGTTCAGCAAAAGCTGGATGCCATCGAAAGAATACGAAACGGCGAAACTCGCATTAAAGTAGGCAGAGAGTTAGGGGTACCTGAGTCAACACTACACGGATGGATCAAAGATGAAAACAAATTAAGAACATTTCCTGATGAGCTTGATGAAGGTGGTTTAAGACGCAAGAGAGCCAGAACAGCAAAAGATCCAGAATTAGTCAAAGCAACTTTTAATGCATTTTGTGAGGCTAGAAACAATGGTATCCCTATTTCTGGTCCAGTCATCCAAGCGCAGGCAGAAAAATTATACAAGGAAATTCATGGTCCCGATGCAGATCCTGAGTTTACAGTTTCAAGTGGCTGGTTGAAAAGGTGGAAACAGCGACACGGCATTTCACAAGTAAAGATCAATGGCGAGATTAAGTCAGCAGACACTGTAGCAGCAGAAGAGTTCATTCCCAAATTTCAACAATTCATAGAAGAACAGCAGCTAACAGAAGAGATGATTTACAACGCTGATGAAACGGGCCTTTGCTACAAAATACTGCCTGATAGGACTTTAGCCATGAAGAAAGACAAGACCAGCAAAGAAGGTTATAAACCAATCAAAGACAGGGTGACAATGTTATTTTGCTGTAACGGGACAGGTCATCACAAGCTAACACATCTTTGTATTGGCAAGTTTGGATCCCCAAGATGTTTCCACAACATCAACATGTCATCATTACCACTGGACTACGATCACAGCAAGAATGCCTGGATGACAGCAGCAATTTTTGAGAAGTGGTTTTACCAGACGCTCATCCCTGATGTCCTTAGGCACCTTAGAAGCAAGGGAATGGAACCATGAGCATGCCTACTTCTAGACAACTCTCCAGCCCACCCCCCTGCAAAGACGTTGAAGTCCAGAGATGGCAAGATTTTCGTTTATTACCTTCCAAAGAATACAACGTCCAATATTCAGCCCCTAGATCAAGGCATCATTTCTGTGTTCAAGGCCAGTTATAGACACGAGATGATAAAGTCCATGGTTGAAGAAGATAACAGTGTCCCTATGTTCCTGAAGACTGTAAGAATTAAAGAAGCACTGTTTTTGTCTGAGTCAGCCTGGGGAGCAATCAAGCCTGAAACAATTCAAAATTGTTGGACTAAAGCCCTTGGAGGTCCCATCACAGAGAACCCCACTACTGTTGAAGAAAACGAAGATGAAGACTTCCTAGGTTTCAGTCCAGAAGAAGTACGGGAGGCAGAACAGAAGTTGATGTCTGCTGTCCACTCGGCTGTACCAATACAAGAAATCCTTGCAGCATGGTCCACCATAGATGATGACGTCCCAATAGCATCCTCCATTTTAGCTGAAGAAAACCACAATGAAGATGAAGAAGAAGAAGATCCTGTCCCAGTACCTCCAACTAGAATTGCTGATGATGCAGTTAAAGGACTTGAAGTGGCCTTAGAGTACTACGAGCGTGAGGGGGATAAAGTAAAGACACTACAGCTGAAGTCTCTCATAAGAGATGCCAAGATGAGAGCTTCTAGGAACAAGAAGCAAGCTGACATCACCTCGTATTTTACTAAAAAATAAAGACTGTTTGTAACTTGTTATTTTGTAATAACAACTATTATATTACTGTATGTTTAATTTTATACTGGAAATAAAAAAAATTAAAATTTTATTAAAATGTTTATACAATTGTTAATATATTAATGTGTGATGGTAATAAAAGTGCTTGCGTGTAATTTCGTTTATATGTCAAATAATTACTATTTTAATACTGTATTGTGCCATGCAATGTTACAAATAAATATTTAGTAATTTTTATGAAAAGATGTAAAATAAAATGTTTTAAATGTGTTTGATATGTTTTGTTATTCTTAAAAAATAATTTATTATTAATTTCAACTGCAGTGGGTTGGCACCCTGCCTGGGATTGGTTCCTGCCTTGTGCCCTGTGTTGGCTGGGATTGGCTCCAGCAGACCCCCGTGACCCTGTGTTCGGATTTAGCGGGTTGGAAAATGGATGGATGGATATTAATTTCAAGACTGTTAATCACGATTTAATATGCAGCACGCAATATCGCGATCGTGAGACTACGGCGCTACTTTAAAAATGGCGACTCGCAGGTCAACACGTGAGAAAGGATTGTGATCAAAAACCATTTATTTTTTCATTATTTATTGTAATTTATGCATTATCAAAAAATATTTTAGCTGTGGACCACCTAAGCCGCGGTTAAGCAGTTTGGACCCCAATCACCGCGGCTTAATGGCCTTGCACTGTATCAATTCCTTCATCCTCCAGGAACTGCCTACATACTCTCGTCACATGAGGCCAGGCATAGTCGTGCACCAGGAGGAACCCAGGACACACTGCACCAGCATAGGGTCTGACAATGGGTCCAAGGATTTCTTCCCGATACCTAATAGCAGTCAAGATGCCATTGTCTAGCCTGTAAAGGTCTGTGCGTCCCTCCATGGATATGACTCCCCAGACCATCACTGACCCACCACCAAACCGGTCATGCTGAACGATGTTACAGGCAGCATAATTTTTTCTACAGCTTCTCCAGAGCCTTTCACGTCTGTCACATGTGCTCAGGGTGAACCTGCTGTCATCTGTGAAAAGCACAGGGCTCCAGTGGTGGAGCTGCCAATTCTGGTATTCTATCGCAAATGCCAGTCGAGCTCCATGGTGCCAGGCAGTGATCACAGGGCCCACTAGAGGATGTCGGGCCCTCAGGCCACCCTCATGATGTCTGTTTCTGATTGTTTGGTCAGAGACATTCACACCTTTCATTCCCCGAAGAATTTCTTAATAGTCTTACTCCCACTGGCATGCCTCTGCATAAACTAAAAATTAAAATTGGTTCAGTCATCATGCTTCTCAGAAACCTCATGCCAGCAAAAGGTTTCTGTAATGGCACTAGAATTTCCGTTACCAGCATTCACCGCAATGTACTGGAGTGTAAGACTATCAGAGCTGCTATCTCACAAACTGTCCTTATTCCCCGGATTTCCCTGACCCCATCAAATTCAAATTTACTTTTACGTTTACACGCTAACAATTTCCTGTTAGATTGGCGTTTGCAATGACAATTAATAAGGCACAAGGCCAAACTTTCAAAAAGATATGCCTATATCTGCCAAAACCTGTTTTCAGTCACGGACAATTCTATGTTGCTCTCTCCAGAGTTCCATCTTTTCATTCACTGACAGTTGTATCCTCAAACCCTCCCCATTCGGACAACTGTGTCTTTCAGGAAGTGTTCACACATCAATATATAATTATGCGGTGTATGCTACGCTGCGGGTTGGCTAGTTACTATTAATAGACAATTTAAGTATTAAGTATTTTAGTTTGGAACTTTGAGAAGAAGCATTTAGTTGTCTGATAGCAACAGGCAGAAAAGATCCTAGCACACCATAGAGGAATGAGCCTGGCTTAAAGTGCTCCAAGAGAGCGCCTCCTGTAGGGGTTTTTTATAATGGCATCCAATTTTGACACAACTGATTCCAGTCTGTGTCAAGGATTAGTACTGTGATAGATCAGGCTTTCCAGATAAATTTGTTCAGATATTGTGCATCTTTTAAACTTAAATAGCACTTTTTAGAGCAGTGCAGTTGTCTCAGTCTGTTACTAAATGTGCCCTTCCATTCAGCTAAGACCTTATACAGAGGGTCTGCACCCAGGAGCAAGCAATTTCCTGAGTGGCCGCTACTCTACCATTTCCACAATGAGTCCAGCCTAACTCCCAAGATTAAAGTAGCCTTTTTATTCAGTTTGTGTCATCTAATGCCATT
This sequence comes from Polypterus bichir lapradei, assembly GCA_026402145.1. Taxonomy (NCBI): domain Eukaryota; kingdom Metazoa; phylum Chordata; class Cladistia; order Polypteriformes; family Polypteridae; genus Polypterus; species Polypterus bichir. Next base: position 68,000,995 of record JANRMT010062837.1, read on the forward strand.
TTCACAGCAAAGCTAGGTAGTAAAATTACCTTGGCCACTTCAGACTGGTAGAAAACATGTACGAGTGGCCTGCATACACCAAACAACCTTATCCCTCCTCAGAAGGTAGCGGAAACTCTGACCCTTCTTGTGGTAGTCCACTCAAACCTGTTGTTCAGATGTACCCCGAGATATTTTTATCCCCTTACCACCTCCACATCTTCATCATTAATGAGAACTGGGAGCAGAGTGGGCTTGATCTGATGTCTACAATTATCCCCTTTGGCCTACTGATGTTGAGGTGCAGGTGGTTCAATTTGCACCATTCAACAACATTAGTAAGATGCACCTTTTTGTAGGTTGTTTCAGTGCTCACTAACCCATACTGAACTGATATAGTGCCAGGTTTTCAAAACTTTTTTATGTATTTTAAAAGGGGTGATTTTAGTGAAATTTAAAAAAATGACATTTTAGGCAGTCTTTCTTTAAGAACAGCCTTAAGGCTGACAGTGATTTTAGGAGTCAATTATTTAATGTGTTTAGATCCCGCCTTTCTGAACACTGTAGTTGGTGGGTACTGAACAGCTGCTGTGCAAGTTTACCACTACAAACACAAGGACAGTCTGAGTCAGAAAAGATGTATATGATTAGTACATTTTAATTGATTCTGTCAAACACTGACACCTATTCATTGACTGAAAAGCTTATTGTCCTCCTCCAGGACTGTTTTCAAGTTCATAATGTTGTTTGTTGTTTTAACCAAAGCAATCTGATTTGTATGTAATGATAGAAATGGCTTTGTGGAAGGGTTTTTGTACAGCAGAGCTACTCATATAGCATAAACTTATTATCAATATACAAATCAGAATATATTAGTGAAGAGGGAAATTCCTGCAGTTATTCCCATTCTTCTATTTCCTTTGCTATTACAGTGTTTTCTTTACAGGTTTTCCAGCTACATGACTTAATTTTAATTAGATCTTTTTTACCTTTTCATTAATTAATAATACACATTTATGTCTATCATTTCTGACATATTATAAGAGGTTAATGCCCTATCATTCTTTAACATTTCTTTCCTATCACTAAAATGAGTAGGCAAGTCCAGATGCCTACAGGTGTAAACTTTTTAATTGCTCACCATGGGCTTCACATATAAAACCTGCTTACTCTCAGAAACATTACTATGCTGTTTCTTACACAAAAGTTGGGATTTCAGAAACACAGACTTGGTATGAAAATTGCCTTAAAGTTATGAAAAATTTCAACCATCCATAAGTCCCACACAGAATTTTTTGGTTATTTATAATTTTAGTTACTCCAGGTGGCAGGGCAATGAAGTGAACAGAAAATCTCTTTTCAGTGAACATTGATGTATCAGTCCTTAAACTAATTCTATTACAGTTAACTGACGTGTTCTCTCAATACAGCTGTCTTTAACATTGATAATAACATTAAGCTTGTGCATTAGACATTAATTTAATTTTAATAAAGGGTGTGCTGTGTACTGTACAATGTACAATAAGTGTCAGTGACAGTGTTACCATCACATACAGTATGACCCTGAAGTCTGCTTCCCACCCTATTATTTAATAACATAAAGGAGTCGTGGGTTCAGCTGGGCCCGATCATGAAAACATTAGCCAGACCCATTTCAGCACCACATATTAATTTTATATTACTTGAAAGAAAGTGCGTTCTGTTTACAAAAGCAAATTCATTCTGTGATGGTGCCTTTATCACAACATGTGTGTAGTCAATTGCACCAATTACTTGAAAACAATCAACAATCGGTACAAATTGCCTTTTGATCTCAGCACTCATCCTGATTGTAAGGAATGTGTCTGGATAGTATTTTAAGTATACCCAGGCTTGAAGTGCCGGCACTTCCCTGCTTTTGCAGCAGAGAAAGTGGCTCTGATATTGAATGTATTTAAGCACGATCAAAGTAACTGGTGCTCTCTGGTGTAACTCTGTGTACTTTAGAACTCATTGTATAAACTAAGGAGAAGAAAACAGAAAAGGGAGCACACTGGTTATAATTTAATTCCACTTCAAGCACCGATTGCACCATCCCACACAAGAGTCATGTCACAGCTCAGCAATGACTGCAAGATCCCCGACAGGTCAGCCATTTCCCACTGAAAAGCTCCCATTGCCAAATGCCCTACGGGTGTTAAAAACTATAAAAGAACAAGGATTGCATTATTTCTGCATGATGGTCTCTGTAATATAGAATCCAATTCAGCACACAACTCCCAGAGCCAGTCATCATCATGAACCAAAAATCACTGCAGTCCTTGAAAACGTGTTACCTTGCATAGACTGCACACTGCTGTACAGCCCCGCAATGGTTTGCCACATTGTGATGGCTTGTGCAGTACTGCATAACATAACTCAGAGACATATACTGCCTCTGCCACCTAGGTTATGCCAAGATGAGCTCAAAGGGCATCAATGTATTCAAAGACATTTGGATGTTTGTTTTAAGGTAAAGGTAAAGAGAAGGTAAAGAGATTTGTATGTAGTTCAATACTGACAGTTGCTTGGCATTTTTTTTTTTTTTTTCTTTCTCCACTCTCAGTTTTTACTTTGTGAACATTTTTCAGTCTCCATTTAAGTCAGTAATAATAATAATCCATTTTATTTATATAGCGCCATACCTCAAGTTTATGTTCACTAGGTTTTGTTTCTAATTTTTTCCTCTGGTTTGTTGTAAAGACATCACTGAGTAACATGCCAGATTTATATGATGATTAGATTATGAATATTCAAAAAAGCCTAAAAGTACCTCTGTACGAGCACAGAGTTGTAAGTTGATTGGAGATTTAAAATGAACTTGGCTTGGAACCTGACGTACTTACGGTTTTATGAATACAATTTTTTTTTTTGTTCATACACTTTTTTTGCCTATCTAGGGTAAGAAGAATTTTAGTATGGAATCTGTGCAAGGTTTTATATATGAGTCCCCTGAAAAGAGGGAATCATTTCACGTAAGCCCGCATCAAAATGTTTAAATCGGTAGCCTTCATTTGTGTAATATAAGTTAGGCATGAATAGTGACCCACAGTCTTGTAGTCTGACATCCCCAGCGACTCTGCTGCCTTTGACCACAACCAAATCAAACGTTTCATTTTGTTTTATGTTGTAGATGTGGGCTTTTGTGCATACAAGAGTTGGCAACTAATTGGGTACTCAGGCAGTTTAACAATGTGACTGCAAGGAGGAAATTAAACCAGTTGTTCTGGACTGGTAAAACAGAAGTGAAGGTTTCCTATCCCCTTTGTCTTGTTTTTGCTGTACCAAGAATAGAAAAAGAGAATAGACTGGCAGAGGCCACAGCTTAACTAACATACCTGAAAAACATTCATACAGCCCCTAGCACTGTCAGGCAACAACATGTCATCCAGTCAAAATGCTGCACGCTAGTGATATTATGGAAATTTGAAACTGTGCAGTGAGGTCATGGGGCAGTTGTGTAATTCGTCAATCCCTGTGATTCCTAGTTGTGTAACCAGACAATATCAAAGTAATGAGATCCAGCAACCGCAGTCATTAACTTTGACATGCTTTCTGACTGAAAGTCATGTAGTATACTGCTCAGCACATATCAAGCCATCACTCTTACTAAGAGGTAAGCAGAACAGAGTTCAGTGTAAATATTACTTCCTCACCGGGTCATATTTAATTTAAAAGTATTGCAGCCAGATACAGCAGAGTGCAAATTTACCTTTTGATAAACCCAACAAATGGAAAGGTCACATCCTCAGCAGATGCAAATATGACACAGGCAGGTTACATGGCAAATGTATCAGGCTTAGAAATCTGTCCTTGTTAGTCAGTCTGCAGTATAGCCAGGTGCTTATATTTTTAGACATTTAAGAAGATTTGATCTGTCACTAGTAATGCACATCATGATGCAAGAATTAGAACAAGCTGTAACAAAACATGATATATTAGCTCATTTTATTAAAAAACGTATGTGTATTTTGCACCCTTGCCAACACATATTTACGCTAATTACATTTGCGGACCTTGTCTAGCTATGTAAACAGAGCTACAACAGTTGTCTTGAAATGTAACAATTATTAAAACATCTACCTGATAAATTTCCTGTTTAGCTTTAAATTTAAGAGAGGTATTACATTGCATTTACTTATTTGGCTGACACCTTACAAGGTAACTTACAACACTTATGATACAATTGGTTACATTTCTGTGACATTTTTAAGTGACATGCTCAGGGTCAGTCGCAGGATTTGAACCCACAACCTCAAGGTTTGAAGTCCAAAGCCTTAGCCACTATACCACACTGCCTGCCGATATATGTGCATATTCACAGAAAAGTAGTTTTAATTAAAGGCCACTACAATCCTAATGATTTTATTGTTCAGGGTACAATTAAACAGTCAGTCAGTCAATCAGTCATTGTCCAACCCGCTATATCCTAACACAGGGTCACGGGGGTCTGCTGGAGCCAATCCCAGCCAACACAGGGTGCAAGGCAGGAGCAAATCCCAGGCAGGGCACACGCACACACTAGGGACAATTTAGGATCGCCAATGCACCAAACCTGCATGTCTTTGGACTGTGGGAGGAAACCGGAGCAGATAAAGCAAATTATACACATTATGAATTTATTATAGTTTGTTTTAACAAGTCATATCCTTGCACAGATCTCTGTTTTTTGAACCCAGACACAGAAACATAAAAATTGTTCACCTGACTATCATAGGCAGAAGTCTGTGAGAGACCTAGCAAGGTTTGTGAAATTATGAAGTAAAACAGAAGAAAAGTGTTAAAATCAATTGGTAACATTTCAATTTGGTTTCCAAAAACCTAAAGCCAGGGAGAGAATATGATATGAGAGTTAGATGTTTCTAATTTTTCCATAAAAATGCTAAATCTTTTTATTGTGGATCCAATCTGTAAGGTTTTCTTGTTGTGGGGTGTTTTTAAATTTCATGTTGTACTACTTTCCCTTGCTCATATGTGCTCTTGTCTTTTGCCACTTCTTCACTTCTAGTCTGTGTGTATAAAAGTTAATCTGACGGTACTACTTTTCAATGTGAATTTTAATATCATTCCCCTCAGCACGCTGCTCATCCACAGATGTAATGTCTTTGGCCGTATTGTTTGGTCACCCACAAGGCAGTGCATTTTCATATGAAATGCTTAATTTATTTTGTTTGCACTTTTTTGTCAAAACCTTTGGAGTAAAATATGTCTTCATATTAGCTTTTGCACAGTGGTTAGTGCAGCTGCTTCAGTGAGCCAATGTTGTGGGTTCTACACCCCTATCTGGTCATTGTCTGGATGCAGTTTCTGCATGCGGTTTTCTCCCAAATACCCCAAAATGTGTATGTTCATTTAATTAGCGACCTGTGTGTGAGGGGTGCCTGCAGTGGTCTGGCATCCTTTCAAACACTGTTTCCTTCCTTATCCCAAACACTGCCTGTTCTTGCGTTTGGCCCGTTGCTCTGAGAAAGACTTTGACACCCCTTGACCATGAATTGGATTAAGCAGATTTGAAAATGTTATGTTTAGTTACCTTATATAAAGGTAGGGAAGAAATTACACTTTCATTAACCATTTTCTGAATAAACTGCTTATGCTCTGCACTTTGTGCGTATGTTGCAATTTCACTTTTAAAGTTTTACACTGTACTGTACCAGGTAAAATTATAGTCACACGTTCAGAGTGGTGTGAAAGATGATTAGCCAAAATATTATAATGAACCTACACAATAATTTACATTTAATAACAAATAATTTATATGTTTACAGATATATAATATAAACTTGTGTATTTTTATTTGTCCTAATGTTTTGTTGGCTAATTTTTCTGCTTTGCTTGTTTTCTTGTTTTCACACTCTTACAGCACACTGAGTGAATATTGTATTTAAAGTATGAAATGTACTGCTGTGTAATTTGTAATTTGAAATAAACGGCAAAATACATTTAAAATAAAAACTGAGATATATACAGGTAGTCCCATGTTATGGACATCCGACATACGAATGGGGCTGCAGCTGCGATGCATGCGCCTCAGTAACTGTCGCTCCGTCATCTTCGGCCTTGGGACACTGCCAGCGGTGGCTGGACAGAGGCTGGAGGGGGGCAATTTCGCTGCCCGTGCAGTGTAGTGTTCCTCGGCAGCTCCCGGCGGCAAGCGGTTTCACTGTCCACCCACCACACACGGCTGTCCTGTTCGTTCTCATTGGGCGGCTGGTAATGCTGCAAGCGGTGACCCAGTTGTGGCTGAACAGAGGCCATTGAGGGTAAATGGGGCAGCAGGGGGTAGCATTGTAGTGTGCCTCGGATGGCTACATGTTGAATGGGGGCGGTGGTGTTGCGGACGCTGCAGGCAGCATACTGTAGTGGAGGTGACCGTGAGGTGGGCTGGTGATGAACCGCCCCTCGCCGCCCCCATTCATTCTCAATAGCAAGCCTGCTTGTACTGCTACGCACATAGCAGGAAGTTGTCTCTTGTCAGTACAGGGTGGCCCAGATCTAATTATGCAGATCCAGATCGTCTGGATGACTTTGATTTATGCAGGGACGATTACAGTTCGGCACGAAGACAAATTCTTGATGTCATCAGTTCGCACACTTCTCGATAGTCTGGAATTTTTTGGGTGATTTTCTATGTAATAAACTTAATAAGTTATAGCGTAATGAAAATTGCATATTTAGATCTGGACCACCCTATACATCAGACGTGCTGACAACTGGAGCCTTCCTGCTGTGAGAGCGTGTATAGTGCTGTGCAGAAGAGCTCATCTTAACCTTTTGTCTTCACCCTTCAAGAATGTCTCTGAAACACAAATCTGATGCAAGTGCTGATGATACAGTAAAGAAGAGAAAAACCATCACCATTGAAAATAAAGTAGAAATAATAAAACGGTCAGAGATGGGTGAAACTCCATCATTCATTGGCAGAGCACTTGGTTACAGTCGGTCAACAATAGCATTTATTAAAATAATGTACCTGTTCCGACTTACATACAAATTCAACTTAAGTACAAACCTGCAGTCCCTATCTTGTACGTAATCCGGGGACATCCTGTATTCTCTAATTATGACTACTTATGTGAGAAATCCAAGAGTGCACTTGCCTCAGGGTAAATGTGGGTTATGGAGAATGGCTGTTTTTATAAAAACCAAAGGAACAGGGAAGGGGTCCAAAGAATGGGGAGTGCTGTGGGAGTTAAGTTATCTAGCTGATCCTGTGCAGTAGCACACATTTTGTATGTTATCTGATCGTGTTCACTATATAGTATAAGTGTAATGCCTTTAGAAAAAAAAATACAAGACACACTTAGGCAGGGTCAGGAATAGTCTGTTTAATTTTCAGTGTGCTGCATTCAAAGGAGATGAAAAGAAAGAGCTCTTAATTTGCTAATGAGTCTGCAGCTTATTAAATTCCCTTCAGAGCTGCTTCATGAATATCTGAGGCAGGAGTAATGAATATTCAGTAGCTGTTCTGAAAGTTTCCATTGTCTTAAGACCTTTCTTCATGCCATTTTGAACAGATGTTGACCTTTTAGAGTCGTTGATGTTCACCTGTGTAATCAGGACAGTGGTGTTTAGTAGTATACAGTGAATCATTGAATTAGAGACGTAAACCTTTACCTTTCTTTCCATAAGCCTTGTGTTTTCTAACATAGCAATAGCTTATATGTGCTCTCAGGTTGGATGTTTATCATGATTGTCTGAAATCTGCCATACTAGTAATTTTGTTTTGTGGAGGTAGTGTGGTTTGAAGAATTATACAGCATGAAGAAAACATATCACCTGTTTATTAAAAATACTGTACAGTACAGTTCACAAAAATGACAATGTATAAAACACTCATGCTCTGTTTCTAGTTTTGAGGTAATAGTATTGTTTATTTTGACTATGCTTACATAATTTTATAGTGCTTGAAAAATATAAAAATCTTGAATAGTGTAAGGCAGGATACCACTAAAAGTACAGGGAACAACATAATGCATTTTTATTTTCCTGACCGCTTCAGACCTCAGTGTAAGTTGACAGAAATGGCAGAAGAGTGAAAAATCGACTAACAAATTGCAAAGCAGTAAGCACTGAGGACTTAATTCAAACTTTAAAACTTTTCATACTCCTCTTTCAATGTGAACAAAGCCTGTTGTGCTCAAATTAATTTGGAGTTTTGTAATGAATTTATGTTTTGTAGCAGTATATATTTTGCTTATTGATAGTTATAAAAACACTGTTGCAGTTTTTCATACGTAGACTGCACAGTGCAGAAACTTTGATATGTTTAGTTATATCATTACTTATCAGTATATTTGTATTTGTTTGTATCTGATGTTCGTATCTTTATACCATTCCCCTTTTTGATTTCTTTTAAGAGAGTTTTAAATATGATAGTTTTTATATTAACCAGGAAATAATTAACTTTTATCATAATGTCTTTAGTTGGTCATTTTTGCTTGACCACAAAACACAGAAAGTAAATAAAAACTAAAATCTAAAAGGTCAGTAGTAAAAATTATAACAATTTTGCATTACCTGTTTTGCAAGCTAAGCAGCACTAGAACTGGTGTTCTTCATCTCTCTCCCTCAGCCTTCATTCTTGCTTTATACTTGCTACCAAGTGGTTGTTAAGAGTCTTTGTGTTTTCTTGTAAAATCTCCATCTAGCATCAATCATAAAAAAGTACTGCCTGTAATGAATGAATCACAGTTGTCATTTTCAATTTTAGTCCTGAGGACCTTAACGGCAATTAGATGGCCAGTTTTACTGTTAATTGATCTCATTGTTTAATTATCTGGCTCAGGAATATTTCTAATAAATTCATATATATATATTTTTTTTTTGCTATTTTCTACCCTCTACTGTAGAGTTTTATCCCTTAATTGTATCCAAACGCTGTTGATTGCAAGTGAGCAGTGCAGACACAGGTGCAAACAACATTGGATGCTACAGGGGAATGATTACTTTATTGCCATTTTCATTTGTCTGCTCATTAAGAAACATTTCTTACAAGTGATTAGGCAAATATAGATGGCACTGAAGTAATCAACCCCCCCCCCCCCCCCTTTTAACATTCAGTTTTGTCAGCATTTGGATACAAGGATGCAAACTCTATTGAAAATGGTGAATTAAAAGAGGAGGAGCAATTAAACAGATCTTTCAGAATTTAATAAAATAAGAGAATATAAAGGAGAATTCAATAAACAATAAGAGCAATTAAAAGTTAGAAGGAGGCACAAATGGTGAAACTGATTGGAAATAAAACCACACAGTGTTGGGGTTAGACGTTAGGACTCAACCTGGGAAACTGGAACCACTGAACTACTGCCATTAGTCTCAACTTGAAGCCAAGGTTAAATGAACATGGACACACCACTGTGAGATTGCTCCATTGTTGTATAATGCGTGTTAGTGATATTTCCTTGGACAGAGGGAGTGAAACATGCTAGAATTCACTAAAAGATGTTGAAAGCAGCTTGACCCAACAAAATGCTTATTAATGGGTAGAAAGCTTTAAAGGTGGAAGTACAGGTGCAACTGATGAAGCTTAGTCTGGTCGACCCTCAACATCGTGCACACAAGGCCACATCAACATGACAAATGCCTTCATTAAAGAAGTCCAATTGATTACATTGTCACTATTGCTGCACATTTGGGTATCAGCTATGAATCTGCATATGCCATAATGCATGGGGTATGGTAAAGTTTGCGCAAGATGAGTATGCAGATAGCTTATTGATCTGAATACACTAACTGCAAATGAAGGATGCAACACATTTCCTGAAATGTTATGAAGAAGGTCAGAGTGTTTTGGAATGAATTGTCACCGGAAATGAGACATGAGTCCGTCACTGTGAGCCAGAAAGCAATGGACAAAGCATGTAGTGGAACCCATCTTCACTAGTAAAAAAGAAATTCAAAGGACCTTATTTGGGAGAAGAAGTGTTTTCTATTCTGATGCATTTTCAGGAACACGGACAATCAGTGACCAGTGCAATATACTGTGCAATGCTTGGAGAGAAACTGAAACTGAAAGAGGAATGCTGTCAAAGACAGTCTTGCTGCTCCATGACAGTGCACGTCGCCATGCAGTGGCCACAATGTGCAGGCAATGCAACAGCTATAGTTTGAACGTCTTCTGTATCCACTTTACAGGTCTGATTCAGCAATTATCACATCTTCATTCCACTTAAAGAGACTCAATGCAGTCGCAGGTTCACCTCTGACGATTAGGTTAAGGAAGCGAAACTGACCTGAGTTCAGGAGCAACCAAAAGCTGCTTCACCCAGGTAATGAAGAAGTTAGTGGAACGATACAAGAAGTGCATCAAAATGCAGGAGGACAATGTGAAGAAGTGGTATAACTGTTATGTTAATCTCCTCGCAGTTACCAATTTTATAAGCTAAGTTGCCTTTACTTTTTTGATTCTCCTTCGTATATGGGGTAATCAGTAAGTGGCCAAGGATTCGTTTTTGTGTACTAAATCAACTATCATCTCATTACTGAATTTCTAATGCTAGAGAACAGTGCACTTTTGGTAAATTGTTTTTGCCTTGTCAACATGTACCAGGACCAGTTTCCTCCTTATTGTACAATCATGAGATGGGCTACAGAATTCTGTTTCACAGGACTGCAACTGAAGATGACCCAAGGTTTGTTAGGTCCTTAACATTAATGATAAAAGAAAAATGTTTTACAATATGGCACGAATCACAAACACTGTAAGGGTTAATTGTGAATTAGCTAATCCACTCTTCACGAATAAGTAAACATAAGCAAGGTCTGTGCATGTTAAGTGCCCAAAATGTTGATATACTGAAATGAAGAAGCACAACACCCAGTGTTCCAAGTAGAATCTCTATTACTTGAGTTTGGACTGGGAGAATTTTAATAAATATTTCAGAACTGGGGATGAGAAGTCAATAAAAGCTGTAATTTTGCTTGACTTCTTACTACATTCATAATGGCTAACATGGTACAACACCCTAGTGCTACAGAATTGAGGATGAAATGTGAATGTATCATTATGATTTTGAATCCAAACAACATTTAAAATACTGGAAACATGGTAATTCTCCAACACCAAAAAAAGTATGTTCCAAACCAGTCCTGGCAGCACCGTACATGTACTGTATGTGCAATTCTTTTTAATGCTGAGGGTGTAATCCTTACTAATTACATGTCTCAAAAGGCACATGTGGCCAGTCATCTGCTTTGCTTTGAAGTTTGAGACACTCAGTCAGTGAGAAGCATTGAGACAAGGTGTCAACCATTTCCCTCCTGCTTCACAAAAATGCCCCGTGTTTTACAGAAGCACAGAATTTACATGCGGCTCTGCAGAACTACAGTTTTGAAGAATTACCACACATTCCCTATTCCGTAGGCCCGGTCCTTTGTGACTGCAACCGGTACCACAATCCAAAGAGCTACATCCATGGGACACTCTGTACTAATGAAAGAAGATGTCATGTCAGCTACACAAGAGCAGTTACACAAGCAAAATAACATTTTCAGTGGCACAGAAATGCTGTGCTTAAAAGCTGAACTTGTTTGATTTTGCTGGTGTTTCTCTTACTACATCAGGTTCAGAACTTTCATCCTTTGTGTGCATGTATTTACAGTATGTGTATATACACACGCACACACACTATGCTGTATATATTTATACAGTATACCTCTAAATACAAACTAATAATTGTTTTTTTTTTCAGGGTACAAAAAAGTCTTTTTTAGTATAAGTCTGGAAATGTGTTCATGAGCTATAAAGCTTTTTATGATGCTTGCTTACTTATGCCTGTGTACTTATGAAATAACTTGATCAAAAAAATCTTAAATGACTATATTTTTATTCAGATCATGTTTACTTTTCGTTTGCTACACATTCTATTGTAATGCACATTTTTGACAAAGTTTGTCATTTGATAAAAAGTGTCAAGTGTTATTATTTCTGGAAATAAATGTTTTCAAAGTGTATTGGCTAATTAACAATGAATGTTATCAAGCCCATGCCTACTGTATGTGCCGTCTTAATTTGAACATTTGCTGTTAGCGAGAAACACCTTGCTGTCAGAAATGTGCCTTTCATTTTTAAGAACTTGACAGGAGCTTTGTTCAAAGCTTGTATTGTTAAGGGATGATAAACACTGTTTAAAATACAAACTGATAAAGTGTAAAGGTCAGACAGGCAGTACTTTTTCTTATATTACAATTTTGTAAATGTTTCATAGTTTGTCTTTTTTGTCTTAACTCTGGAGATAAGAAAAAGTGTTGTTTTCAAATTCAATATATGGAAACATTAAGTGTTTAAAAGATTTGTTGAATGTTTTATACTAAATTGTCAGTTTATTGAACATGACTAGTTATGCATGTCCTAGCCACTACTAATATTTTTTTTAATGAAAAGGCATTTGTTAAATTTTTAACAGTTTTTAATTATTTTTAGTTGTAATGAAACTGAGTTATTCTTTGATTAGAAAAAATAAATGCACAATATTTACAGGATTGTCTTTCTTCCCATTTTTGTATGATTACAGGTAGGCAGAGAATATCTGCACAGCCTTTTTAAATATTCACCTCTTTAATTTGGGAAATTAGCGATTTTATCAAAATGATGCAAGCATTGAGAAAATTTTGAGTTTACCTAATGACTTGAAGTGTTGAGAGATATACGTTTTCTTTTTAAGGAGACTTATGTTAATACTGCAGTTTGAAATACAGTTCCACAATACACAATTTTGAAAATCACTGTGGACTTGTTACTTTGCACATGTTGCCAATTTTATTTTTAATTATATCAAAACTTATTTATTAGTGCTATGATTTGGTCATTGCTTCTAAAATACATTGGGAGTTATTTGGCTTTTTGACTCAATGAAAAGTGTAAATAATAAATATTGTCGTTGTGGTGTTAGATAAGATGGATTGTCACACATTCATTATATTTTATAGAAGAGTTGTCACCTTGACATATAACAAAGAATCAACAGTCCCACAACAAAATGACTCTAGATTTTTTTTTTCCTCTTTGTTCATTTGTCACCATTTCCCATCAAGTTATGAGTGTTACTTTGTTGTACCCCATGTTGCATCATTACTTTTCACAATTTTATGAAAATTAAGGCAGATGTTTTTATCATTTCCATAAATTAAATAAAAGCAAAAATATTACATAACACAAGCTCCAGTGAAAGTCATAAAATGAAGAATTAGAAATAATCTGGCACTATAGTTTAATTTACTTTAGATGCATTTATCCTGTGATTCTTTAATATTTGGAGAAGAACATTTAACTGTTCATGTCATGGGATTCATGATACAGAAAACATAAGAACTGTTGTTATGAAACCTTACTGCTTTGTCACGATAAGAAGATAGTATTGCATCAATCTGTCCATTCATCCTTCCAGTCTCTAACAAACTTATCCTTAGAGCAGAGTTACAAGGCTTGAAACATCCTTGGACTGGGGACTAACATGATAATTTGACATGGAAAATTATTATAGCAGGTGCTTATACATTCTCAATGCACAGTAGTTCCTCCAGAGTTAGGTCTTGTTGATTAAAATATTCAATTACGTGAACTTTCTCCTGACAGCAGGGGCAACTTTTTCCATACAGTATATTTTTATCTAATGCAAAACTAGCTAGTTTTAGAATGGCAGCCCTACAAAATATTTTCCTTTTTAGAAAAGGTGAAATAACTACACTACATGTTTACTTATGAAATCCTAAGCTTCTTGTTTATGATTGTTTATTTTGAACCGAGTGGGAAAATTCTAGACCTTAACTATGTTTGTTTATTTCCCTTTTTTTCCTCCTTTACTCTGCCCCTGTATAGCCATACTCCTCCTCAGGATCGCCTATTATAACAGTAACCACTGGAGCAGTCTTTTCTGAAGTGACAAGTACATATCATCATTTCACACATACAGTCCGTGTTTATAACATCCAAGGTAAGCCAATTCAGTACTAGAAAATTTACAAGCTTAGATGCACACAATTAGTGGCTGGTTCGGTATTAGAAAATACTTGGTTGTGAATAAACAGACATAGTTCCATAATCATATTTATGTTCTTCTTATCTTTCTGTTTGTCTAAAATCTGTTTAAAAGTCGTTCCGAGTAATGGCTGTACGACATCATAGTGTAATGCTTGAAATGCTGCTTAAACTTTTTCTGTGGGATTTGTTAAGTGAAATTGAGGACCAACCAAAATAATGACCAGAATGAGAAGTACACCATTTAGTTTGCTGTTTTTGCCATAAAATAATTACCTGTAAAGAGAAAAAACTTGTGTAGTAGAGTCAATGTTCAATCATAAATCATTCACTGCTAGTATCCATGAGAAGCAGCAGATGATGCAAAGGCAAGTTTTGAAAATGGCATATTTCTATAACATATTCAATTTTAATTCATAGTAAATAATACATGTTAAACAGTAATATATATTTTTTTAGTCTGTCATGATGGAATTTGATCACCAGTACAGCTTATGCTTTTAGGCTTATGCTTGACTTTCTTTGTGAAGTTATATATAAGTAAATACTGTAAGAAAATATGGATTATTTCTCAAAGATTATGTTTCTTTTGATGAATAATGTTGTAGTGTTCACATTGAATTATTTGTTGGGGTGATGCACTGTAATTGTGTAATCTTTTTGTTAGCTGTGGTTTGCAGTCTAGTTAATGTACTATATGTAACAGACTTTCACAGTAATGGATATAAAGCTCTTCTTCGGGGGAAAGGAGTGGTTCACGTCAGCCTGAAAAGCCTGAAGTGTTGTTTATCTTAAAATAAAGGGCATGTTTTTGTTGCTCCTTTATTAGTCCTTCCACTTTACTGGACCCAACAGGAAAATTACCCCAGATAAGTGATAGAGGCAAGAACTGGACAATTTTGCACATCGGTGATTTCTAGTTTCTTTGACAGGACAAATACAAGGAGGGACTCTTATGAAACAAACTAAACGAATGCTCTGCTGACCATCCAGTGTTCATCTAAACATGCATTCTAAAATTAATTATTTTTTGGATTTTATCTTGAAATGAAATTTGGCTCAGAATTCTAAACTTTATAATTTTCTTACTTTAAGATGCATGGTAAATTATTACTTTATTATTTTGTGCATTGTTCATGACTGTTATAATTGCCACCATGGTTATACAGTATTCTAGCACTGTATCATGCACAGAATGCAAAAATTAGTTCAGAGCCCTATCAAAGTTAACTGGTTCAAAAACATAAGTCTGTGTAAAAAGCGTATTGTTACATTATTGCATTAGTAAATTATAAATGCTATTTTAGTTACAACATACACTAGGTACAGTGAAACAGTTTCTTTTGAATGTTAGGAATACTTTGTACAGTTTAGTTTCCAACAGCAACAGCTTCATAACAGTTTAAGTAAGTTCTTCCAAGACAGGCCCCCATAATTGCCATTCTCTATGAAAGAGATATTTGATGTCTTTTGATGCTGGATGTCAGTTTCTACAATAACATCTTCATATTCCAGTGGTGGGCAATGCTGCTTCGCAGTAAGGAGATCAGGATTCACCTCTGATGTCCTCCCAGCATGGAGTTTGCATGTTCTCCCCATGTCTGCATTGTTTTCCACCAGGTACTTTGGTTAAGTGGATTGGCGATTATAAAATTGGCCCTAGTATGTGTGTGTGTGTGTGTGTGTTCACCTTGTGATGGACTGACACCCTTTCCAGGGTTTGCTCATGCCTTGGTTGCTATGCTAGGTGAGATAGGTTCCAGCAGAGGTGTGACCCTGTTCAGGGCTAAACGGGTCAGAAAATGGCATGACTTTCCAGTGGTCTTATATATGTAAGTGACGTGTTTATTTACACATATGGACATGATCATGCTATATGACCAAATCCCCCATCAAGCTCAGAGTTTAAATATGTCAGTTCCACCAGCTGAAAATGTGATTTTTTTCTGTGCCTTTAAGAGCTATCTTGGATAACCAAAACCATTGTGGAATTGGCAATTTGCCTTGCTTCTAGTACCCATAACTGTGCTCAGAAAATAGACAAACATATACCTAAAATTCATTAACATTATATTTTTTATTTGGGAAATCTGTAATGGAACCTATAGGCTGTGTTTTCATGGCCCCTGATGGATGCACTGATAACTTGTATGTGAGAAGTTTAGATTGGCTACATGTCTCACAATTGCCAATATTTGAGCCTGTTATCTGATGGCATTGTGATCTAATTATTGATAAAAACTTCCCTCTGTTCTCTGGAGAAGCAGAAATTAATAATTTTCTTTTCATTTAAACAAAAATAGATTGTTGAATGTTCTCTACTTTCTAAAATATCTCTTCACCCATTCATTATCAAATCTGTTTACTTAAGTTTAGAGTTTTGGTGTTCTGAAAACCCATCTCGCCCCCATTTATTGGTCAAGAGCCTTGTCTTCAATTCAAAAGCCTACATTCACTTGAATGCACTTCACTTTCATGCATTGCTATAGATTTTCAGGAGTATTTATTAAAAAAAATATTTTCTTTAGTGTAATGCAATTTAATGGTGTAACACTGGCAAGGAAAAATGAGTGGAATGGTCTTTAATACTCTTACTTATTTTTATCTCAAAAACTTCAATATACCAAACTATAGCTGTTTTTAGCATCCTCCTTTGTGATCTACACATTGGCATGTTCTTACCTTCTCTGTTTTTCATCGGTTTTCATTATGACTGTATCCTTCATCATATTGATCCACTCTCTGCCTCATGTTTTTCTTCTGAATGTCTGTGCACGGTTATTATGGGACCTGGTTTAATCACCATGTTGGCTGAAGCTGATTTGGTTTATTTCTGTGAAACTGATAAGTTAGCAATTGAATAATTATTTTAAAATGAAATCGTAATGGAAAAAAAACGTAAATATTCCTCTATTTGCCTCCTATATGCTTTTTATTCAGGCTTTATTATTAGTAAGACCAACTATATGCACGTCATTGTTTATAAATGCCTCAATATGTTTTGTTTTATTTTAATTCTATTTCATGGTGAGGATCTGTAGTACACATTAATTAATATGATGCACCCTCCTGAATGAAGGATGAGATAATACTATGATCTTTGGATCAAATGAATCTTGCTGACCAAATTGCTGTCTTCCCTACTTTACTGTTTGACCTTCATTGTTGATATTCGCCTGATGTGTCTGTAGTGTAATTCACACTATCCATCTTCAATCTACTATATAAACTAAATGAACCTTCACTCATTCCGTATCATTAATATTTTTACATTGCTTTTCCTGTAGCTGTCAGCATAAACTGTATGCAGGATATGAAAAAAAAAGTTCTTCTAGCTGTGCTTCCTATCATTATTTGATTTTGATTTCAGTCTTCCTGTCTAATTTATGACTCGTGATTGAAGCCACATTTCCAAATGTTATGTTTTCCCAAAAAAAAAAATCTTTTCCTGAATTATTCATAGAAAAGCCTTCTCAAAAAGCTGTTGAGTATTCACTTGATCATAAATGATTTAAATCAACAGTGTTAAAATAACTTTAATTGAAAATAGTTTTGTGCAAATTAGATTTCATTTAATAGATAAGTCTTTCTGTACACTTTCAAATAATTTTGCCTTCAGCAATCCAAGTATGGGTTCAAAAATCAATTCAGCAGCTGACTGAATTAGTGTTTCTCAAAAGAAGCTCTGCAATAAAGTCCACTAACCGATTTCATCTTGCACTTGCCTGACTCCATTAGGCCTGCTGCCCACTTCCCTGCTAATTCTATATTGCTACCTGAAGGTTACTTTCTTCAGCAGAGGAAGCTGCACACTGTCAGTTTCAAGTGTCCTTTCTGAGCTTTGAACCTACAGTATTTGTAAACTTAGTCAGTCAATCTGTATTTTATATATAGACTTTCATAAATCTCAGCACTGCATGTGATTTTTTTCAACCATAGTTTACCTTTCAAAGTGCTGAAAATTAAATCATTGAAAATGTAATATATTACCTGGACACAAAAAAGGCCATCCCCTTAAATTTTATTTTGTAAACAGTGCTCCTTAGAAACAGAGATGTGATTTAAAAGGATGTCCTAATATTAGTAACAAATTTTGTATATCACATGATCACTCAGTGTATGCGAAGAAGCCGTGCACCATCAGCCAAAATAAATGTGTTGGTAATGTTGCATTTTTTAACTATAGGAAAAATGTAGTTTTGCAATAGAGATGATTTAAGTATAGTACTGGTATGTCACAACCAACCATTTTAATTTTATACAAAACTTTGAACACCTTTGAAACATGTGAGGTACTACAGTGATTTCAACATTTCCACACCACTCCATGTAATGTTAAATGAAGCTGCGTTCATACAAATGCCTGATTTTCCTGGAGTAGTTGGTGTAATTAATTGCATACACATAAAGACCATTGCCCCAAGTGTGAATGAGCACTCATGTGAATCATAAGCGATATCACAGTATTAACTTGCAAGTTGACATGGATGCAAAGTGTATTATAGTAGCCAGTATGTTACCCTGAGGATAGGCAGGGCTGGATGGGTAATTGACTGTGAAATGTCACACAGGTACGCTGAGCTCTGCGTTCCATGAAACCCTTGAACATTCGTTTCATATCTTATCAGGCCAGGATGAATGAAGAAGGCAGGTGGAGACTCCCGTGGCATTAGATAAAGAGTCTCATAGAAGTTAAGGAGTGATCATGGAGAGAGGCATGACACGTCATGTCATGTGACTCTGGACTATAAACGGAAACGTTGGAAGAGTGAAGATGACTTCAGAAATAGCACAGGAATAGCCGTGGCTAGTTTCAGAAACAGTTTATGAGGCATTTTCTGTGACTGTAACAGTGGGAAAGTGATTCTTCTGAAAGTACAGCCGTGGATCCTTCATTGTGAAATAAATGTGCCCATTATCGGGCTTTATTCTCAAGTAGTATTATGTGTCTCGGTCTTTGCATTTTGGTGTTAGTTATTATTCTTGATGTTGTTGCAAATGACCCGGTGTAAAGCATGAATAGAGTACTTCATGAGAATGGGGTAAGCCTTTCATTTGAATGCTTTGAATATTATTATTATTATTATCATTATTATTATCTTTGTGTTGAAGCCTTAGCATTAGTATCAGAAAATTACAAACTGTCATCATGATTTCTGAAGGAACCCCAAAACGTGGTCATGAGTACCATTTTGTAGTTCAGGATATCATAAATTTATGTCATTCATTCTCAGACATGACTCCTACTCCTAGCTGAGAGTATGTGTGGGATGCTTAGTAGATACTTCTCATGTCCTACTTTGGGGTAGAACAAACTATTATCCGAGTCAGACTTTTAGTGCAAGCAAGTCCTAGGGTAATTCGGAGATGCCTGATAAATACAGGTGATGGACTCTGACTTAGCCACTCCAGGGCACTCATATTGCTGTTTTGAAGCCATTCCTGTGTAGCTTTGTTTATGTTTGGGGTCATGTTTGGCTGGAAAACAAATCTCCCACGGTACAGTTTCTTGCAGACTTCTTCAGGTTTTCTTCTTGGATTTTCCTGTGATTTGTTGCATTCATTTCATATTCTACCCTCACAAGTCTTCCAGGGTCTGGTGCAGAGAAGAGTCCAAACAGCATAATGCTGTCACCACCATGCTTCAAGACAGGAATGGTGTGTTTTTGATAATGTGTAGTGTTTGGGTTACACCATTAGTCTGATGGTCAAAAAGTTCAATTTCATTCCCATCAAACTATAGAACCTTCTTCTAGCTATCTTCAGTCACTTCCATGTGCCTTCTGACGCACTGCAGTTGAGATGTCATGCATGATTTTTTTTTGTAAGTGTTCCATAAAGCTGCAGCTGGTAAAGCATCTGGGCAACAATTGTTCTCTGCCCAGTCACACCAACCTCATCTAAGTCTTTCATGTAAATTTTTACTGATCTCTTTGTGGCTTCATTTACTAGTCTTCATCTTAATCACTCAGTTTTTTTGGGTGGCCGGCTTTAGGCAGATCTTCAGCTAAGCGTTTCTTAATGATTGATGCAACTGGACTCCAAGGGATATTCAGTGACTTGGTTATTTTTTAGTCTCTAACCCCTGACTTGTGTTTTTCATGGAGTTACTTGGAGAGTTTCTTTGTCTTCGTTGTGTAGGTTAGACCATGATACTGACTTAACACAAGCTGGTATTTCCAAATGAGATTTGTATTTATATTATAGTCAATTGGAATCCCTCAACAACAGACCAGTGATTTTCATGTAGTCATTTTCATTCTGTGACTTCTAAAGCCAATTGGCTTCACCAGTGAGGTTTTAACTTAAGTGATCAATTATTTTGTGTTTTATATTTGTAACTAGCAGAATACCCACGCTTCGCAGCAGATAAGTAGTGTGTTAAAGAAGTTATGAAAAAGAAAAGGAAAAATTTTTAAAATAATGTAACATGATTGTTAATGTAATTGTTTTGTCATTGATATGAGTGTTGTTGTCATATCTCTCTCTCTCTCTATATATATCTCAAAATACCCATGTTTGGCAGCAGAGAAGTAAACAGAAAAGGAAACATTTTAATAATA
>JANRMT010062837.1:68021635-68105864 GCA_026402145.1 Polypterus bichir lapradei
TATATATATATATATATATAGTGGACTAGGACCCGGACACAGGCAGATGGACATCGTTGTTTCACCCAACACACTTTTATTTACAGCTATTTACAATTTCACGTGCACCATAAACCCCAGTGCCTCCAGCACCGATTCCCCCAATGTCCAGGCCTCACAGTCTCTGTGCCTCTCTTTCCTGGCCGCCTCCAATCCTCACTCTAGCTCCGTCCTCTTCCACCCGACATCCGCCAATGACTGGAGGGAGAAGGCCCCTTAAATATGGATGGGCTCCAGCTGCTTCCCGGCATTCCTCCATAGCCACACCCCAGTGTGGCGGAAGTGCCGGCTGCGCACCCGGAAGCCGTCCGGGTGTCCCCTGTCGTCTTCCCCCCAGCACTTCCTGGTGTGGCAGAAGTGCTGGGCTCCCGGGATATTCAGGCACTGGGGCGCCGCCTGGCGGTGGCCACTGGTCCCTACAGGGCTGGGCTTCCAAGCCCTTCACCCGAGGCCCCAACATAACCAGGACGGACGCCCCCTCGCGGTCTGGAGGAGGTACAAGCCCTCCTCCGGTCCTCCTGGGGACCACAATATATATATATATATATATATCTATGTATATGTGTATATATATATATATATCCTTTGGGGTACGAGCAGCTGTTGCTGGGGGTGCCAGAATCCATCGAGGAAGAAAAATGAAAAAAAAAAAAAAACCGGATAAGTCTTGCTGTTACGTGCACTTACTGTAGTGCTGCGTGGGTATTATGAAGTATCATATCTGTTCAAGTTCTATTTAAATTTTAAATATAAGTAATTTTTATTTAGTCGACAGAAATAGGAATTTGGTAGGAATGAAAGGTAAATTTAGTCAGCATTGGATAAATTTTTCTTCACCCTAGAAATTTACAGAGTAAATTAAACTTAAATTCCTACTGTGGCAGTAGGGGGCGCTAGTGCTCCCTTAAACCCTCAGGTATGACTCCAAACACCGGATAAAAGTCCCAGACTGTTTATTATTTTTAAGCACAGTGCACCAAGCACCTACCACACTACTCATATATTAAACCACAAAACACTACCAAAATGTTCTCTCTCCTCGCCCAGACACTTTGCTCCTCTCCCACCCAGTACAGCTCAGCGTCTGGACTGAGGCATCGTCCTTTTATAGCCCCTGACCCGGAGGTGTTCCTGTCCCAACAGTCCACAGTTCCTTACTCCTTCCGGGTCAGGGCAATCAGTCCTTTTACTTCAACCCGGGAGCACATCGTTCCTTCCCATCACGTGACCGTGACGTACTCCCGGGTCATAAGGCACAAAAGAGCCCATAAGCCCCCCCACAGCGACTCCTGGTGGCCCCCAAGGTATCCAGCAGGGCTGTGTATAAATACTACAAAGTCCATGAGACCCTGCTGGACCTCGGGGCACTATCCTGCTGTCGGGAGAGCTCCTCCCGGCGGCCTGGGGGTGAGGACCGGCATGAGAAGCCGGCAGTCCTCCACACTACCAAAGATATTTCTGTTGACTAAATAGAACCTACTTATATCCAAATTCGAGCTATTAAGCTGTCGTCTGCCTGACTGGAAATGTCACCCTCGCTTCGCTCTTACTTTTTAACCGTTCATGTAATCATGGCTAGTCGCGAGAACATGGAAGGAGGATCACACTGAGTATGGCTTTACCAAAATAATTATTGATGGTGAATAAAGTATCCATTATTCATAAAGCTTCAATTGGTGATCTTTTTTTCTGCATTAACCTCATATTTTTTCATACTTCTTCTCAAAGCAAGGGAGTGCGAGGGTAAAATGAATCGGGAAGCGCTGATTTATATATATTGAATATACTGAAATAGTTTTACTGTCAAATAATGCAAACAAAACGCGTCACGTGTTTCGCCCTAATTCTGGGCTCATCAGGTGTACACACTCACTGAACCTGGTCTCGGGAATTGAACCTCGGATGTCAGCGCTAGAGGCGAAGCCTCTCGTGTTGCACCACGGTGTGTGTTTCGTTTATTTGAAAGTATGTAGATCGGGATATATATATATATATATATATATATATATATATATATATATATATTATACAGTGGTGTGAAAAACTATTTGGGGATTTTTTTTCTCCCTAAATAATAAAAACCATCATTTAAAAACTGCATTTTGTGTTTACTTGTGTTATATTTGACTAATGGTTACATGTGTTTGATGATCAGAAACATTTTGTGTGACAAACATGCAAAAGAATAAGAAATCAGGAAGGGGGCAAATAGTTTTTCACACCACTGTATATACTAGCAAAATACCCGCGCTTCGCAGCGGCGAAGTACTGCTTTAAAATTTTTATTAAGAAGAAAAGTAAACCTTTTTAAACTGAGAGAAAATATGCCAATAATTATTTGTTAAGAATCTCTTTGTATGCCATGTTGTCAGCTCGGCCCTCCGGTTGTAATATGACCAAGCTGTGCGCTGAGCTTACTTTTGAGCATGCAACGTACAGTTGGCCATGTGAAAAGCAATCTTGCCTCAAATCTCACAGCTTGGATTGCTGCTGTCATAATCGGTTTGAGTTTCATGGTTTGTTTCAATTACGTTAGTATTTGCAGGACTTGTTGTGTTGAAGTGACATTCGGCATCTGTCAAGCGTTGTAAGTATACAACTGGTTTCATCGATAACTTCGCATCCAGCTTTTGAGAGTTTAAACATTCATAAACATCAAAGTGTCCACTACTCAAATCGTCACCTGTGAATTTAAGATGTTTAAGAGGCGTTGGCGGTTGTCCAAAGGTGTAAAATATTTGGCCATTTCGGTACACTTGAAACCGACAACCGAACAATTCAGCGGCAGCCATCAACTCACATGCAGAACCATAGGTGAAGGGCTTAAGCATTTCACTCTTATAGTGCTCCTGTGTAGTATAATTATCTCCTGTACCGTCATTAGTCCGCACCTTGAACCTGTCCCAGTCATTCAATACATAAGACACAATGTTCCTCCGGAAATCAAGAGTGAGCCTGATATGGCCGTGCAATATGTAACACAGAGAATGGAAAAGGCAGGTGCCATCTCCGGGCATGGAAACCACTCGGTAAGTGACAGTTCTTTGATCGATGGTGATCGATCGAACGTGGGAGGCGTTGGGATGGGGGACCCAACGCCGCCTCACACGGTGACTGAGCTGCAGGCTATGGACGTATATATGTACGTAAGTAGGATTCAGTTAGCGTTGGGAACCCGCGTACCAAATTTCTTGAAGATGGGCCCATAAGTAACAAAGACCGTTGAAAAGTTCAATATGGCGGCCGACAGTGGCATCATACCAGCGAAATCAGCACCAAATTTCAGCCTTCTACCTACACGGGAAGTTGGAGAATTAGTGACGTTGGAAAGTTTAATATGGCGGCTGACAGTGGCGTCATACCACCGAAATAAGTACGTACATTGGTTTCGGTTAGCACAGGGAAGCCGCCTACCAAATTTCATGAAGATGGGGCCATGAATAAGAAAGTTCAACATGGCGGACGTTGTTGACCGTTATGACCGTTACGCGTAGAATTTCGAAATGAAACCTGCTTAACTTTTGTAAGTAAGCTGTAAGGAATGAGCCTGGCAAATTTCAGCCTTCTACCTACACGGGAAGTTGGAGAATTAGTGACATTAGAAACTTCAATATGGCGGCTAACAGTGGCGTCATACTACCGAAATAAGTACGTACATTGGTTTCAGTTAGTGCAGGGAAGCCGCCTACCAAATTTCGTGAAGATGGGGCCATAAATAAAAAAGTTTAACATGACGGACATTGTTGACCGTTACGATCGTTACGCATAGAATTTCGAAATGAAACCAGCTTAACTTTTGTAAGTAAGCTGTAAGGAATGAGCCTGGCAAATTTCAGCCTTCTACCTACACGGGAAGTTGGAGAATTAGTGAAGTTGGAAAGTTCAATGTGGCGGCCGACAGTGGCATCATACCACCGAAATAAGTACGTACATCGGTTTTGGTTAGCGCATGGAAGCCACCTACCAAATTTCGTGAAGATGGGGTTAGCCTTTTACCTACACGGGAAGTTGGAAAATTAGAGATGTTGGAAAGTTCAATATGGCGGCCCACAGTGGCGTCATACCATCGAAATAAGTACGTACACCGGTTTCGGTTGGCGCAGGGAAGCCGCCTACCAAATTTCGTGAAGATGGGGCTATAAATAAGAAAGTTCAACATGGCGGACGTTGTCGACCGTTATCGACCGTTATGACTGTTACGTGTAGAATTTCGAAATGAAACCTGCTTAACTTTTGTAAGTAATCTGTAAGGAATAAGCCTGCCAAATTTCAGCCTTCTACCTACACGGGAAGTTGGAGAATTAGTGATGAGTGAGTCAGTGAGGGCTTTGCCTTTTATTAGTATAGATATATATTATAAATATATATATATACATATATATATATGTGTATATATATATATATATATATATATATATATATATATACACTCCTGTAGCCACAATAAATGCCTTTATTTTATAGACAAACCAGGGATGAAGAACTTCATTTCTACTGCAGCCACAGCCGCGACACACATAAACAGCAATAATAACTCATAAACGTGCAATATCATTTAGGAAAATCACAACATTTTACTCACCAAAAATTCGGATTATTTGTAAACAAAATCCATCGTCCTTTCTTTCCTCAAAAACAGTTCAATTACTCTGTCGTACGGATTATCGGAGCGCTTCAGTTCCATCAAAACCTCACTTTCTATCCCCATCGAAGCTAATGGTGAAAGGCGAACCCGCCGTATGGTATTCCCGGCATATGTTTGAATTCGCTTTAGGGCTTAAAATGTCCGCTCGACAGAAGCAGTGTACACGGGAATGGTCACCGCCAAATATACCAATGTAAACAGCCGCCCCATGCTCTCATTCAGATTTTTCTGATGAAGGAAGTCAAGGAGATCAGTGTGAGATTTGCCTGCAAAATCATCCATAGCATGCATTACAGTCAGTTCCGTTTTTAGCCGAGACAGATCCAAAAGCGCTCCGTGGCTGTTGTGTTAAAGTGTAGAAGGCTACATGCGTGAAATTTTTTCTTGTATTCCCGAAAGTTTTGGGGCTCGAGGAGCGTGACAAACATCAGGTTTTCATGGTCTTGAAATGTGGTCTGTGTCTGGCAAATATTGTCCAGAATCTTGGCATGGAGTTGTCCGTAGTGCACGCAACAAACGATATTTCGCTCGGAGCGTTTATGGTGCGTTCAATGGCGTCGTAGACTTCCTCATATCGGCTTCTATCCAATCAATGGGTCTGAATACGGTGACGTTGCCGTACGCCTGCTAAAGGGCCGTACTGACACCAGCTCAAAATCTGATTGGTTTAAGTCCGTCCTTTCTCCTTGCTTTGCGGTTCTCTACTGTGTTATTGTTCGTTTATTACGATTGTAATAGTTATTGTGTAGCTATTTTAGACTTAGTTTACTGTTTAAGTACCCATCTCCTTTATTTAATTCGCGGGTTCTCCACTATTTTTTTGTTCCTTTATTACGATAATAGTTATTTATTGATTCCCTTGTTTGGTTGACTGCCTGCCCATATAAGGCGCTCCGCTGTTTTTTTGTGAAGCAGCCTTTACACAGCTTCTCCACTGTTTTATAAACAAACGCCATATAAGGCCGTCGTTTTTCCTTGCTTCGCCAACTAAGCAGCCTTTTTATTTAATCCACGGGTTCTCCGCTGTTTTATTGTTGGAAGCTCTTCCTTCTTTTCTCCGTACTGCGGTTAAAGTCAGTTCACGTGATTATGTGGGAGGCATGATGATGTCACACGCAGCTCCGCCCCCCACGGCCATCGGGGTAACGTCCATTACAGTATATGGAGAAAAATAGGTTCCAGTTATGACCATTATGCGTAGAATTTCGAAATGAAACCTGCCCAACTTTTGTAAGTAAGCTCTAAGGAATGAGCCTGCCACATTTCAGCCTTCTACCTACACGGGAAGTTGGAGAATTAGTGATGAGTCAGTGAGTCAGTGAGTGAGTGAGGGCTTTGGCTTTTATTAGTATAGATTCAATTAGACTACGTTGCAAAGATCTTTTTTTCACTTTTTTTTCATTTAAGTGTTAAAATGCCAAATTTAAATATTCTGTGGTTAAATGCCCTATAATAACAAAATGTGAAAAGCTAGGGTGAACACGTTTTATGTCCACTGTATATGTCTGCCCATCTATACATACTCACTTCATGCCTTTTCTCTGTAATTTTCTGTATACTCTGTTTGTTTAATGGTTCTACCATTATGTGTAGTTTGTTATTTTAAATTAACCTTTTTATGTTTCCAGTACTTCAAAAAATGTTAATATGCTTTTCATGTCCAGTGTTCCTTACAGCAAATATGAAAATGAACAACATATCTAAGTGGACTTAAGATACAGCAGCATGTAACACACTCAATTACTGGAAGAAGAAATATATATAGCTTGGCACCAGGCTAATGACTTTTTCTGCCTCTTGCCATGCTATCTGAAATCTATTTGTAATGGGAATAGTACAAGGAAAAATAACATGCCCCAAGCCATAGTGTATTTCACTGTCAGAGAAGAAAGCATAGGAAAATTCTCTCTTCCACACAACATTTAAATGATTGAGCACTCAGCAAACAAACTGGACTCCGTGTTTGCTTGATAAGCTTAAAAGAAAAAAATCAATTGTCTTGTTGCCCATAACAAGGCTGCTGATATGCTGTGCTTGATTTTTTGCCATGGATTTGAAGTAAGGTCTAAAGCTAGACTTCTGTTTAATGATTTCAGTGTTGTGAATGTCATCTTGATCAGTCATGTATGCAATTTATGTATAGATTTCTAAATGTTTTATTCAAATGGCCACTTTGTGATGAACACACAGGTACCAGTGATGCCAGGCTAACCACTCCAATATTGGCATCCTTGTTGTTTGCACTTCAGTGCTAATTGGCATCTGGTTTAGAAAAACACTTAAACAATTAAACGATTGGAATTTTAATAAGGAAGCAAAAAATATTGAGTGGAAAATGGGAAAAGAATGTAGAGGGTGAGTTGACTGTGTGTTAAAAAGTACTGTTGCTTATGGAGAAGAGGAACCTGCATTATTGGTAATTTCTGGAGAGCAGTAACAAGTTGTCTAATTATATAATATGTCCAGCATATATTAGTGATTAAGTTAAGTTAAGAACTTCCTGGAAAGAAAAGAAGCAGCTATAGTGGATACTTGGGACCAAGACTGAACCCATCGCTGTTGAAGATCATGCTAATATTTACACGTTTGGTGCATCATACCCAGCCCCTTATTTCCCTTAACCAATAATAATCTTGTTTTTTCTAGCCACTCAATGTCTTTTTAACAGCTAAATTCTTGTAGTTTCTGTGCTGTTTCTGTCTTTAATAAATCTTGCCACAGATGGACTGGCAGCCCAGCTGGAATGGACCCCGTTCCATTATTTGACTGGGAGGCTATAATAATAGATGGACAGTAGGGGAGCTGTAACATTTGCTGTCGTTACCAGGAGGCAGATATGAATGGACACTGGCACAGATGGTGTGATGTGACTATCATCCCAGTTGCAGAGAATGGAAACATCTTATCCGGCCTGGAGGCTGACATAGTGGAAGGACAACCAAGATGGAAAAGCATCCTTACAGGGGTGATTTGTGGTTCCTTTCCTGGTTGGGATGCTAGAAAAACTAAAGGATAGTGGGACATTGTCTCCCAGACTCCGGTCATCCCCTCATATGCCAGGTGGCAGCGTCTCTTATGGCAAGCCCCTGTTTGGATGCCTTACGGAGCAACATGGGAATTGGGGTTCAACAAGGCTGTCCTGTTAGGTTCCATGGGGGCTGCAGGGGGAGCTGTTGAGAGATGATTCCCCTGTTCCAGGCTTGTTCCACCTGACCCGGAAGTACTTCCTGGTGTCCATGGTTTTGGTTCTTTAAGTTCTCCCAGGTCAGATTTAAAGGGGTAACCTTCACTTTGCCCAGGGAGTTGGAGTTAAGACAGGAGAAAGAAATGAAATGAAAAGAAAAGGATTGGATTATGCACAGCTCAATGAGAAGAAGCCTGTCACAGATACTTTTGTGAAAATAAAATAAGTTTATTGGAACCTGCAACTGTCTTTGTGTAGTTATGTTTGGGGTTGGTACTCAGTGAAGCTCCCTAGTTACCACTATCTAACTATATTTAATCTCTGTGTTTAACACTTTGCTTGCATTATTTGAAAGGATTAGTAATTTATCTTTTTTTTGTATTCAGAAGTGTTGGAAGCTCTGTTGCTTGACATTGTTGAATGGAAGCAGTTAAAGCCAAGTCAGATTTAAGTTATGTTTATTTAGTCCTTCATTATCATTGGGTAAAAGCAACTGACAATATATTTTATTAGAGAGCACTATTCACTAATTTAGAAAGAACATTTTTAATATTGTTCAGGTTTTCACACTCCGTACTCTTGGAGTGTTCTGGGCATGTATGCTTAAAAATGCAGAAGTAAATTCACAAATTAAGAGCTCAGTTCACATATTCTGGTCAATTATTTTCTTTCACTATGCTCTTATTCTGTTTATACTGTACAATCCTGAAGTTTAGTGGCATGTGTTTTTTACGTTCTGTATTTCCCTGAAAGCTTTTAGTATCAAGTTATGTGTGAAAGAGGCAACTGAAGAATTTTATGTCACACACGTCCTTGCACTCATCATAGTATCGTTGCTGGCATATTATCACCACTGATATAGTTGTTATATTCACGGTTCTGTTGGACTTGCATAGGGCAGAGACTCAGAGATTAATGCAAAAACCTCAAATTCTCTACTGTGGTATTTGATCAGGATTCAGATTTAATGTATTTACCCACAATACCCCTACTCTCAGGTGGCACTTACATTTTTCTTAATATGTGTCCTTTTTTCTTTGTGTTTTGGTTCCAAGTCTAGAAGGTGATCCAGTTCTTCCAGATTACTGATAAATTACCATTTCTGTCTGTCTGAAAGCTGTTGTCATTACAGGCTAACTTACTTATTTTGTAATTCCTTGAATGCCAGTAAAAGCTCTGCTTTTAAAACAAGATGTAATAAATACTGCACGGCGTGTCTTCTTGGAGTTAGTTCAGGTGACCTCCGCATTAGTAGTGGATCTGTGATGTAACAGGCACTGCACCATACTTCACAGAGTTGAATCTGAATATGAAGCCGAATTTAAAATACCTACAGTCTGCCTTAAAACCTTTTGATCATAGTAACTTCTAAAATGATCCATCTGCTTCACGCACAGCAGCTCTGCCTGAGGACATCTGTCATCCAACTCCTCAGTAGTCATTTCTAAGGCACGTACTGGTAGACTGATAGCTTACACTGATCTCAGCACAGAAAGATACTGAATGAGGACAATTAAGCCTAGAACATGTGTAAGGTAATTTGATATATTGAACTAGTCTGGTTTAAAATTAATTTGAAATAATTTGCAGTTTTTCCCAGTTGTATTTTTAGTTGAATGATTAATGTGAGACTACTACTTGATTGAAAAGCAAAGGTTCACTCCATCTGTTTTGCTGAAATATAAATTTAATTATGCTTAGTCCATAAACTGAAACAAAAACAGATTTTCAGTCTTCTTCTACATAGCTGGAATCAGGTGCTTTGGTGAATGTATACATTTGTTTTTTTGTTTTGCTACACAAGTAACCATAAAAATAACACATCATTCTCAAACCTGGTTACTCCAATGCAGGTTCTCTGGTAGTACCACTACTGTCAAAAGTTTTTTTTGTATGGCTTCTTGAAAAATATCTTAAGAAAGGTTTTCCTATACTTGATTCCGGAATTCTCTTTTTTATACAGCTGTCCTAATCGTCCATCCTCCGCTTCAAGAATGTGCAGTTTCTTCACTAAGACTGAAAACCTTGACGCCAATGATTTTAGACTCAAAAGAAGCCTGTAGATTTCATCCCAAATATTAAAATTCAGGTCTTTTCAACCTAAATGCACCTTCTGTGTATTAATTTATAATGAATTTTACAGGAGCTTAGAACTGAGAAAATGCTGACAGGAAGAAATCTATACATCAGAGCCCAAAGAAATAGCCATTGACTCACAGAATAGAGACGACAGTTTGTGTTCAGCAGCCTAATCAGAGCCTTTTTTAGTTTGTAATCATTCTATGTAAAATATAACTTGTATTGTCTTTTTTAAGGTGTGGAAGGACAGTCTGTCGAAATCTGTAACACTGTAGACATCAGAGGTGAATTTAATCGTGAAATTGCAATGAGGATAACTTCAGATGTGAACAGTAATGATCGATTCTTCACTGACCTCAATGGCTTTCAGGTTTGATATTAATTGATTTTTTTCTATATGTATATATATATTTTCTAAAATGTTGTATATGTATATCTTATGATTCATTGATTAAAGGTAAATTCAAACAATTAATTGCATGTTTGGATGATTTTACATTAATCATGGTAATTTGCTTTAAGTTTTTTCCATGTAACTGAGTACATGAAAATGAGCTTTTTGAAAAACAGTTTCTAGAGTGTTTGTTCTAAAATAGCTGTTTTGATCTGAACACATGAAATATTTTTAATCAGTAGTATTTTTTTTATAGACAACTATTTTTGATAAATATTTATAGGTGTGCAGAATGTAGTTATTAGTATCTTAAATGAATGAAATTGAAGTACAGTATTCTGTTCTCTTTAAGGATTGAATTAGCCGTATTCATTAATGGAAGAACAGCAGGTCTCAATCAGTCTGCTTAAAGTGGGGCTGTGTGGCTTCGCGATTAGCGAGCCAGTGCTGCCTGTTCAGCTGGTTTGGAAGGGCCGAGCCAAATGATTGATTTAATTATTGTAATGGTCTTCAGTAATTTATGAACTCTCATAAATAGAAAGTATCTGTAAGCATAAAATATTTTTTTTTAATTTTCTGCACTTTCAGGAAAAATAAGAAAAATGAATGTTAACTGTTAATCTAGAGAATAAGTGCTCACTTTATGTTTAGTAGTTTTAACATTGTTATTCTGAGCTTTGTGGCATTTTCTTTAAGGAAAATTAAGACTCCTGCACTGTAGACTTATTTCTCTCACACACTGCTTAAACCACTAAATAATTCAAGTGTCAGTTGCTTAAGGGTGAATGAAACGAGACAAAATCAAGATAGAAGCAAATGTCACATATTATTATATGTAATTTACTAGAAAAATATTTCTAGAGACAGGCATTTTGCTATACTAATACAAAAGATATTAAGTATTTTAACTGCTTGTATCATTGTATATTCTGAGAATATGACAGCATTTCAGTCAGTGAAAACGGAATTCTACTAATCTGAAAAAAATGTTTTATTTATACTGTTTAAACATTTTTCATATGCATGAATTTGCTTTTCTGGAGCTCCTTTTCACCTAGTGCTGCTTGGAGAGGATCTGAACCCCTCAACCCTGAGATCACTGGGTCATTAATAGATGAGACTAATTAATAAAATTAAGAGCAACAAATTAATGTGATAAGATTTTAATTTAAAGGATCCTTACAAACATGTTTCAAGTTGTCCAAAGAAATGTTTATGCAATGAAGAGTATAAGATGCAGTTTGAACCTGAAAAAGACTCAAGATTCTTTGACTTTAGACATATTAGCAAGTATTTCATTCACATTTCTTTTGGAAATTTGTATTTTTCATCATAATTTTCATTCTGGAAAAGAAATTGTCTTTCTGAGACACAGATTGATAACCGGTAACTCTGTAGCACAATGTATTTTGTATAATCCCCTTCTGTAGTGACCACTATATCAAAGCATTCCTCCATTGCAAATCTGTAGTTTAGCTGTTATACAGTATATACTGTTCATTTCATTCATAATCTGAGTCCCAACCTCATTGTATGGGTGGTTACCTACCAGGTAACGCATGTGGTTGGTCTGCCATTCAGCAAACATCCACCACAGGGCCCTCTTTCAGTTGCGAGAAGCAGATCATGGAATGTTGCATAGTTTACTGTCAAATAATGCAAATAGTACGCAACACGTGTTTCACCCTTATTTTAGGCTCATCATGTTAAATAAAGTTAGCAGTGCATGTGACTAGTGTTGTTTATAACACAAACTATAAAACTGAAAATGTGGATATTTTGTTAGACTAAGATGAATTTGGCAGGCCATTTTATTGATAAAAAAGTGATTGCCTGCTGCAGTTTGAAAGTAGTTTTCAAAATGATAAAACACTATAAAATTTCTGCATAAAACTTGACTCTTTAGCTGATTTTTCCCTTAATCTTTATTGAATCGGAAATGTTTTTTATCAACAACTATCATATTTTCCAGGCTTAAGAAAAGAGAGTGAGCAAGTGTTTAGGTTTATTTCAGAATAGCATTACAGTACGGCTGTCCGTTCCTTTCCAAATTAATTTGGGAATAAGTTTGTGATAGGACCAAGGTCACTTTAAACTTTTGAAATTGTGACTCGCACATTAAAAAATAAAAAAATCTTCACACGTGTAAAATAGCGTCTGATTGTGGTCCAGCAGTCTACACGCTAAAGCAGCTGTGTAAAAGATATGGTGTATGAGGGACCTTAGAGTGCCCTGTCTGCAGCTGGCAGATTAAAGTAAATATCATTCTGCAGTTCTCTTAATTTAGCTACCAGCATGGCAATACATCACAAGGGGTATTTATGAGGTTTTATTTTCTCTTTTATATAGAGTTCTTTTTGCTCTTGGTAGAATAGTAAGATTTTATGTAGGTTAATATTGTTGCACCCATTTTTGTTTTTCAGAACTTTTAGAAATGAGCATGAGTTGATTCACAAAAGATAACTTTTAATATTTCACTAAGAAGGGTTCAAGTCATTTTTAATGAACAATAAGAACAGTTAAGTTATAATACTCAAACATGAATTTTAGAAAGAGTGTTCAGTGTACAATGCTTGCTGTGGTGTATTCTATTACTTGCTTTATCAGTTTTGGGTTGTGCATCATGTTTTAGGTGGATATTAAGTGTGATTCTAAAGTTGCAGATGTTTCATAATGAAGATGTTATAAAGTTAGAGAAAACACTTGTCATTGTGTTTAATTCTGCCATTTAAAACACTTAAATAAAGTAAACCACCTAATTGATGTTTGGATCATTCTGTATTGACTCCATAATGAATCAGAAGAGGAAGGTGCATATCATAAGTTTGAAAACCATGCTGCAACACTATTTTGAATCCTCTAACGTTGTTGAGCTTTATTAAAACATTTTTTTTTTTCTGTTGACGCCCAGTCAAAGTTGCTCACAGCTTTCTTGTTGTGTAAACCTGCCTTTGAAAGGCATTTTCAAATTAAGTATCTTTGTAGTGCACAGTGTTGGAGACAATTTGTTTCCATTTCTGAAGAGGATTATAAATGCTTCATAAAATTACACTTTTCTAATGTATGAAAATGTATAAAAGCCTCTGTTTAAAAAATGACTGAAGTTTCATCTGAAGCAAAACTTCCTCAGCTGAAAGCTGCTGCACTCTGATATTGTATTTTATATTAAAACAAAAAGGATTTATTTTCTATGCAGTGTGAACTCAATTTAAGATAACATATTATTTCTTGTGATGTGCAATTGAGAAGCAGTGCAAATTTGAAACTTAATTTGCTTTTTATGTATAAAATATACACTGATAAAGAAGCTTGCAGCTGTTGTTTTGCTGACTCCAAAAAAGTGTTTAGTTATTATGGTCAGGCCATTGAGAATTGAAATGAATGTAATAGTTATCTGGTTATATTACTAGTTTTATCAGAGAGTCACAATAATTCAACTTTGATATATTTAAAAAAAATTATATATGAAAATTTTACTTATGCTCATCAGACACTTTTAAAGATTAGAGTGAGCTGTGCTTAGCTTTTCAGCATACATAAAAGATGGATTTCAGGAAGGTCATCAAACAGTGGCTATGTTCATCAACTTGTCCGCTACCTATGACACAGGCTGGAGAGAAAGGCTGCTCTGTAGTTTTATTTCCTTGCAAAAAGCTACCTCACCTGCTTAATAACAGGTTGTGCAACAGGACGATTCATGTTACCATGGGTCAGGACATGAGTTTACTGAAAAAAGAAAAATAATAGGTTCCCCCAAGGGTCATTCTTTTCACCTAAACATCCCAGATATGCCAGATACAACATCCTGAAATTTTGCATCTGTAGACAAGGTGGCAATTGCTGTCTAGTAGAAATCTTTTAAAACAGCAGAAGAAACCCTTGTGAGGGGCCCTGGAATCCTCTGGGATTACTATCGTAACTGGAGACTAATGCCAAATCCAAACAAAAGAATCCTTATATTTTCAATTGAACAATAAAATTTGGGAACTGAGAACTTGAGATTACTTTTAATACATGACTGAAATATAATTTAACACCCAACTATTTAAGCATAACTCTGGACTGTACCTTAACATACAGGCAGCACTTGAATAACAGCTGACAAAGTTTGCACAACAAATTTTATTTTACAGAGGCTATGCGGACTATCTTGGTGTGCTGTAGCTACAACACTGAGATGCTCAGCTTTAGGGTTTGGATGCAGCATTAGCAGAACATGGGACACCAGTGTGGTTGAACAGTTACAACTTGGAAAGCTGCATATCCAACTTAACACAACAATGCATATTATTACTGATTGCTTCAGGACAGCTCCCATTCACACAAGTCAGATTCCATCCCCAACTTTATAAAGACGGGATGCCTTACAGCAGGAATATAGGAAAATCGTTTGTTACGTGCACCTACCTATGCACCACAATATCCCAATGGCCCCCTTAAATCTGCTAAAATCTAGACAACCCTCAATAAGATCAGCAGGGGCCCTGTGTGAAGAAATGTTTGAAGTTCAAAGAGAACAGGAGAATCCTGAATTTAACCAACACCCAATAATATTCATAGCCATATAATCCACCAGAGGGAGACCTTCAGGAATTGAAATACCCCACCAAGTTTGGAAACCACCAATAGAATCTGTAGAGGACACGATTGAGGTGGCAATTCTCTTTATATTCCTAACCCAGAATGTATCAGCAGTGCTCTGAACCAAACAACTTCTCATATTGCACAGAACTGTTAATGCATGTCCCACACTAGTAAGTGGAAAGAAAATGTATTGTGTAGATAAAAAAAACAGGTCCTTTCATTGTGACTGCTCTTTTTTGTGATTTAAGTAAATTTAACTGTTTATTTCATATACAGTGAGTATAGAAACAAATTACCACCATAAAAATATTCACATATTGTGAATAAATGTGAATATTTTCAAAGGTGGTGATTCTTTCTATACCAACTGTATAACGTATACACTTATCGATGTTTATATCTATGTGCAGTTATATTGACTTTTGAGACACTTATATCGCATGTAAAGTTATCATGTGCTATTGTCATACAAAAAATATATAAATAATCTGAGTATTCAGGATTTGGCTTTCACTTTATTAAATTCAGAACTGCCGTAGGTCGACTACGACTAACACAATGTAATACATATGCTCAGCAGAGAATAACTCAATGAAGACAAATAGGCAATGAGAATGAAGAAGGAAGGGGCATGATGAACTGAACTAAAATTATTGCAAGACTTAAATATATATGTGTGCTATATGCAGTGTATCTAGATATTTTTTGTCCAGTAATAACAGAAGTGCAATGTTTCAATGCAAAAGTTTTTTCAGAACATGATTGTCTGTTACTTTCATTTGTCTCTTCATGTTCAGTGATCCCATTTGTTATTGGGCCTTTTCAACTGGATAGTGGCACAAGTCTAGCATAGTCCTGCACTGTTTCTAGGAGCATGGTGGTGAATTTGATTTAATGCAGTGACGTCATTGGGTATAAATGCATACTTTTTAGAGCTTTTCTACATACCACTCTCATTAAATAAATCTGTATCTGCATGGAGACAATGTGTTTCTCATAAATTGCTGCACTATAAGAAGCTTATTTTGAAAAATGCAACAGTTATTGAAAATTTACTGATGTGACATCATTTTTTTCAAAAGGACAGTTTTTGTGCAGATTGGTCTTTCCTGTATGAACAGTATGTTATGACACATTGCATTCTGATTTATTTTATTGGGATGATATTATAACTGAACATCCAGGCTCAAAGGCAAAGGTGCATAAGGGCAAGCCTTAAATTCAAATACATGTACCACCAGGAAGATGCATTGAGATATGTTAAAATAAAAAAATATTTCATTCTGTGTTTTTAATGGGATTTCATTAAGCTGGCTGGCTTTCTGACACAGGAGTCCATATTTGTCTCCCTCATGTTTATTTTGCAGTTTGCCCCAAGAACAAACTTTAATCTGCGACAAAAATAAACTAAACATGCTTATTCAGAGCCCTTTTTTTGCCTTTCACTTTGGTCGCACAATACTCAGTCTAATTTTTAAGTTTTTTAAATATAAATAATATTAAAAATAAATAATTTTTTAAATATAGTCTGAATATTCCATTACTGTCACATTAATAACCCTTCATTGGTGACATTGACAGAAAAGAAGGGATCTCTTATTCCTGTATCATTATACATTTTTTTTTAAACCAGCTATGGCTAAACCTCTCATTACTTGCACTTCCTGCCTTTCAGACAACTGGTGGGATATATAAAGCTTAAACATTCCTTCAGATTTATGGTGTGTGCTGTTGTTCTCATTCCTCTTTCCATGGTCGAGTTCCCCTGATATATATGCGCTCCTCGTTCTGCATTCTTTTCTTCTGTATAATCTCCTGCAGCTGATGTAGCATCTCTCTCTTGTTCTCTGCTTTTCCTTCCTTACACCTGGCATGATGAAACTGATCTTGTAAAGCCCCTATTGATCCAAGGCCCTTGGACTTCTGCCATGTCTGTACACATTTCACCTTATCCTTGACTGTTCATTTACTGGTAAAAGAGAAAAATAGCTTTTTTTTAACCTTTAATATTATTCATCTTTACATTGCTTTAAAAATCATTTCTTCAGCTATTAATCTAACTCGTATAATCTGTTTTCTCAACAATGTGCAACTCCAAGTAAGTTTTTTTTTGTTTTTTTTTTAATGTGTGAGTGTTGCTGTAAAAAGAAGACATTGTAACAAACACATGCAACTTAAATACATGACATGCAGATGAATATAACAGGGATTGTGGGTAGTGTAAAATATTTCCTAATTTTCATTTTCCTCACCTGAATTTAGAATAGTATAAAATAATGTTCTAAGTTCTGAACTTAAGTCTTATCTTGATTTAGAAAGTAATGTTTAAAAAGATGACATGTCCCTTCCATTAGCATTAATGGACTCCTGTAAAAACTGTGTATTCTGTGTGTGAAGCTAAAGAGAAGACTGGAGTGTTGCCCAAGAGCTGTTAAAAATAAAAAGCCTCTTGGGAAAGTGACTGAATTAATAAGCTTGAATGCCACAGATTTTATCAAACCATTTAGCAAAATGGAATTGTGTAATTGGGTTCCCTACACGATTAAAGTGCTCTAAGACATTTTAAAGGCCAGTGCGCTGTGTCAAGTCTTGATCCACTTTAATCACAGTTAGGCAGCCTTTGTCACTGCTATGCTTTAGGTACACAAGCAGCTTACTACATCCCATTTCTTCCCCAGAAACATGTCCATAGCATTTTACAGTAAATAAAGTCTGGTGTTGACCATATTTTGAATTGTTTTACAAAAGCAAGCTTGACAGTCTCTTATATCCACACAATGCACTATGAAGAATATTATTTCTGAAAATTGCCATCTTCAGCAAGTTCGTCTTACATTTTGTCATAAAGTGGCCTGCTTGATCTTAATAATACTTAAGATTTTTTATTTTGCAGCCCCTTAGTAAACTACATTAAATGCCAAATATTTGTGGACAACATCACACCTATATGAGCTTGTTGGGCATCAATTCCAAAACTATGAGCATTAATGTAAAGTGAAAGTATTCACAAAATTTCCTTTAACTTCTAAGGTTCTTTTTATATTGTTGAACAAGTTAATACCAAAAATGCTCAAATTATTATCTTGATTTATCACTCATGTTTGAAACACAATGTTGGCCAAAGGCCTATAAGTGCCCCTGCTGGGTTACAGTTCAAATACAAAACAACTTCAGAGGCCAAGGGCCTATCGCTGCCCCAGGCTACTTCCCCTAAAAGGGCTACACTTCATGATACCTTAGCAAAGTCCAGAAGCCACTTCAAGAATCACACTCCTGCTGGGACTTACCAAATAAACTACCTTTGAAAGGGCTGCACAAATCAAACAGATTAATATGGCCACAGCTAGTGTGCTCGGTTTCAGTATTTTAGCAAGATCCAGAGAGACCCCTGTATCCTTCAGCTTTATCATCGTTACCACTGAAAGGGCTGCATAATTCTAACAGAACGAGAAAAACTTGCAAGTGAACAAACTTGAAAGATATACTTCAACAAGACCAGATTACTGCCTTTGAAAGGGGTAAACAAATAACGAATCGCCCAAACAAGCACACTGGGGCAGGTGATACCAGTAAACTAGGCATGTTTCCGTAATTAAATATTCTTAAATTTAATAATTACTTTTGCTTATTTGCAGAGAAATCAGGCATTAAATACTAACAGTAAAAAGTAATAGAAAAGTTGCAACCTGAACAATTCAAATCAGTGTCCATGAAAGCGAGCCTGGCTTTTAGCATAACCAGGAAAGAGAGAGAATTTAAAGAGTTCACTCTTCTTAATTCACCTAAGGCCTTCTTTAAAAGATTGCAGCGCCATGATGCTGGCCTCTCTTTCATTGGGGCACATTGTAGGTAATGTTGCCCTTTATTTTAAGTTATTTATGAGATATAAGTTAAACATTAAAGTCTCCAAAAACTCCCAGTTCACATTTTCCTATGAGCATATATACACTGGTTAGTTTATCACGTCCAGCTTCGCTCTTGAGGTATGCAACAACTCGCCAAACACAGCCTTAGTCGCTTTCGTCTGTGCAAAAGTCCACATGCACCTCTCAGCCATGTTGACTTTTCACCGCACGCAAGACAGAGAGCCACAATTGCCAACCCACAGAGCCACGCCAATGGGTTATGCACAAAAGAGCCATGAACGCCCACTCTAACACTCCTCTCACGTCATGGGGAACGCACGACAAGGCCCCGCCCGCCAACTCTCACCCTCTGCAGGCTTCCAACATCGCTCTCGAGGCATCCGCACTGCTTGCTCATGTACCCGCCCCCAAAACGTCAACAAACGCATCCTCACTCGCTTTGGTCTGTGCTACAGTCCACATACAGCTGTGAGCCACGTTGACTGTTCATTTGCCTACCATGGCCAACGCCTCAAATGTATTTCATGAAAACAACACTTCTTTTAATGTTATACAAATTCCTGCTTCCGGTAACTGTTTGTTTCTGGCAGTCGGATATTTCTGGAAAAATGTCTTTGACGAAAGTGTTGCTCTCGAACTTCGCAACATGGCTGTAACCTTTATTTGCCAACATTGGGATAACTTCGCGGACGTGCTGTCCGTTGTTCTTAGTCACGGAAGCATAGTCTGCTCAACAATACGCTGAGTACATGAATACATACAGAGTTTATGGTGGCGAGGCAGAAATTGTGGCGAAATGTCCCAAATGCTTCCAGCTACTATCTCCATTCACTTCCGGGAACGTCGTCATGCCTCTGCTTGAGTTTACAATCCGGGCCAACGTCTCTCCATATCCCTGCTCTTTAGCGGTCCTTTGGATCATGGGCATTACGAAGTTCTCTTGCCTCTCAAATACACACATGATAACCTTCTGGTGCCATCTATTGAACAAACGCATTCCACACAGGACTTTCACTGCACCATTTGTTCCAAAACCTTCTGACTGCAGAGATATCTCAAAGCACATTTAAAATCACGCTCCACTGAACGAATGCTGCAATGTGACCATTGCCAGCAGTGCTTCAAAACAACTTGTACTCTAAAGAAGCACTTACAAACTCATTCCACTCACACCTTCAGCTGCACATTTTGTCTTTGCTCAAAAACCTTCACGCAAAAGAAATATCTCAAAGCATTTTTAAACCCACACTCCACTGAAAAAACGCATTCCACACAGGACTTTCAATGCACCATTTGTTCAAAACTGCAGAGATATCTCACCGCATATTTAAAAACACACTCCACTGAACGAATGATGCAATGTGAACATTGCCAGCAATGCTTCAAAACAACTCGTGCTCTCAAGAAGCACTTACAAACTCATTCCATTTCCTTTCAGTGTCAACTCGCAAACCCCATGCACAGTCATCACATTCAGTTTTCCGCCGCTTTTCAAGAAGATACCGCCATTCCCATCCAAGAACATAACATTGGCCTCCCTACCACAATATGCACTTCATGCAAAGCACTTTATTGGCCATCAGAAGTCAACAGATCCAGACATTACACTAAGTGTTGTCATACCAGTAAGATGTCTTTGCCACCGCTATCCAAACCTCCTGTTTTATTACAAAACCTCTTGACTGGCAAGAACCTGCTGTCCCGAAATTACTGCAGTCATATCAGGGAGTACAACTCTGCTTTAGCTTTCGCTTCAATGGGCGTCCACATCGCTCAACCATCTGGCCACTAACCGTATGCTTTTAGAATCCACGGTCAAATTTATCACCAGGTCTCTCCTTTATATACCAATCCTGACACGTCACCACGATACGGTCAGTTATATATCTTCGATTCTGCTGAGGCGACCACTCAATGTTTGCAAAAGGAGTGTAACGGCGCTTGCAGTGACATTTTGTTGCTGCAACTAGACAAAATGATACGACAGGTTAATCCCTTCGCTAAGTCTTACATGCAAATGCATGACATTATCACTCACAGTAACCCTGTTGCTGCTGTATGAATGGTATTCATGGAAAATCCAAAAATGGATATGAAAAGGTATAACGCCCCGTCCTGTCAAACTGATGTTGCTGCTATCTTTGTAGGTGAAGACGGGGAACCTCCTGCACAACGCGATATTTGCATATACCCAAGGGGAGATGCTTGCAAGCGTATCTCTGTATTTAATATGAACTGTGACCCCATGGTTTATCCACTGCTATTCCCTTATGGAGTTCCAGTCTGGCACATACAATTGATCCATGTTGAGGAAAAGCGAACCGCG
Organism: Polypterus bichir lapradei; assembly: GCA_026402145.1. NCBI lineage: Eukaryota > Metazoa > Chordata > Cladistia > Polypteriformes > Polypteridae > Polypterus > Polypterus bichir. The sequence goes on from JANRMT010062837.1 coordinate 68,042,753, forward strand.
AAAAGAACACGAGTCACGCAGCTACAATTTTATGCTTACAGGCTTGCCATGAGATCTTCATTTAACGTCTTGCATTCCAGTGGCAAACTCTTCCAGCAATACGTCGTTGATGCATATGTCAGAACAGAAGGCGCGCGTTTACATTACCTACGGTCCCATCAACAAGATTTGTGTGTAGAGTAATACAGGGGACTGATGGATGCTGCCGCAGCGAAAGCACAACACCATAACCTTCGACCTGGACAATTGATCATTCTTCCCTCTACCTTTCAAGGCAGTCCAAGGTACATGCAACAGAACTACCAAGACGCGATGGCAATTGTCCAGAAATGTCGAAAGCCTGATTTATTCATAACCTTCACCTGCAATCCTGCTTGGCTGGAAATCTCTAATGCCATTTCCCATCATGAGCAACCAGAACACAGATCTGACATCGTTGCTCGTGTCTTTCATAGTAAACTATGAAATTTCCTAACAGATATTCTGGAGAGGAATATTTTCGGCAATGTTCTCGCTTACATCTTCGTCATTGAGTTCCAAAAACGAGGATTGCCTCATTGCCATATGTTACTTACACTTGACTCACAATACAAAATGAGGACCAAGGATGATATAGACAAATTTGTCTGCTCTGAGCTTCCAAATCCAGAAATACACCCTCAACTTTTCCAAATTGTCACTAAATGCATGATACATGGTCCGTGTGGAACGATGAACGCCAACTCACCTTGAATGAAAGACGGCACGTGTACCAAAAATTTCCCAAAGGACTTCAACGCCGAGACTCAAGAAAACACACAAGGATGCCCCATATACTGCCAAAGACAGGGGAGAACTGGCATTGTTGGCAAATACGATATTGACAACCATTGGATAGTTCCTTACAATCCCTGGCTTTCTCAGAAATTCAATGCTCATATTAATGTTGAAGTTTGCGCGTCCATTCAATGTATCAAGTATCTATATAAGTATGTCTACAAAGGACACGGCTCTGCATCCATTGCACTTCACAGCGAGCCAGCCGATGGTGTTTTCCAACATGACGAGATACAGCCTTTCCTTGACGGTAGGTATGTTAGTGCTCCTGAGGCTATGTGGCGTTTGAACGAGTACAGTCTTGAAGAAAAGTCTCATGTTGTTATACGATTACCAGTTCATTTGGCAGAACAACAAGTCATCTTCTTTCATGAGGGTCACGAGGAACAAGCACTACAAAGACACGCCAACAAAAACACTATGCTCTTAGCATGGTTTGAACTCAACAAGACAGATCCCGAAGCTGTGGAGTTACATTATACTGATGTTCCCCAACATTACACATTCCAAAAGTCCTCTGGAAAATGGAACAATAGAATCAGAGGAGGCACAAAAGTGATCGGTAGAATGCCTGTTGTTGCCATTAACGACACCGAACATTATTACCTCAGACTTCTCCTTACCCATTCCGTGGGCGTCACAAGTTTCCAGGATCTACGAACAGTCAACAGCGTCGAATGTGACGCTTTCAAAGAAGCTTGCCAACAATTAGGTCTTCTTAAAGACAACAAGATATGGCATGATACTCTTACAGAGGCATCCCAGATACGAATGCCACCATTCCTGCGAGAACTTTTCGTTTTCGTCTGTGTCTTCGACGAACAACACAACGTTCCAATCCTTTGGAACACACAAACTCTCCCTTTCTGAGAACTTTCTCACAAAATATTCCACACACACCGCTTGCATGTATGCACTTTCGGAAATTAATGACATGCTGCTACTACATGGCCTCAACCTGAACAAATTAGACCTACCCCCCACTGACATTCTTTCACTTTGTCATTTATCTCCCACCTTCAACGCTCAGGCTGAACACTCACACGCTATGGAACACTACGACAAACTCAACACAGAACAGAAACACGCAGTTGACACTGTTTTACAAGCTGCATACAATGATTCCCATCCCCGACAAACATGCTTCTTCTTAGATGGTCCTGCAGGAACAGGGAAAACATCTGTCTACAAAACCCTGATTCATACCATCAGAGCTAGCGGGGACATTCCTACAACCGTAGCATCTACAGGAATAGCTGCAACATTGTCACCAGGTGGACGAACTGCACATTCCGTTTTTAAAATACCGTTGAAGCCGAGTACTAATTCCACATGCAACATTAAACCTTCCTCGTCACAAGCTCAACATCTTGTGAAATCCAAATTGATAATATGGGACGACACATGCATACGCATTCCAGTCAGTTGATAGGCTATTACGTGACCTCTCGGGTGTCACATAGCCATTTGGAGGCAAAACAATACTATTAGGTGGAGCTTTCCGACAAATACTCCCCATCATTATGCGTGGCTGCCGCGCAGTTACTATCACCAGTTACTGTCACCAGTTGCATTAACAAGCAACCTTTGTGGCGTCACATGCATGTTCTTACACTGACGACAAATATGAAAGCTCTTCCTGAAGAAGAACACTTCGCAAAATGGCTACTCGATGTTGGAGACAGGGAAAAACGGAACACCTGTGACTTTGCCTTCACATTGTTTTCCTTTTATTTCTAATCCCGTTCAACAATTATATGGCGACATCGACTTCTCAACTGTCATTCTGGAACAACTCAGTACGCGAGCTATATTAAGCGTCACCAACGAAGACTCACTACACCTTAATGAACAGGTGCTGAAACTTATCCCTAACGACGAAGTAACTTTCACCAGCATTGACTCTATCGTCACAGATGATCCCGCAGATCAACTTGCATTCCTCGAAGAATTTCTTAATAGTCTTACTCCCACTGGCATGCCACCGCATAAACTCAAAATTAAAATTGGTTCAGTCATCATGCTTCTCAGGAACCTCATGCCAGCAAAAGGTCTCTGTAATGGCACTAGACTTTCTGTCACCAGCATTCACCGCAATGTGCTGGAGTGTAAGACTATCACATCTGCTACCTCACAAACTGTCTTTATTCCCCGGATTTCCCTGACCCCATCAGATTCTAATTTGCCTTTTACTTTTACACGCAGACAATTTCCTGTTAGATTAGCGTTTGCAATGATTATTAATAAGGCACAAGGACAAACTTTCAAAAAAATATGCCTGTATCTGCCAAAACCTGTTTTCACTCACGGACAATTGTATGTTGCTCTCTCCAGAGTTCCATCTTTTCATTCACTGACAGTTGTATCCTCAAACCCTCCCCATTTGGACAACTGTGTCTTTCAGGAATTGTTCACTCATCAATAAATAATTATATGCGGTGTATGCTACGCCGCAGGTTGGCTAGTAGGTTATAATTGGTGTAGGCATATTGTTTGTATATACTGTACTTGTGACTTAGATAAAGATGAGATCACACGTTATGACAAGTTAATGCGGAAAAATCGTATTCCAAAAGGTTCACATACTTTTTCTTACCACTGTAAATTTCCTATATATATGCCTTTTAATGTTGAGTGTTTGTATAATATATATATACAAAACTTCATATTTTTATGTGTAATTAGGGCAAAATAAAAAAGTTTGCTGTCTAAAAAAAATTCACCGGTTTTAAATGAATAAATGCGTTAATATATGGGTGGTTTTCCTTTTTTCTCCTGATGTATTTACCAAAATCTGTTTTTTACATGTTGCCTTGCATGTGCATTATTTTTCTTCCCCCATCTTTCCCACAAACAGGGAATAGTTAATGTTTGATTACACCAGATTTTGTCCCCTGCCTTCTATCTAATATTTTTCTTTGTGATTTCTCTTTACCTCTTTCTCTATGACTTGCACACATTGACACATTTTTAGAATAAGTGAGTTGTTCTAAAGATTATTTCTAATAATATATTTCTATATATGCACAGTTTATTAGTCATTTCTTGAAGATCTTCCAGTTACTTTTTACAGAATGATATTTTGAAATCTGAGTAAATCCCCCAATAAAAATACATTTAGTATTAGCTTACTTCCTTTAGATGCTATGTGTAACTTTATCTAGTATGCATGCTGAAACATATTAATACATATTTCTTTACTTTATTTATAACATTAAATGTTTGGAAATTAAGAAGCTTTTTATAAAAAATATGTGCAATTTTTTCTTTTATCTTTGTGTTGGAAAACTCTACTTTGAAGGACAAGCTTTAAATATAGTTCTTGAGATTTCTGATGGCAGAATAACATTTTACTATGCAGCCTATGGTCCTCCAAGTAAAGAGCCTGATCTGGGGCTCACATATCACTCGAGGGTATTGCTGGCAAGTACAGAACTGAAGTGTCAGGCTGACAATTATAAATTTTATCATAGAGTTCCTCTCTGATAACAAGGAATTCAGTGTTCCAGGTGAAACAAGAAGGCCTTGTGCTTTATAAGACATAATAACAAGGAACACCCAGTTAGCAACAGTGCAGTCACTGACAGCTTCAGATTCCAGAGTGATAGATTGTGATTGCCTTTAATAGAGATTGTGTACATCTTTGGTTTACAAAAGATCTGACATCAGTTATTCAGGTTTTTTGAGTTACAGATGTGTAGTGACCAACACTGATAGCACTGAGAGCATGCTAATGAAGCAAAGGAGCGCCTTCACACTTGAGTATGTTCTTTTTACCCATTAGCCTTTTATATATTTTTCAAGTATTGTTCTATACATATACATATATACAAAAATAATACAAGATAAAATAAATTTCATTACAACACAAGGAAGGGTATACAAAATAGTTATTTTTTTCACTGTGTTTTAAAAATGATGTCTTCAAGGTGATGGCCATCATTAGCGGTACACTCTTCAAGACAAATTCTGAACATTCACATGGCTCATTCAGCCATTTTAAGGGGAATACCGGTGATTTCGTAGTGATATATTTTACCATCATTTCATATGGATGGAAATTAATATCATGCAAAATCCTCCACAAAGATGTGTTGGAAATGCCTACGACAGAAGCATGTTTGTGCGCTGAACGTCTAAGAGACTGTAAAATTGATGCCCTTACAGCTTGGATATTTTCAGGAGCTTATAATGTCCGTGAATGGCCTGGCGATTTTCTGTTCAATGTTGTACCCATCTGTCTAAATTGAACCACCCACAGAAGAATTGTTTTCCGATTTGGTTGCGTAAATTAGCAAAACTTTCACTACTGGGCTGAAACCAACCCTTGTGAACTTCATCAAAGACCCCTGCACAGTGAGCGTGTTACAGTATGGTGCGCCGTGGCAGAATTTGGCATTGTAGGCATGTACTTTTTTGAGGAGTGGGAAGGAACTGTTACTGTCACTTCAGAACTTTACATTGAAATGGTAGAGAACTTTTTGCGGACCCAACTGGAAGAAATGGATGTGGTGGATGCCTGGTTTCAACAGGATGGAGCAACAGCTCATACAGCGTGAAAATCCATGCAAGTTTTGCGGGAGATGTTTTCGTGGAAGCTGATCTCCCTGCACAATGATGTCAAGTGGCCTTCACATTTGCCTGATCTCGCTCCATGCAATTTCTTCTTGTGGGGCTGTCTCAAGTCGAAGGTATACACACACCAACCTCAAAACCTTGAAGCCCTCAAGGGCGCTATTCGCCACGAAATCGGTTCTGTTCCCCTTGAAATGGTCAAACGACTCATGTGAATGTTCAGAAGAGTGTATCACTAATGATGACCGTCTTGAAGACATCATTTTTACAACCCAGTGAAAAAAATCTATTTTGTATACCCTTTCTTGTGTCATAATGAAATTTATTTTATTTTGTACCATTTTTGTAGACCAAACATTTGAAATGTGGTACTTCTTTTTGGCTCACCCAGTGTGTGTGTGTGTGTGTGTGTGTGTGTATCTTCACCACAGGGTGACAACTCTTATACTAAACTGCAAGGGCAGCCGGGTTGACAGACAGAACTAGTCACATGACACTCTCAGGCATGACCAATTGCTACTCCTCCCGCTTTAATCGTTTCCAATGAAAATATAAAACTGCAGTAAAAGTCCCTCGTATATACAGTATATAAGTATGTGTATGTGTATACTGTGTGTGTGTGTGTATATATGTATGTATATAATGTGTGTGTATATGTGTATATATATATATATATATATAATATATACTACAGTATATGTTTACACTGTTGGTTTTAACTGCCTTCTCTTTTTTTTTTATTTTTTTTTTTTTTTAAACTGCCTTTTTATTATTTATCAAGAGTAAGAATGCCAGTGTTATTTATTTCACATTTGCTTTATTTACTTCTGACGTATAGCAAATAAATAAAAGTAGAAATCTTATTCTTACAGATTACTTGCCCTAGAATGAAATATTGAACACATAGTAGTTTTGTTACATTCTGTATATATTTTAAAGTAATTGATTTTAAGTTTGCAGGTGCTGGGCTTGGAGATTTTCACTGATGTAATGTGTTTTTATATTACATAGAAAAAATGAGCCTAGTAAGCCATTTCAGGTTGAGTTTTGGACACTGAGAACCCTCCAGCTCGTTTTTATTAAACACCAAAACAATATTTAAAAAATCATAATCCTTGTTCTTATGTAATCAAGCAGAACTTTTGATACTTATGGCATCCTTACCTGCTGCAAAGAGAGCCCGATATTCGCCAGTTTCACCTGCAACCCCATATCATGGGTGTCATCAAAACTGTCAGTATCATGCAAGCATTCAATTGCCAGCACAGCTTAGTAGTCACCCTTAAACACTACTATTGAGTAAAATATAAACCAACAAGTCTCCTCTAACTCCATGCTGATAATTTCTGCCATAAAGAAATTTATTTTCAGAAGAAAGGACCTACCTCTACACTGAGTAAAACTATGAAGTTTCACACTATATAAAGTAAACACTTCTTGCATCAGTTAATCTGTGTTATTTCTTTTTCCCACTTCTATTTACTCCAGGTTGTTCTCAAGGATATGCATATTAGCGTAAACGGTGATACTGAATTACCAGGTGTTTGAGTGCGTTCTTCAGTGGACCACTACAGTGTTTTCAGAAAACGGGTAGATTTAACTGAGCTGACTACAAGTGGTGCATGGCATTGTAAAAATAATTTTAAGGTTCAGTTAATGAAACTCTTAGAATATAACATGAAATGATGGAGAGAGTTAAAATGTGTCAGTGCTCATTGAAGAAAACTTCTTTACATCATTATTAATAGTGGACACTATGTGTGTGAATAGCATGATTTGGTTTGTTCATTTGAATTCCTAGAATGATTTATTCCGATCACAAGCTGTACATCTTTAATCACAAAAGCTAGCTCACAGCTGGATTTTAGTTTCATTGTGGTACTTTTAATTAAGTTTGAATTGAAATCAGTTCTGTCTCTTTATTTTATATTCCAAGTTTTAAAAATGTTAACATGCAGCCTCATTCATTTATCTATGGGTTACACTGGTTGAAGATTCTAATTTTACTCTCTCTGTTAATGTTAAATCTTTCTCAAGATACCAAACTAATATCAGTTGCACGTTATATTGAAAATGTTTTTGAAACTGAAAAGGGTATATTTTTCTCAAAATGTGTATGTTGTATTCAATAATCAATTTGAAATGTTGCACAGGCAATGATGTGTAACATCACTTCCACCTAGATAGAATGCAGCAGTTAGAGTTAAATATACTATGCTGTTGGTAAAGCTGCTCTCTGAAGAAATTGCTTGAAATATTATTGTATCCCTATAATTGAGCTCAGGAAGGGAAAAAACAAATTCTGAAAAAGAGTTAAGCTTGAAAGTAATCATCTTTTATACTTTTGTGTTAATCTGAGATCTAGCCAGTTTAGTAGTTTAAGGTAACAACAATCCATAATCTAAATAAAGGAAATGTAATGTTTAAAAATGTTTAAATTCAAAAATTAAATAAAAGTAATTGAATAAAAAAGTAATAATTAAAATTAAAGTATTTTTGATTAAGAGGTCTTAAGCATCTGACAGGAGTTAGATGGATCAACTTGGTACACCCAAAAACTGATCACTCTTTAACACATCGATAATGGTGGTGGATTTCAGGGTAAATTCCTCCCTGTTGACACTGTCATTTGTAGTCTGCAGGGGTTATGATGTAATTGTGTTAAATAATGAAATAAAATTTGCAGAAATGATTTTAACTTGAGTACCTAGGGGACCTAAATGCTGCAAGATACTGACCTGTTGTCATGGTGAGCAATCTGAAGGAGGTTACGAAGAGAATTAGCAGATGACTTCAGAGGATAGTGTGTCAGATGTTCAAATTATTTCATTATCACAGAGATAGGTGCCAATAGTGGTGCTCTGCAGTTATCTTCTGTCTAAATGCTATTTCTAGGACAGGAGTCACATTTTGTGCTGTGAGTTTTACTGCAATAGGATATTTTTGGACATTTTTAAGCAGGCAGGAACTTGCATTGTGTCGGGAGCTGTTCAAATACTACGTATGCATAAAGTAGGTGCCTACTTAGTATAGTGTTTAACTCTGAACGGAGAGACGTTATCAGTACTGTGTCTGGAATTACAAATATATCTTATCTTCTGTAAATTGGATTTTGGGGGGAAAAGAAATGGAAATAAGAGTGTTTCCATATAAGCTGCAATACAATTTTAAGCAGATTAGAAAATGACTGATCATCTGAGAGCAGGGGGTATTTTTATACTAAGGTTATAGTAAGCATGGTTATATCTGAACAATTAATAAACTGTTGAGCTTGTTAATTGGCACTTTACAAGGTAAGGCAAGTCTACTGGTGACATTTTGTTAAGCCCTTTTCCTTTCAGGCAGCCACTGCAGATATGTTCCCATTTGAGCTTGGCTTCCTCTTATTACATCTGAGTATTTAAGAGAGCACTGAATTTACTTCACTACTTGGTCATTGATTATTTTCTCATCTCCAGTTCTGCTATTACCTTTGCTTTTGACCCCTGTCTAGATTTTATCGACTACATTTCACCCCCCCAATCCTTGGTATTTCTTATTTTTTACCTACTTGCCTTGCTACCTGCATACAAATCTCTGAAATAAAATGTTCAGTATTCTGAACTACAACACTTGCCATTCATAAACCTGTGAGACCTGAACCTTTCCAGCTGATTTTTTTCAGTGTGTTTTCTTTTAACAAATCTTTATCAATCTTAAAGCAATGAACAGTTACGGTCATTTATGTTGTAACATTCACACATAAGCTGGGGGTTTATGCACTTCTTCTTCTCTACTGCTTTCTGAATCAAAGTTATCATCTGGACATAGTTTCCCATCTTGTTCTATAGTTACGCATTTTATACATTACATTTGAATTTTAATGTCTCTTGTACCGCAAAGCAGTTTTTGTCTTTGAAAGTTGCTATATGATATGAAAAAGTGATATACTGTAATTCGACATTTACAACTTTGTAGAGTTGTTCTGTGAGCTTCAAACGACCATAAGACATAAGTGCTTTATTCTGGTGTGCATTCTAAAGTATAACCTTGAGAAATTCTTTTCTGCCATTATTCAGCTGTCAGCTTGCTTGCTGTGTGTGATATTAATAATACGATTATTGAAGTCAAAGTCTGGTTCCTTTTAGGCTCTGTTGCGTTAATCGTAACAGAAAGGCTTTAGAATGCATTTTTCAGGTAAATAATGCTCTTCGTAGAGTTAAAGAATTGTTCCTTTTTTCACTTCTTTTATGATTTATGCCTCTTAAATTCTTAGAAAAATGTACTTCTGATCTTTTTCATATGTGTTATGTTTAGTGGGGTGTCAGGGACTCTTGAACTCACCATTTCCCTTTCCTGGTATTTTTTTTCTTTTTACCATTACTTGATGTAGCCAGTAACAATTTATATAATGATATATATTAGTGTATTTATGTAACTTTTTACACTCGCATATTATGATTTTGCTCCTCATTTTCAATGCTCTACATTAAGCCATTGAACATCTTATAACGTACGGAGACTTCAAAGACATACAGCTAATTTACCCCCACCAGGATTGTCTTTTAAATCATTTAAACTTTGGAACAGTACCAAGACTGTTGTAAGAGCCAATTACCAATGCAGTTTAACATTTTAAAAAAGTAAAAACCTACTGTGAACCCTCCATCATGTCTCATCTTAGCTTATATTATTCATGTTAGTTTACTATTAAGGAGACAAGTACTTTCATATATACCTTTTTCCTTTTATATGTGTAAATGCTGAATATGGGATGTGAAGAACAGACAATTTGTGCTAATTAGAGCATGAAACTCAGAACATGATGAATAATTCACTTTATTATAATGCATTTTGTGCTGTATTTTGAGGTAAACTACTATATGTTATAGTTCAGTAGCCAGAATCATTTGTGACTAATAGTTTGTGCTGTGTTGGACCACTTAGAAATGCAATTTAAAAAAACAGTTGGTGAAGCTTTTGTGTAGTTTTCAAATAATTTTTTTTTATTTTCATAATCGGTTATTTTAATTAAAAATGACAATATAAACTTCTGTTAGTTAAAGGAGACCAGGTATTTTCCTAGTCAAGTTAACATTTGTGTTAGCTGACAAAAATTATAGGTAGTAGGGTTTTCCACTAACTGAAAACTCATTTATAGTTTGATGAAGACCAAAATGTATTAGTTTAGGAACATTTCTACATTATTTGTTTGGGATGCATATGTTGCTTTATCTTGAGTGTGATAAAGCCCCAATTGTTTTTCACAGTAGTTAGCATAGTAGATCTTTTTATCTTTAGTGGTATTATTTAATCGCACATGTGCCACTGCTGAAACTTTACCCTGACACATTTCTATGTAACTCGACAATTTGCCCTGTTAAAACATTGGATGTTCCAATTTTGGGAAAAAAACAGGGTAGCACATAATGTACATGGCAGTCAGCATTTTGAAACATGCATACATGTTAGGCCAAGTGATAACATCGGGGCTAAAACTAGAAAAAGGTCCATAAATGCATCTGTGCTTTACTCTTGTATTATGAGCAGCCCCAGATAATCCATGACCATCCGTGATAGTCATGATGGTAATGGAAAGTGTTCATGTGAAATAGTGTTTTGTTCACAGTTTGTATGTGTCTTCAGTGTTTCTTTTGTTGTCCACTCGACTAACACAAACAGTGGAGGAAAAGCAAGTGGCTTTTGATTTTTTCCTTTATTATGTGATGGTGATTATCTGTTATTTGATGGAGATTATTTTGGTTACGTTACTGATTTAGTCAATCTCCTGGAAACTGCTAGCTTAGAAAGATAATAACATTTATCAGGGTAATATTATATTAATTCAGTATTCTTAAATCTGCTAAATTCTATTCAGAGATGTGGATGGCCAGAGCCTATTCTAGCCAGCACTGACTGTAAACTAAGAGCAATCTCAAAATAGGCTTCAGTCCATCACAGTGTCTACTCATTTACAGATGAAGACAAATATGACATCAGCACTCAGCCTAATATGTACAGTCAGTTCAATAAGTTCATTTTAAATTTAGCTTGCAAATTTTGTTCTTCCTAAACCAAAACTGGTCACACAGAACAAAGCTGCTAATAACGTTTATGAAAGTGTGACTTGTGAAAAATACACAAAAAACAATATTTTTTGCAGTAAAACATTTAAATCATTGATTTATTTATGAATATACTCCAGTAATAGCTCTGCATTCTATATGAAGTCCAATTAGAAATGACACATCACTGAATTAGACTCAGTGGGTTTTACCCCAATTTTCTTGTATGTGTCTGGTTTATTTCAGGGTGCACTGCTTAACATACACTTTGTATGTTTACATGTGTTTAGTTAAAATCTTCATACTCGGTTTACTGTCGAGTGGATACTTACTTGGTATGTGCATGATCTGAAACTTTAATATTTTTCATCCTGTTTCAACCATGAATTGCATTGCAAAAGTTATGTTCTGTCTCGATCAAAAGTACTGATACAGATTTTTCCAAATCTAGTTTTTGCCCTTATACTAAAGGATTTTGGGTTGAAATACAAGGGAAATGCATTTAAGACTAAAGTTATGATTTATATTCATGTTTTATTTTTGGTTAAAATTATTGTCCACTAAAAATGACAAGATCGTTTGTTTAATATTACAGATTCAGCCAAGACGAACCTTGGGCACTTTGCCTCTTCAAGCAAACTTTTATCCTTTGACTACAATGGCTTACATTCAGGATGAACAAGTTCGGCTTACTTTGCATTCTGCACAGTCACTTGGTGTAGCAAGTCTCAGATCTGGTAAGTGGACTCAAAAGTACTTTTCTTTGTGCTACTCTATTAATTTTTTTTTTTTTTGGTTTGGTGATGATAAAGCAGAGCAAAGCAAATTTAACTTCTTTTTGTACTGTGGAATGTTGTTTTGGGGCAGTGAGAAGAGGTGAATTATTTATTAATTAAGAAATACTTTTTGAAACTTAGATATGGTTTATTTATTTATACTTCATTCTTTAAAATGTGTGAATTCAATAATCAATATAAATGCAGAGAATGTGTAATAAATATGTGTGTACAGCAACCTGACATAGTACACTTTATTTTGTATAGCACCTTTCTGTAGTTAACACCATCCCAAAGGGAGCTTTCATTCAATTAGACATTATGCATATACCATGCATTCAGAAAATATTCAGACTCTTCAGTTTCTTCACATTTTGTTAGGTTGCAGTATTTTGTAAAACAGTTTAAGTTCATCTTTTCTCAAGCAACCTTCAGATTGACAAAGCAAAAACAGAATTTTGGAAGTTTTTTTCAAATTAATAAATTGAGATGAGTTTGCAGATCGTTTTCTGTGGCACTTTGACTCAGGTGCGTCCTATTCAATTGATCATCATTGAGATCTTTCTATATCCTGTTTGGAGTCCACCTGTGGTTTTTGAAGTGACCAGAGAGAAGATCCAGCAGTTGACATTGTGTGTCAGTGCAAAAACCAGGCCTTGAGATCAAAGGAACTTTCTGCAGAGCTTAGAGACAAGACTGTGTTAAGGCACAGATCAGGGAGGCTACACAAAACAAACATTTAAGTTACATTGGAAGTTTCCAAGAAAACAGTAACCTCCATATTTAGTAAATGGAAGTTGGAACAAATCAGAAGTACCTCCATGGGGCCTGGAGTTTGTGCAGACACCGCACAGACTGTGACCAAATGAGGATTTTGATGTAGGACTCCCGAGTTGTGAAGCAGTAGCCCTAGAAACTCTACCTGGGTGTAATCTTCTATACTGATAAAAGGCAAAGCCCTCACTGACTGACTGACTCACTCACTCACTGACTCATCACTAACTCTCCAACTTCCCGTGTAGGTAGAAGGCTGAAATTTGGCAGGCTTATTCCTTACAGCTTACTTACAAAAGTTAAGCAGGTTTCATTTCGAAATTCTACACGTAACGGTCAACAACGTCCGCCACGTTGAACTTTCTTATTTATGGCCCCATCTTCACGAAATTTGGTAGGCGGCTTCCCTGCGCTAACCGAAACCGATGTACTTACTTATTTCGATGGTATGACACCACTGTCGGCCGCCATATTGAACTTTCCAACGTCACCAATTTTCCAACTTCCTGTGTAGGTAGAAGGCTGACCCCATCTTCACGAAATTTGGTAGGTGGCTTCCCTGCGCTAATCGAAACCGATGTACGTACTTATTTCGGTGGTATGACGCCACTGTTGGCTGCCATATTGAACTTTCCAACGTCACTAATTCTCCAACTTTCCGTGTAGGTAGAAGGCTGAAATTTGGCAGGCTCATTCCTTACTGCTTACTTACAAAAGTTAAGCAGGTTTCATTTCGAATGTCTACGTGTAACGGTCATAACGGTCGACAACGTCCGCCATGTTGAACTTTCTTATTTATGGCCCCATCTTCACAAAATTTGGTAGGCGGCTTCCCTGCGCTAACCAAAACCAATGTACGTACTTATTTCGGTGGTATGACACCACTGTCGGCCGCCATATTGAACTTTGCAACGGTCTTTGTTATTAATGGGCCCATCTTCAAGAAATTTGGTACGCGGGTTCCAAATGCTAACTGAATCCTACTTACGTACATACAGTATATACGTCCATAGCCTGCAGCTTGGTCACCGTGTGAGGCGGCGTTGGGTCCCCCATCCCAACGCCTCCCACGTTGTTGGCGGCCTGCCTATATAAGGCCGTCCATCGCTCCAGTCTCTACATTCCCTTCCTTGCTTCGCCACAGGACTCATGTCTCCCTGCTGATAACTACAGCCTTTTTATTTAATTTACGGCTTCTCCGATGTTTTATTTTTTGTTTATTACGATTATACTTATTGTGTAGGTATTTTAGACTTACTTTACATTGTTCAGGTACCCATTTCCTTTATCGTTCCAACCGTACCCCTATTAACATGTCTATCGAGGTGATCACCATCGATCAAAGAACTGTCACTTACCGAGTGGTTTCCATGCCCGGAGATGGCACCTGCCTTTTCCATTCTCTTTGTTACATATTGCACGGCCATATCAGGCTCACTCTTGATATCCGGAGGAACATTGTGTCTTATGTATTGATTGACTGGGACAGGTTCAAGTTGTGGACTGATGATGGTACAGGAGATAATTATACTACACAGGGGCACTATAAGAGTGAAATGCTTAAGCCCTTCACCTATGGTTTTGCATGTGAGTTGATGGCTGCCGCTGAATTGTTCGGTTGTCGCTTTCAAGTGTACCGAAATGGCCAAATATTTTACACCTTTGGACAACCGCCAACGCCTCTTAAACATCTTAGATTCACAGGTGACGATTTGAGTAGTGGACACTTTGATGTTTTTGAATGTTTAAACTCTCAAAAGCTGGATGTGAAGTTATCGATGAAAACGGTTGTATGCTTACAACACTTGACAGATGCCGAATGTCACTTCAACACAAGTCCTGCAAATACTGTCGTAATTGAAACAAACCATGAAACTCAAACCGATTATAACAGCAGCAATCCAAGCTGTGAGATTTCAGACAAGATTACTTTTCACATGGCCAACTGTACATTGCATGCTCAAGAGTAAGCTCAGCGCACAGCTTGGTCATATTACAACCGGAGGGCCGAACTGACAATGTGGTATACAAAGAGATCCTTAACAAATAATTATTGGTATATTTTTCCCTCAGTTTAAAAAGGTTTAATTTTCTTCTTAATAAAAATTTTAAGGCAGTACTTCGCCGCTGCAAAGCGCAGGTATTTTGCTAGTTTTTTATAAAATAAACCTACGAAGACCTTGTAAAATGCAGAGTAGTCGTTACTGGCAGGTTTATCATCTTCAAATCACCTACACTTTGGCAAATAGATGCACATAGAATTAATAATTTTGAGATATAAATGTAAAATCCAATATGCAGACGTTAGTCTTCTCAAAGTGAAGGATCCCTACTTAACATCTATTTTTTTTTCTTTTTTCTGTGTATTTGGCTAACTCTTTAGTGCAGCAGGAGCAACTACTCTAACTTAATGTGTTGTGTGTTATGACAACCACTGTTATTTTAAAAGAAACCAATTTCAGTGATATATAGCACCCTAAAACTTGAATCCACTTTAATCCATCTTTCCTATCAAGTACACTATTATCCTTTGAACTCTCCACACAATATGAGATAACTCTTGATTTAAAATACAGACAGTCTTTCACTAACAGCTTTGGAAGAACATATTGTAATAGATGTAATTTAAAGGGAACATGCCGTAAAATTTTCTAAAAGTATTGTTCTTGAGGTTTGTAAGTGAGTAAGAAATAAATAAATTCAATTTTTCTTTTGTAGGGGAAAAAGTTAACATTTATATATTAAATTCTTACAATAACACTAATCAAATTCACCATGGCCTTCCTGCATTTTTAATTTACATTAAAATAGAGGCACAGTACTTTACTGCTTTGAAGAATAATTTTAGCTGCTTGCACTGTATAAGTAACATTAGTTTAGAATTAAATTTGTTATACAGACAGGAAAGAATTATACTTTTCTATCTCCTTCTACATATATCCTTCTATATATATATATATATATATATATAATATATATAAAATATAATGAAAGAGTGCCCGGACATAGACAGACACAACACCAAAGATCCACAAGACAAGCGTTTATTTTTCCCTCTCCTCTTCACAACATAGTACACAACTCACCAGTATAAATTTAGCTCACAGTCCTTTCTTTGACTCTTTTCTGCTCCTTTTCTTCTGCAACCTTCACTCCTCAAATCGCAAGCTCCATCCTGTACCTCCCAACTCCAGCTCCTCGACTGGAGTGAGGTGGCCCCTTTTATAATGCACCTGGATGTGCTCCCTGATGGTCTTCTTGCAGCACTTCACCTGGAAGCACTCCGGGTGTATCTGTTATATATATATATATATATTGTCAGGGATTCCAGGGGCGACGACCTGGCCGGGACGCCTTGAGGGACCGGAAGAGGGTTTACGCCCGCCCTGGATCACGTGGGGGCCGCCATCCTGGTTGTTTTGGGGGCCACGGGTAGAGGGCATGGAAGCCCAACCCTGTAGGGACCCGTGGTCACCACCAGGGGGCGCCCCAATGCCTTGGGTACCCTGGACCTCAGCACTTCCGCCACACCAGGAAGTGCTGGGGGGGAAAAGGAGCAGGGACACCCGGAGAGCTTCCGGGAGAACAGCCGGCACTTTCGCCACACTGGGGCGTGTCCAGGGAGGAGTGCCGGGAAACACCTGGAGTCCATCCGGGATGAAATAAAAGGGGCCGTCTCCCTTCATTCGAAGCTGGAGTCGGGTGGAAGCAGGACAAAGCAGGAGAGAGAGTGGAGGCGGCCCGAAGAGGAAGGCATTGTGTGGCCAGGACTGTGTGGGGGTTCGTGTGTGCACTTGAAATTATTGTGTATAGTAGTGTAAATAAACGTGTGGTGGTGATTTAACAACATGTCTGCCTGTCTGTGTCCGTGCCGCGTCCACTATATATATATATATATATATATATATATATATATATATATATATATAGTAGTAAGCCACATTTGAGAGTGGATGACATGACTACAACATCCTGTGCAGCAGATTGGAGGGCACAATGACATTTTACGATAATAATAATAGTAAACAGAGAAGAATAAGATTGAAAACCTAATAAGGTGGAATATCTGTGCTAAGCCGCATATAACTTTTAAACTTTGCCATGTTATGAATAATGTTGCGAGTAAGATGATTTAAAAACAAATGTTATTCTTACTCAGATAGGCTCCAGCTTCCCTGCAACCCTGCTTAGATTTACAAAATGAAAGGATGGATAAAAGATCAAAAGCTGTACTTTGATAAGACTCACCTTCCCACTGTAATTCCAAAATAAAAAGGCTTCTAAAGTAGCTTTACTGAAACTAGCCGTGGCTGTTTCTGCACTGTTTCTTCCACTGTGCCGTGCCGTGGCTCTACCCGTGATCTCCCCATCTGTGAGGCTCTATTTGTCCAATGGCTACTTTCTTGAACCTTCCCAAGCAAATAAAATGTAACAATAGTCTTCCTAGGGTTAATAGAATGCAAAGTTCAGTGTACCTGTGTAATACGCCATTTCAAATCACTCTTTCATCTCAGTTTATCTTCAGGGTATTTTGCTCGCTATACAATGCAGTTTGCACCCATAACCACTTAACGTATATTGATTCGTTGATATGGCTTGTTTTTCACATATGTGTGCTCATCCAGTCTTGGGACAATAATCTTTATGAGTGTGCATATTTCCATGAATGAAACCTGCTTTAACATTACCTGACGTGAAGTTGTAGGGAAATGTATAAGCCTACATATTACCTCACTTGTTGTAAGAGTGTTTAAAGTTTAGTGTAAAATTTGAGAAATGGTTGGATTTCACATGCACAAATCACCTCTGTTAACAACCTGCATTTGCATGTAACACTACCAAAACTTTCATTTTGGCTTAAAGCTCTTGGTTTCTCCATATAGATGGAGCGATCGCATAACATGCATTAACATACATTATATATTATTCCATCTCTGTCGAATCAATATCTTTTTATGAGCTCATTGTTACCCAGTGTTTTCAAAGCATTTGGCCTTTCTTGAGATGTGCATGCCAATCTCTGCCTGAACACCATCTTCTGGCAGCTCTTAGCAAGTTAGGACAGCTCATGAGTTCTCCTAAATCCCTGTGAAGTTAGGAGTAGTTTCTTAACTTAAGAAAACAGGTAAAATGTGACCAGAATTGCGTCACTCTGATATTTTTTAGGCAGTTAATAATAATAATACATTTTATTTATATAGCTAGGGCTGTTTTCCTACTCTGATACACTTGATGAATAGGAGCACAGGTTTCTAGTGCCATTCATATTTACTGTCATCAAGAAACTTTTAGGGTTCTACTGCCTGCAATGGAGCACCAAAAATGCTCAAAGCAGTCCACCAATACAAAATGGAAATTAACAACACCTCAGATATTACAAGAACTCTCATCTCTGAAGCTACACAAACTCTTCTGTCTTTTCTGGCAGAACATCGCCTTCTTTCCTAAACAAAAAGCTTCATTGTAACAAAGAAACTTGTGATTTATTAGCATTATATCTGAAATAAAGATACAGTACAGCAGCATGTAGAAACAGTCGGTGGAGTTGCATACTGCCAATGGAGGAGCTGCACTTAATCTCCAGACATTAATTAAAGATGAACAGTGCAAAATATTAAAGCTTGCCATTATAGTAGAACAGTAATTCAAAATTATTTTTTCTGCAGCATATGAAACCTGTGTTCTTTTGTGTTAATGGAGTTGGGGAGGTGATGAAGGAATATATTTAAAAATAGACACTTGGATATTTTTGTCTCTGCTCCCTAAATTACATACATGGAGGGAAAATAAGTTGTTCAAAAAGGATTAAAATAAGAAACATTTGGTGTGTTTTTCCCTAAATACTCAGAGCCTAACTCAGAGAGAACTTTGTTCCTTATTGTTCTGTACAAAGCAAATCTGAGTTTCAAAGACTATGGCAGAAGATAGTCTTAACATTTCCCCATGGAACAACTTCTGCAGTAAAAAATAGTGCTGAAATTTTAAACATGTTCAAATTATAGGAGCTTTCCAAGTGCTCTGTATATACCACAGTCTAATTTGATGGCTGTTTGCAGGGTTTCAGCACCGTTTCTCAGTATTGACAGCAGACACACTGTACTTGGGTGATGTAAGGCACCCCTATAAACGTACAGTTTTATGAATGTCTTACTGTTTGGGTGTACACAGGGAGGTTTTTTTTTGGAAATGAATTGCAAGATAATGCCTGGAAAAAATACTGAATAGGTTTTTATGTCTTCATTAATTAGTGTTTTTTTTCTGCTTGCATAATCTACCACAGTGAGCTAATACGATTAAAAGAGGATTAACAGATTGCATTGTATTAAAGGTGGTTTTGGCAGTTCTACTAAATTTATTTTTAGATTTTTTTTTGTGGCTGACTAGCAAGGTTTTATGGTGAGATGTTAAAGTTACATTTCCAGAGTAAATCAAGAGTAAATACAATGCATTGCAGTTTCTTACAAAATTATTTGGAGTTAATTTAATTATTTTATCAAATGATGTCATACAAGTCACAGAACAATTATTATTTCATTATTGTACTGAAAGTCTGTCTTTAATTTCTTTTATTTGAAGCATGTTTTCTAACCAAAAGACCCATCCATCCATCCATTTTCCAACCCGCTGAATCCGAACACAGGGTCACGGGGGTCTGCTGGAGCCAATCCAAGCCAACACAGGGCACAAGGCAGGAACCAATCCCGGGCAGGGTGCCAACCCACCGCAGGACACACACAAACACACCCACACACCAACCACACACTAGGGCCAATGTAGAATCACCAATCCACCTAACTTGCATGTCTTTGGACTGTGGGGGGAAACCCACGCAGACACGGGGAGAACATGCAAACTCCACGCAGGGAGGACCCAGGAAGCGAACCCGGGTCTCCTAACTGAGAGGCAGCAGCGCTACCAATGCGCCACCGTGCCGCCCCTAACCAAAAGACCATTTTAATTAATAGTTAAGGTGTGCTCCCCATGCCAGTGACAGCTGTAGCATCAAGAACAATCAACTGTATTCATTTCAAGGTGCAATGTGCCAGTGGTATATCTTGGGTTCTTTTAGTATGTCAGTAGCAGTGGGACTGGATTTAAACACCTTGTAGTGTCATGTCTTGTTCAATCCACAATTTGTTCAGATTTCTGCCTGTATTCACACATTTTATTATATGTAAAATTGAGATTTCCCAGCACAACCACAGGGAAAAATGTGTCATTTTAATATTTTGCCTTTTTATTTTATAATATATACTATATACAGCTAAAAATATTTTTTTAATATAGGATGAGAGAAAAAAGCATCTGAGGGAAATTAAAAATATTCAGTTGTCTCTAAATCAAGAGAAAAATTTAATCAGTCTAGTTGGCACCCTTGCAGTTGTACTGACTATAAAGAAAAGAAAAAAGAAAAAGCTTAGTTCTGCAGAAGCGGTATTGATTGCTGCCGGGTCTGTCATGTAATTGTCTGTGCCGTCCATCTGTTCAAGCAGCTTTTGTGTATTGGTTTCTGCAGTTATTGCTCTTTAAAATAGGAAGATGGTAGATGACTTCAAAGAATGGGATAAATAGACCAGCAGCACTTCTAGAAAAGCTATTCTATAGCTGTTTTATGTGATTAAAGTCCTTAACCTTCGCCATCTCTTACTTCGGCTGATTTGTTATTGAAGACTGCAGCACCAGTGATTTAATATAACATACTTAAACCCAATTAATTCAATTCAGGAGTGTAGGGGGGCGCAGGGTCTATCCAACAGCACTTGGCACAAGGCAGGAAGCAGCCTTGTACAGCATGCCCATCCATGGCAGGGCCCACTCATGCACAGTCACACTGACACGAGGCAAATTGAGTATTGCCAGTTAACCTAACATACAGTTCATTTACATGTACACTCAGAACTGGTATATTGTGAGGAATCCAGCTAAAGCAGAAATCTGGTTTCTTTAAAACCCTTGTTTATGTGTGCAAAACGACTTATGGAGTTGTTCTTTGGCAAAACACTCTGATTTCATAAAAATGTGCTAAAAAATAAAGAAGAGATTAAAACATCATCAACAGCCATGTGAAACCAAAGACAAGCCTATGTCTCCTGAGATTGTGCTGCTGAGCTTAGCACTGTATGTTCACCTCATCAACATAAATTTAGCAATTTCTGAAATACTGAAACAGATTATTTCAACCAGGAGAAGGACTAATGCGATTGCCTGAATATTTGCCTCAGGAAATTCATCTTTGCGGACGCTTAAGCTATTTTCTGCCTATTGCTGCTGGATGTATGTGTAAAGCAAAGAAATGTGCAAGCCAACAGAGTTCAACGAACATACACTGATTACAAAACCCTTAACTGCCACTTGGTTAAGGGTACATGGCCAAATATCCATGTTACTTACAGAGAAATCTACGTATGCTAACCCAGTTTCTCTAAACGGAATGAGGGTTTATGTGGCATTATTGAAACTGGGTTTCTGTGAATAACTGGGTTATTCAACCACATGTCCATGAGTGTGTTCACATGTGACAGGAAGACCACAGTATCTGGAGGAAATTGGATAGCTGACCGGGTTTTAAACCTGTGCCACTGGGTCTGTGATTCACTGACCTATTTACCATGTCACCACTTGTAAAGAAGTCAATATTAATTTTGTTACTGTTGAATGCTGCATGTATATTTTTACAATTTGGTATTGCTGGAAATTATTTTTCTTTAGGAATCACCAATTATTTTTTTCTTCCATTTGTTATCCTAACTGCACATTCATTCCACACTCTGTACTCTATAAGTCTAATATAAATGTTTAAAATGCTGAAATATACCGTTGTACCTGATTTTTATGAAGGTTTTAAGGACCCCTTCATATCAGAGAACTTTGGAAATGAATAAAATTGGTCAAATATTGTGTATCATATTCTAACTGGTAATTGAATTAAGAGGATTTAGACAGGTATCCTGGGTATTCCAGCTTTCTCCCACGTTTTAGACATTAATAAAATGATAGTGCAGTGTTCTACCTCTGTCACACTAATCTAGGGAATTGGGACTGGATTGGTCCCTTGTTTGGTTACTTCTCCAAGTGTGTGAGCTTTGTCTTTGTATTTAAGTTGCCTCATATGTCCAGAGTTAAGTCGTATAGATTCATCAGTGCCTCTAAATAGCACAGGTGTCTGAAAGTGACTTTGTGAGAATATGCCCTGTGATGGTCTGCCACTTTGGTTTTGGCTGGTTCCTGACCTATGCCCAAATAATGGTAGGCTGGGCTCAGTTTTCAGCAATCCTTAAACTTCAAAAAATCAAAATTAGTGATTTTAAATACATTAAAGTTACAAAGATAGTATAAGAAATATATAAGTTATATGTCAATTATTAATTCATTTATTATATTTTCCAAACCAGCTTTTCCTATACACAATTGTAGGAGACTGAAAACTATCCAAACTGCCAGGCTTTCACTGCGCACTCTTGTGCCCAAACACATTCACTCACAGTGGGTCAGTTTAGAGTCACAAATCAACCTGAGCTACGACAGAGAATATTTTTAGATAGAATTCATACAGACAACATTTGATTCTACACCCAGGCCATATGTACAGTACAAATTGTTTCTCAAAGGTTTTTGCAGGCGTTTGTCTGCACCAAGTTTTTAATTCACATTGGATATTCATAATGTGCAGATTTCTTTAAAAAGTAATTGTCTCTTTTTTCATATGAACTAGTGAAGCCATTTTTATGTTTTCAGTTACTAACAATTTAATATTTATTCATTAAAGTTTCATTAAATTTGTTTTCAGGTGCTAACGAATATTTCTCAATGACCTTAAAACAATGGTTCTCCCGCTAGACTTTAATATATAACAAATGGAGTCTATATTGTTTTTTTATCTTATTTTCAATTCTGAACCAAACATTATGTTCAATAATTTGAATGGATTTTTCAAATTAAATTGTCCCTTTTTGCATTAGGGATTTTTAACTTTCAAATCAAATTCTTTGGTCCAAAACATTAAATTTTAAGTAGAGGTATTGCAATGCCAGATGCCTGCTGCTCAGTCTCTTCAAAATGAACTCAATGAAGTTGTGCAGAACTTAATATCCCCCTTATTAAAAATTTACGTTTACTGGCAGTTCCAATAGCATGGGATTTGCCATTACACTGCCAGTTTATTAAAATAAAGTATGCATTCATAAAATATTGTCAATGCCTTCAGCATATTTGCTATAAAGATGATTTGAGACTTTGCTTAGTAAAGTATCATGTATAGAAAAATAAGTATAAGGTGACCATATCATTTTTTCTTAAGTGACCTTGCAGAATTAAAAATTTACGACTTGCACAAGAGAAATCTCACTTGAATCATGCAGCATGTATTTCTGACGTTTGATGGATTTAGGGTGTGAATTTTTCTAAATAGTTCTGTATATCATTGACTCCTTTACCACCTCCTGTTATTCCAGATAGCCATGTCATAGTCCACATCAAGTGTGTAAAAGCATCATGCTAAAAACGGTCACACCACCACATTAAAAGAAAATCTCAACAGATCACTTTCTTACTGCCATTGATCACTTTTATCTTACAGAAGATAAATGAAGACCACTTCTAATGTGCTCTTGTACTTTAAGTAACACTTTTATCTGTTTTTGGTTTGGTGGCCTTAGTCCACCTTAATAAAAGGATACGTGTCTGTCCAGTTGCTATGTCTCTGTTCTTCTACCAAAAGGCATATAGCAGAGACATATACATTGCATTTTTATTTACAACAGATAGTGCATCACAAATATTTGTAGTTACACCTTTTATTACTACAAATGTCTCTAATGCGCCATCTGTTGCGGTGATAAATGCAAAGCATTTTATTATTTTATGCATTACAAAATACATTCCATACTGCAAACATTAATGTAGAGTTCTTTGTTGATTACTTAGATTTTAACCCATCTTAGATGGGTAGCACAGCTAGTGTGGAATTTAAAAGCAAGAACAATAGTACTAAAACGAAAGAAGGCCTCTTTTAAATGTATGAATTTTTTTTTTATTTCAAATTTGAAAACCATAATTGTGTACTGAATTAGTGGAGAATGGTTTATATACCGCTACTTAATTTTTCTTTATCAGATCAAAAAAATTGTATCTTGTGTGAAGATTGAAAAAAGTGCACATTCTCTTATTGTTTATTTGTTCATCTCATAATCTGTGTAATCCTAAGGATGTCGCTACAATAGCAGTTAAATAAATTATGAAATATTTCTCTGTCCATTGATCTTCAGACTTCAGTTCACAGTCAGTGTCCAGCGCCTAATCTGGCTATGTTGGTTACTAGGCAGGCACTCACTGATCCTGAGAGGGCTATACTTAGCAAATGTTTTGTGTGCAGTCTACCATCCCCTGAGTTCATGGACAGGCAGAGACACATATTTGAGTCATTAAACCAATTTCAAAAAGATCTGAGAAACTCTTACTTGTTAGAATTGGACTGGCTATCATGTTAGGAGCCACACAGCCATGAGGGCCCAGTCTAAAACGTATTGGCAAATGTCACTATACCATACTTGTGTGCTTCACAGGGAATTTCACTGTCTGCCAGCTGTATTATTAAAAACTAGTGAAGCATGCAGATCAATGGTCTTCAGATAAAGGTGGTTCATATAGAGCAAGCTGACGTTTTCCATTTTGATAACACATTCATCTGTTTTCACTGTTAAAAATGTACCACTTCATAGTGATCACATTGATGATCTACCTTTTCTAAGTAGTGTTCTTCAAACAAACATTACATCTCAGGATGTAAGAAAGTTTTGTGCATTTGAAGATGAAATGCACAAATTTATTTTCTATTTTGGCAACACATTTATTTCTTTTTGACATTAAAGTACAGCCCAACATTGATCACAATGTGGTCTTCAAAGAAACATTGATGTAAGAATGCTTTTATATGGACAGAAGTTTTGACTATTTGAGCATCTTGTCTTCTCATGCTTTGTCACTTAATCTCCTGCAATTTTCCTTATGCTAAGCAGATGTCCCTGATTTTTTTTTTCTTCATTTCTTTTGGTGGTTGACACTGTGAACTTCAAGAACATCATCTTCTTTCAGTTGCTCCTGTTAGGGTTTGCCACAGAGGATCATCTTTTTCCATATCTTCCTGTCCTCTGCATCTTGCTTTGTCACACCCATCACCTGTATGTCCTCTCTCACCACATCCATAAACCTTCTCTTAGGCCTTCCTCTTTTCCTCTTGCCTGGCAGCGCTATTCTTAACATCCTTTTCCCAATATACCCAGCATCTCTCCTCTGCACATTTGCCAACCAACGCAATCTTGCCTCTCTGACTTTGTCTACCAACCGCTCTACCTGAGCTGACCCTCTAATGTCCTCATTTCTAATCCTGTCCATCCTCGTCACACCCAATGCAAATCTTAGCTTCTTTAATTCTGCTACCTCTAGCTCTGTCTCCTGTTTTTTGGTCAGTGCCACTGTCTCCAACCCATATAAGATAGCTGGTCTTACTACCATCCTGTAGACCTTCCGTTTTACTCTTGCTGATACCCGTCTGTCACAAATCACTCCTGATACTCTTCTACAACCATTCCACCCTGCCTGCACTCTCTTTTTCACCTCTCTTCCACAATCCCTGTTACTCTGTACTGTTGATCACAAGTACGGTGAATCTGGAAAGTATTCACAGCACATCACTTTTTCCACGTTTTGTTATGTTACAGCCTTATTCCAAAATGGATTAAATTCATTTTTTCCCTCAGAATTCTACACACAACACCCCATAATGACAACGTGGAAAAAGTTTACTTGAGGTTTTTGCTAATTTATTAAAAATAAAAAAACTGAGAAATCACATGGACATAAGTATTCACAGCCTTTGATCATACTTTGTCGATGCACCTTCGGCAGCAATTACAGCCTCAAGTCTTTTTGAATATGATGCCACAAGCTTGGCACACCTATCCTTGGCCAGTTTCGACCCATTCCTCTTTGCAGCACCTCTCAAGCTCCATCAGGTTGGATGGGAAGCGTCGGTGCACAGCCATTTTAAGATCTCTCCAGAAATGTTCAATCAGATTCAAGTCTGGGCCACTTAAGGACATTCACAGAGTTGTCCTGAAGCCATTCCTTTATATCTTGGCTGTGCGCTTAGAGTTGTTGTCCTGCTGAAAGATGGGAACAGTCACCCCTGTCTGAGGTCAAGGGCGCTATGGAGCAGGTTTTCATCCAGGATGTCTCTGTACATTGCTGCAGTCATCTTTCCCTTTATCCTGACTAGTCTCCCAGTTCCTGCCGCTAAAAAATATTCCCACAGCATGATGCTGCCACCACCATGCTTTACTGTAGGGATGGTATTGGCCTGGTGATGAGCGGTGCCTGGTTTCCTCCAAACGTGTGACGCCTGGCATTCACACCAAAGAGTTCAATCTTTGTCTCATCAGACCAGAGAATTTTGTTTCTCATGGTCTGAGAGTCCTTCAGGTGCCTTTTGGCAAACTTCAGGCGGGCTACCATGTACCTTTTACTAAGGAGTGGCTTCCGTCTGGCCACTCTACCATACAGGCCTGATTGGTGGATTGCTGCAGAGATGGTTGTCCTTCTGGAAGGTTTTCCTCTCTCCACAGAGGACCTCTGGAGCTCTGACAGAGTGACCATCGGGTTCTTGGTCACCTCCCTGACTAAGGCTCTTCTCCCCCGATTGCTCAGTTTAGATGGCCGGCCAGCTCTAAGAAGGGTCCTGGTGGTTTCGAACTTCTTCATCTTATGGATGATGGAGGCCACTGTGCTCATTGGGACCTTCAAAGCAGCAGAAAATTTTCTGTAACCTTCCCCAGATTTGTGCCTCGAGACAATCCTGTCTCAGAGGTCTACAGACAATTCCTTTGACTTCATGCTTGGTTTGTGCTCTGACATGAACTGTCAACTGTGGGACCTTATATAGACAGGTGTGTGCCTTTCCAAATCATGTCCAATCAACTGAATTTACCACAGGAGGACTCCAATTAAGCTGCAGAAACATCTCAAGGATGATCAGGGGAAACAGGATGCACCTGAGCTCAATTTTGAGCTTAATGGCAAAGGCTGTGAATACTTATGTACATGTGATTTCTCAGTTTTTTTATTTTTAATAAATTTGCAAAAACCTCAATTAAACTTTTTTCACGTTGTCATTATGGGGTGTTGTGTGTAGAATTCTGAGGAAAAAAATGAATTTAGTCCATTTTGGAATAAGGCTGTAACATAACAAAATGTGGAAAAAGTGATGCGCTGTGAATACTTTCCAGATGCACTGTATTTAAACTCATCCACCTTTGCCAACTCTACTCCCTACATCCTCACCATTCCACTGACCTTCTTCACATTCACACACTTGTATTCTGTCTTGTTCCTACTGACCTTCATTCCTCTCCTCTCCAGAGCATACAGTATCTCCACCTCTCTAGGGTCTCCTAAACCAGCTCCCTACTCTCGCTACAGATCACAATGTCATCAGCAAACATCATAGTCCACAGGGACTCCTGTCTAATCTCGTCTGTCAAATTGTCCATCACAATTGCAAATAAGAAAGAGCTTGGAGCCGATCCCTGTTATAATCCCACCTCCACCTTGAATGCATCTGTCACTCCTACTGCCGACCTCACCACTGTCGCACTTCCTTTTTTCATATCCTGTACCGCTCTTATCACAACTCCTCTTGAGGCACCCTTTCATATGCTTTCTCCAGGTCCACAAAGACACAATGAAATTCCTTCTGGCCTTCTCTATACTTCTCCATCAACACCCTCAGAGCACACATCGCATCTGTTGTGCTCTTGGCATGAAACCATACTGCTGCTCACTAATCATCACCTCCCTTCTTAACCTAGCTTCCACTATTCTTTCCCTTAACTTCATGCTGTGGCTCATCAATTTTATCCCCCAGTAGTTACTACAACTCTGCACATCCCCTTTATTCTTAAAAATTGGCACCAGTACACTTCTTCTCCACTCCTCAGGCATCCTCTCACTTTCCAAGATTCCATTAAACAATCTGGTTAAAAACTCCACTCCCATCTCTCCTAAACACTTCCATGCTTCCACATGTATTTCATCTGGACCAACAGCCTTTCCATTCTTCATCCTCTTCATAGCTGTCCTTACTTCCTCCTTCCTCTGCTGCACTTCCTGATTCATTATCGCCACATCATCCAACCTTCTCTCTCTCTCATATTATTTTCATTCATCAGCCTCTAAAAGTACTCTTTTTATCTGCTCAACACACCCTCCTCGCTTGTGACTATGTTTCCATCTTTATCTTTTATCACCCTAACCTGCTGCATATCTTTCCCAGCTCGGTCACTCTGTCTAGCCAATCAGCCCTTTTCTCCCTCCATAGTGTCCAAGCTCTCATACAACTCATCATGTGCCTTTTCTTTAGCCTTTGCCACCTCTTTCTTCACCTTGCGCCTTATCTCCTTTTACGCTTGTCTACTTTCTGCATCTCTCTGACTATCTCACTTCTTCTTCGCCATCATCTTCTTCTGTATACTCTCCTGCACTTCCCCATTCCACCACTAGGTTTCCTTTTCCTCCTTCCTCTGTCCAGATGTCACACCAAGAACCTTACTTGCTGTCAACCTTACTACTTCTGCGTTATTTGCCCAGCTGTCTGGTAACTCTTAACTACCACCCAGTGCCTGTCTCCCCTTCTCCCTGAACTCAACCTTGGAGTCTTCCTTTTTCAACTTCCACCATTTGATCCTTGGCTCTGCTCTGCTCCTCTTCTTGATCCTTCTTCCTACAGACCACCATCCTATGCTGTGTAACTACACTTCCCCCTGCTATCACTTTGCAGTCTTTAATCTCCTTCAGATTGACTCTTCTGGATAGGATATAATCTACCTGTGTGCATCTTCCGCCACTCTTGTATGTCACCCTGTGTTTCTCCCTCTTCTTAAAATATGCATTCACCACAGCCATGCCCATCCTTTTTGCAAAATCCACTATTATCTGACCATCTTCATTCCTCTTGTTGACACCAATCCTACCCATCTTCTCTGTTCCCTTCACCAACATGTCCATTGAAATCCACTCCAGTCACTACTCTCTGTCCCTTGGTTACACTGTCCATAACTCCATCCAACTCACTCCAGAAATCTTCTTCTTTTTCGTCCATCACACACCCAACTTGCGGGACATATGCTGTAACAACATTCATCATCACACCTCCAGTTTTCAGCTTCATGATCATTACTCTGTCTGACACTATTTTCACCTCCAAAGCACTCTTGACATACTGTTCCTTCATTATAACCTCTGCCCCATTTCTCCTCCCATCTACACCATAATAGAGCAATTTGAATCCACTTCTGATCCACCTGGCCTTACTCCCCTTTCGTTTTGTCTGTTGCACGCACAATATATCTACCTTCCTTCTCTCCATCATATCAGCTAACTCTTTCCCCTTACCAGTCATACTGCCAAAATTCAAAGTTCCTACCCTCAGTTCCACTCTCTTTACCTTCCTCTTCTCCTCTTTCCTCCAGACACATATCCCCCATCTTCTTCTCCTTCTTCGGCCAACAGTGGCCCAATTTCCGCCAGCACCCTGTTGGCTAGAAGTACTGGTGGCGGTTGTTGTTAACCCGGGACTCGACCAATCCAATATGGAAATCTGTATTGTTGTCCACATGTTGATCTGGCAAAATTTTACACCGGATGCCCTAACTGACATAACCCAAACCCCTTGTTTGCTTTCTTTCTCGCTTTGCATCACTTAATTGCCTTCTGTGATGGTCTGCACGTTCAACAGATGTTGCTACTCTTGTTCTTGTTTCTTCTTATTTTGATATTCTTTGTCACATAAATGGGCTTAGCAGTTGGCATCACGCTCAGCAGAAGCCACTGCTCTAATTTTTCTTTTCACCATGTCACTTGATTTTGTGCTCACTTTGTTGTAATAAACACATTAACTCAGATCACTTTGCTGAGGTTGCTGCTAACTAAAATTGTTTCAGTTTCCAGAACATTCAGGTCATTAGCTTTCAATTAAGACCAAAATCAAAGTTCAAGCCCCAGTAGTTTGCGCATAATTGTGTGACAGACAGACAGACCTTAGCATTTTATTATGTATGATGGTATTTAACTAGATGGCCATATTATATTGAAGCTGTAGAATAATTTTTATAATTCATGCCTTTTAACCTAACATCAAACTCAACAATTACCTACTATATATTTTTTATTTTTATTGGTTTTATTTTATATCCAAATTTAATAAGGGATAAGGTCATATGATGATTCTTGTTGATTTTAGTTATTCCTCAGAGTTCATGATAAGAGCTACTATTTTCTTTCCCCAATACTGTACTGTACATGAAATTGTTGTCAAATAAATTGGCTATATGCTAGGTAAGGTCAAGTGTAAATGATATCACTTCTCCCACACAAAGAAGAACATTTCTTCTCATAGGTATAGGTATCATATAATTATAATAGTATTTTATTTGTTACACATTTACATGGTAAATTAACATACTGCTATGCTCAACAGAGTAAATGTGCTTTGAAACAATTTCACTGTGTCAGTTACACAACTTGCTTCAGTTAATTCTGTGTATTGAATGTTTTTCTTAATTCGTGGATATGCCTTTTTTCTTCCTCATCATTTTCCTCTCACTTTGTTATCCAAGCATGTACTTTTTGTTGGCTTTGTCCCATCTTATTTCTCTTTCAAAGAATTCTACACCTAATCTAATTTGCTTTAAGTACATGGCATTGGTGCTTGTATCATTTGTACTTTTCTGTTTCTTTTTAACCACCTCCAGATAGTGAAACAGTTGTCTCCTCTATATTGTGTGTTCATTAATTTTGTGTTGATCCTCTGTGCTGTCACATACCTGAGCAGTGTTTTTCTCCTCAGGCCAGCTAGAAGTCATCATGGACCGAAGGCTCATGCAAGATGACAATCGGGGCCTGGGACAGGGTGTCCAGGATAACAAGGTTACAGCCAACTTGTTTCGTTTGCTGTTGGAGGAGAAAGTCAGGCTTGATAAGGTATGAGTGTTCATTGCCATAGCTACCCACAACATGTGCTTACTTTCATCCTTAAAAAAATGTAGACTATTGATTCTAGCTGCTGCTCTGTATAGTGAACTCTGCATATAAAAATTAATAAAAAAAAAAAAAAATCCAGATTTTTTTTATTATACCAATTCCAAATTAAACCCTAAGAGCATTGGAAGATATAAGGTCCAAGCGTTAAGAACAGACCTTTCAGTTTTGTGTAAGGAATGCTCACTCTGTTTCTCCCATCCATACTTAACTGTAACTGACACCGAGAAGCAACACAAATGCTATCTTCAATATAGCAGTAACCATGGTAACAGGATTATTGGCTTATTTCATTCTGTTATAATATTGTTAATATAGTTAGATTTTTTTTACTTGGAAAAAACATATATAGGAATTATTAACAGATTATAACTTGCATCATTATTTATTTTGCTGTAGTTCTCAAACCTGTCTAATCTAATTTGGCTCTGGGGAGATCTGTCCTCACAGCAATGGGCACAAGGCAAGGGATCAGGCCTGTACTGCATGCCCTGTATTTTTGTTGTATTTAGTACTTGCTATGCCTGACTTTAAGTATTTGGATTTGTTTCTAGTGTACTGTGCAATGTAGTTTATTAATATTGTGCTCTTTTAACATTTTTTGTGCCTATTATTTGACTAGACCAAGGCAACAAGATACTCATTCATTTTTAATTTTATTCTTGCCATTCTCTCAAATTCAAAAAATATAATAAGTTGTAGTTTTCTGTACAAGTAATGTATGTTTAACATTGTATATAAGTAGGGTTTTCACACTTCTGTAGTATCCAGCAGTTTTTACCCTTATGATATACAAAATAAGACAAGCTTTAAAAGAGAAAACAGGTACAAATGACACAAGATGAAGTGCACAAGAGTAATAGTGGTAGTGGTGGCGATATTTGCAGCTGTAATCTCAACACATGCAGGTACATTTTTAATGGCAAAAAATGTATAAAAAATCAGGTGTGAAGCAGTTAAATAAAAACACAAGTAATTATGAATATGAATTTTACTTTATTTATTTTTCCAAATGTAGTCAAACAAGACCTTATGCATTAACTTAACTCTTTATGAAAATCAATCCATATTTAAGTGACCAGTGTAAGTTTTGGTGATACACTGCACTGTTTTTAGGATTATTTGACTTGGACCCATAAGTGAAATGTAGTGGGGTTTCATATTCAAAAATGGATATCCTCAAATGAGTAAAATTTGTAAATATGACGCATAACAAGTGAGCATATCCTCTTCTGGGTGACTATTGCTCAGATTCCCTAGAAGCATTTTCTTTTTACTTTGTTTTCTAATTCTTCACATTTGTGATTTGTAGACATTATAATGAATGGAACACTGACGTAGGTCTTTAGGAGATGCATGTATTTTTCTAGAGCACTTGCCTGCTGAACAGAACACAGTTTCCATAGCAGCCTTTGTAAATGATCGTTGACCATCACACCTCTGGCAGAATGCTGTGTTTAGCAAATGAAAGCACATGTTCATTTAAACTCTGCATGCCTACACTGCAAATAATAATTTGGTAACAGTTTAGCCAATGAAAAGTCTAGGTAGCCAGTGTGCTCCATCTTGCAAGAAGCCATACTCCCTCAGCATTTTACTAGTAAACCATCAAAAGCAACCAGCCAACTTGACCTGGTCTTCCACCCTTCCCCACAAAGTAGTTTGAAGCAGACAGTCCCACATATAATCTAGATGTATATTACAAGGTGTCACATTCTTCACCATATTTCTTTGCAGTTCCTCGCTTTTGGTTCCTTTTCTTTTTCTGGTTCCTTAAGAATGATTTTAGGACTGCAGCACTCCATGTTTATTGTTAAGCAGTGTTTGAATCAATGAGAAACAAAATGAACTCTGAATGCTGGACTTCCTAGACATCATACTGTGCTGCCCATACCAAGACCACATATTTATCTGCTATGCAATATTTTGCACCATGACATTCTGTGAGAGGTTTCCCTGCTCCCCAGCAAAGCTGAGTATTGAATGACACTGGACTAAAGTGACAACTTAATGTTAAATCCTCTTCTCCCATGTGTCAAGCAAGATGCAATTATATATGTGTGCAATCCCTGGATGTCTTCAGTAGATAGTAAAATGATGAATTTGAAAATCTACACTTATATTTCATAATTGAATTATTACATTTATTCAAAGCTACAAATCACAAGTGCATAGTTCAGATTGTGTTTTTTTTTTTGTACAGTAATGGGTATTAAAGTGGCTATTTTATTATTTACAGTACACTCCTGTACTTTTCAGGTTATTCTCTAAAGCAGATGTCACATTAAACAACTTACAGCCGTGGGGTATGTCAGTCTTGCCGACCAGAGTTACTGATCTTGTCGTTGAACCACTTCAGCGTACACAACTGAAAATTGCTGGGCATGTCGCATTGACCTTCCAACACAGTCGCACTTGCCCCTTTTTCTGACAGCCAATAATATACTTCCTGGCAGAGATAGCTTTCCCTGAAGGGTTAAACAGGTACAGCAGCAAGTTCAGCTGTAGTCTCTACCCTTTTTTTTCCTTTATCCATTTTGACATGGGACATAAAACATAACACATCAGACAGACATGCTTCTCTTCTGTTTGTGATGTCCTCGTTGCTGCATTTTTTTAAATGTATTTTTGTATGAGAATTCATTGGTTATCAGCTCTCATCCACAAAGAGCTGGCTTCTATGACTAAAGACAAAAGCAAACCTTTGATTTTGGAGGAGCGAGTTGTGGACTACAGTAGTTGGAGTGAGTCACTGGGCATGTCACTTCACAGGTGTGCACTGCCGACTGCTTTTGACTTGTTCAGATGACGTAAATGAAAGCTACTACTGAAAATTGCTTGAAAGGTCCTGTGATGTGACATGGCTTTAAAGGAGTCCATTTCATTACAATTTTGACTACCGTAGCTATGCATAGGTTTTACATTTTGTGAAGCAAAACAAACATAAGAACATAATTTTATGTTTCTTGTGGAAAATGGTTGTCTTATATTCAATGACTTTTAATTAATATCTCATTTTCCTACTGTCTTTTTGCAAAATCTCACTTCAGTTGCTTCCTCATCCATGCAACTGACTGATATTAGAAGAAGACCATGTCATTTAATCAGGGTCTCCAAATAATATAGCCTTTGTTCCATTATTCATAAGTTCATCAGTTAGTGAATTGCATTACAGTCAGTCATATTGCTTTTCTTTACAGTTTTCCTGCTCCTTCCAATCACAACTGTGAACACTGATGACAGGTTTCAGTAAAGTGCCTAAACTTGTATGTACAGTAGGTTTGGTTTATTTAAGCGATTACCTTCATCGCAAGGCTCTCTTTTATTTTGGTAGGGCATCATGACTAAAGTTGCTGACTCACATTCCAGCCCTTTTGTTCTTGGCTATGAACTGGAGATTAGACTCAGCTGGAGCTATGAGTACATCAGCAAATAATACAGATGCCACCTTTAGGTCCATAAACAGGATACCTTCTCAGGCTTTGCCCAACATTGATATCCTGCTCATGAATATTACTAATAGGAAAAGATGCACCCTTTGCAGAGTCCGTCTTCTACTTACTTTAAATAGATTTAACTTCACACTACACATGACAACCAACAGTATTCCCACGACTCTTAACCACATGATACGCATGATATTCTCAGAGTATATCATACATGCAAAAAAAAGGGTCAGTTGTTTCATGTCCAGGATGGAACCTACAATGATCATAACATTTCAGTTAGTCAGTAGACAGTATAGTTATGAAAACAGAATTCACTTTCTCTGAAAAAACAAAGTCCTCTTGATACAGTTCTTCTTTCTGCAACCCGTATTTCCATTGTAGCAATCCTCTTCTTGAGCGTTTGAGTATCTCCATGCCCACTAGGTACCTTTCCCTTGGGGAAACCCCAAGAAAATGAGAGTGATCATCTTCAAATGAGAAGTATGGTGCCAGTGCTCTGTATAATGGGAAGTGTGATTGTATATAGACTTTTTATCAGATTGTCTAACAAGTTTCTTCTTCTTTCCTTCCAAAGATGTTGCTTTCTTTGTTGTCTATGCCATTGTGTATAGCCTAGTCTAGTTACATGTGAGCCTGTTCCACACATATCAGGATGTATCCAAGTCAGCTTTGTTGGTGTCTCATGGCCCTCCTGCACTTTCCAACAAACATCTTCCTCAGGACTAGGTGTAGAAGTAGGTCCCAGTATCCCTGTTCTAGACCATGTTTAACTGGAGTTTAAGATTGTATTTCTTTCTGTCTTACCCTACTCTTAGACCAGTTTCCCAAGGACAAAGCCTACCAGGAACGGGAAGGTCTCAAAGCAATAAAGCTATATAGTGGGTAGGGAAGGAAATGTCAGATTTTGTTTAAATGAGGTGTGGCATATGAGGTCTGATTGATTTGATATTCATTAATTGTGAGGTCATTTATAAAGCCAATAACAAATTAGAACAAAAAGCATAACTTTAATGATCATATATTTTTTTTCTACAAGCAGATGTGTGTGTGTGAGTTTGTGTGTGTGTGGTTTTTCAGTAAATACCAGTTCGGTCTAAGAATTTACCGTTTTTTATCCTTTGTGTTTTCCTTTCCTTAGTACTCCAGCAAGCACAACTTTAAATCTGTATGAGTTTGGAAATGTTAATGAAATTCACAAAAACCCTAGTGTTAGGTTGGTGGTTCCTTAACATGTTAACCATTTGTACAAATAAGAATTCTACTGTACTGCGGTGGGCTGGCGCCCTGCCCAGGGTTTGTTTCCTGCTTTGCGCCCTGTGTTGGCTGGGATTGGCTCCAGCAGACTCCCGCGACCCTGTAGTTAGGATATAGCGTATTGTAAAATGGATGGAAGTCTACTGTAGCAAACTGGGTGACCCTATCTCAAATGGGTTGCAGCTTTATATTGTTAAGCAAGACAAAATACTTAATCCAAACTTTAATAATAACCTCTTTCGAAGAAATCTTTTCAGCCTGGTTCAAATATTCATTTTAAAAATAATGAAAAAAAAAACTTTTCAAACTAAAGACACCTTAAGGTTGTCTTGGAATAATTGACATTAATGGTATAACATTAATTTACCAAGTCTCTTTATTCCAGTTCAGGGTCTGGAGGGCTGAGGCGTATCTGGGTAGCACATCAGAACAAGTTGATCTCACACACCCATAAGGACAATTTAGAGGTGCCATTTAACCTAACAGACTGTTTTTGGAATGTGAGAAGAAAACAGAGGAAAACCCCTAAATACATGCAGGGATTGTACCAACCCCACATAAACAATGACTGACACAAGATCAAACTCTGGACATGGGATCCATGAAGCTGTATTACTCTTCAACTTTTTGCCAGTCCTAGTTTAATGAGTATTCCTGTGTTAGTATAGAGACCTGCATGATTTCCTGTAACTGCTGGCTCTTAAGCTGATTTTCCTCTTTGTCTTCAATTTCCACAGACAGAAAACAGCAAGCCAACGAGTTTTCCATCTCTGCTAAGCCACATGTCTTCACTTTACTTGAATCATCCAGTCATTCCAATGGCTGTACGTCAAGACTTCAGCACGTCTCATTTGTTACCAGCTTTCAGTCCTTTGACTTCTTCAATGCCCTGTGACGTGCATGTAGTTAATCTTAGAACAATACAGTCTAACGTAAGTCTTCTGCCTTTTTTTCATATGGCCTCAAAGTAAAAAAAAAAAAAATGCAAACAATGTGGAAAATGTGTAAACTGTATCATTCATTCCTTAACAAATTTCTCATTTTTTGAAAATCATGTTGATTAATTTGCAGTGAGATGCACCTACTTAATGATGTGTTATGTGGTCTTTTTTTTTTTTTTGTGGTTTCTTGAATATTTTCAAGACAGAATTAAACCTCAAATGATGCTGGCGTTTGATGATGAATGGCATATGTGACAGTTAAACTTTTAATTTATGTCTTTTTAATTCTCACTCTGAAGTATAATATTTTCCTTCAGTTTAAGTTAACATTAGATAACTCACTCAATACAGACCTTAATGGATTTCGGACACATAATGGTTTTCACACAGAGTGAGAATGTATTCTTTAGCAAATTAGAAGTCGTGTTTTCAAGAAAGAGAGGAAAATGGTTACAGAGAGAGAGAGAGAATAAGAATGGTATTTTGTCCTTCTTGTACTTGATGTTACATTAATTTATATTTCTCATTTTAGTTATATATTAAAACATATTCATTTTTGTTTATTTCTTATTCTCATGCACATGGGTATTAGCTAATAATTACTTTTTCAGACTGCAGAATTTTTAAAATGTGCCAGCACTTCTGAGACAGGTGGCTCCAAATTCTGTTTTTTAATTTACGCCCACCATGGTACCTTTGCCTTCGCCTTCTTTTTCAGTTTTGTTGTGCACTTCCTTCAGTAAGCATTCTGGAATGTTTTAAATTTTTATTTGTCATATATGGTATTAAAAGTATTTTGGTATTTCTTATTATAAATGGACTTTGGTAAGTAATTTTCAATAAAGCTTTATGTCCGCGCACTTCATTCTCTCACTCACTCACTTACAGCAAATCCCATCAGGGACTTTCAGATACATCATTGTGAATCTGCTCATTAGTCTTTCAGAAGCATTAGACAGTCTTTGATGGATGCACTGTCCTCTCAAGCCAAAATTCTTTGTCTAATTGCTTCAGGGTTTCTAAGTTTCCTTGCCAGTTTTTTTTTTTCAATAATTAATTAAAAGGCTACACTTGAACATCAACTGAGAATGAAACGATGTTCCATAGGGGACCTTTGTGATAAAGCACTTACCTAAGCGTTCTTAAGGTGGCAGTGACAAAGGATTTTTGAGTATGAGTAGCTTCTTATAAAAACAAGAGAAGGCTGCCTTTATTTTGCAGCACACTTCATAGAGATCATCATAGTCCATAGCAATCTAGAACACTGTTTATAGAGTCACATAATAGGTCCAGTAAGGTCAGTACAGAGACCATTGTATGACGTAAAGTTTGACAGCTGTTCATTTCAATAATAATTGCTTATTTTAACAATAAATTAATAAATTGAACAGATAAATGAAATAAAATTGGCAGATTACTTTCAAGCACTTTTAATTTACCAAGATATCAGTTAAGGCTGGATGTGCTGATCTTAACGCAAAAAAATTAGATATGCAAGAACACACAAGTTATGACCTACTGTACACTGATATTAGCATAGGTATGCCATTGCTGCTCTGAAAACAAGTCACCAAACTCCATATAAAAAAAACTTAATGTTTTATAGTATTTTGTAAATTTAGGTTAAATTAATAATTGAGTAACAATTATTAACAGCGGCTGTGGGGCATCTGTTGGTGAAGAAAGATTCACCGATCTTGACTTTGCTGATGATGCCGTGATCTTCGTGGAGTCACTGGAGGCCCTGATTGGGGCACTTGAGAGACTGAGCGAGGAGTCTGAGTGTCTGGACTTGCAAGTGTCCTGGATAAAAACCAACATCAGGCCTTTAATGACCTCTTGGGCACAGCCATCAGCAGGGTGTCTGTCTGCGGAGAGAGTGTCGACCTTGTCGAGAGGTTTACTTACCTTGGCAGTGACATTCATGTCTCTGGTGACTCTTCATATGAAGTCAGTAGATGGATTAGGAGTGCATGGGGGGGTCATGAGGTCGCTGGATAGGGGTGTGTGGCGCTCCCGATATCTACGCAAAAGGACGAAGGTCCAAGTCTTTAGGGTCCTGGTGCTTCCTGTCTTGCTGTATGGTTGCGAGACATGGATGCTATCCAGTGACCTGAGACAAAGACTGGACTCTTTTGGTACTGTGTCTCTTCAGAAAATCCTTGGGTACCGTTGGTTTGACTTTGTGTCAAATGAGTGGTTGCTCACAAGAGTCCCGAATGAGGCATATTACCTGCATTGTGAGGGAGCGTCAGTTACAGCACTACGGCCATGTGGCGCATTTCCCTTAGGGTGATCCAGCTCGTAAGGTCCTTATTGCTGGGGACCCAAGTGGCTGTACCAGGCCAAGAGGTCGCCCACTTAACACCTGGCTGCGGCAGACAGAGGGTCATTTCCGGAGGGTGGGACTTCTATGTGAGCCATGTCTTCTCCGTAGATATCTGTCACTTCCAAAATAAGATTACTTAAGATTCCAACAGTTAAAAAGTCCAAAAGTCTGCGATTGCCATCCAAGCTGACTGGTGTGTTCTGGATGCAGATAAGGAGATGTTTTGAGCCATTAACTGATCACCACTTTGTTGTAAGTTGGCTCAGATTGACACAGTGTGTCTGCTGGACAGGACTGGTCAACCCAGGAAAGAAATGAAGGCACAGGATGCTTCTTTTTAGCACATGTTTAACTCTCATTTCTGTAGCAGATGCTTCTAATATGCTGGATAAGGTCAAAGACAGAGAGACTGACTTCACTTGCAGATGTGATTGCATTGAACTGTTTTTAAAATGTGTAACATGAGCAAATCACTTTACCTGCCAGTATTTCTACTGGAAAAACAAAAGAGATGTATCCAATTGTATCTCTCAGATGTTGTAAGTCGCCTTGGATAAAGAAAAAACCAGGACTAATATAAAACGTGAATAGCTGGTGTAATATTGTGTACCCACATCACTCTTTCACAAATCACTTTTATTTTTCTATATAAGCTCAATATTTGTAATATATTTTTGCTAAATGTTTAACCACTTTTTCCCCACTGCCAATTATAATTGTAGTTTGTTGAGTATTATTTGCTGATTAAATAATTTTTCTTTGATCACAGAGGTTAACCCAATAATACATCTTCTAGGTCATGTTGTTACCATTCTCCATCACTTATTGCTTATACAGTGATCCCTCGCTATATCGCGCTTCGACTTTCACGGCTTCACTCCATCGCGGATTTTAAATGTAAGCATATCTAAATATATATCACGGATTTTTCGCTGGTTCGCGGATTTCTGCGGACAATGTGTCTTTCAATTTATGTTACATACTTCCTCAGTTTGTTTGCCCAGTTGATTTCATACAAGGGACGCTATTGGCGGATGCCTGAGAAGCTACCCAATCAGAGCACGTATTACATATTAAATAAAACTCCTCAATGATATACGATATTCTTCCGCACGCAGCTTCGCACACTTAAAAGCTCTAACAGCCCGTATTGATTTTTCATTGTTTGTTTTTGTCTGTCTTTCTCACTCTCTCTGAGAAATACAGGCAGATACTTATCCATCATGCAATACCATCAGGGAGGCGTATGATTGGTCCCATTAACTGCTCCTGACGGAGGGGCTGTCTGCACAGTGGCTGTTTGCTTAGAAGATACGGACACGCCTGTAAAAAAAATGCTGAAAGGCTACCTTCACATTGATCCCTTCATTGCGCCGCTTTATCGCGGTGCTTACATACTTAAAAGCGCAGCAGTCCTATTGATTTTTGATTGTTTACTTTACTCTCTCTCTCTCTCTGAAATTCTCCGCTCCTGACGCGCACCTTGAAGAGGAAGATACATTTGCATTCTTTTAATTGTGAGAAAGAACTGCCATCTCTGTCTTGTCATGGAGCACAGTTTAAACTTTTGACTAAAGGTTGTTGTTTCATGTCTAGAGGGATCTAATAATGTTAAACGTATTTAGAAAGTCGTAAACAGGTTTTCAATGCTCTAACTGTGAAAATATTAGATTTATAAATAAAGAATCCTACTTCTTGGAAGTTCATTTATCTGTCTAGAGCGGATCAACTGCTATAATTGAGGGATTACTGTATAACTGTGCGGAGAATATTTATAAACAGTGTGGGAGAGTTTCTAAGAGCTTAAAATATATAAAAATAACCATACAAACATATGGTTTCTACTTCGCGGATTTTCACCTATCGCGGGGGGTTCTGGAATGCAACCCCCGCGATCGAGGAGGGATTACTGTAAATTAAACTTTAACCTCATATATTAAACAGTGCATTTTTTCACTTAAAGCCATGTCCGATTCATGGTGCAACTTAACTGGCATTCATCACTATAATAAATATGCTTTGCAAAACACAGTATGATTTGGTTATATAAAAGCTGTTGAATCATGTGAAGTCATAAATATAGTACATTTTATTCATTCCTTTAGTATGATTTTACTTTTAGGATCAAAACGTGAAAATGTGTGTGCATCCTAACTAATTATTCAGTGTTGAAAGATACTGCATCAATGAAGGAGCTGTGTTTAAACTAAAAAATGGAGAATAATTCTTTATTTACTGTATGTATTTTCAATAGCATATTTATAGCTGTCTGATACATTTACAATGTGCACAATCAAGACCTTTGCATCAGTTTTTCATATACTGACTTAAAGAAAAAAATCACATCTGCAGGAGCATTGCTTTTACACTGTGATGATGAAAATTTCTGTTTATGTTTTATTTATGAATGTCCCATTGAAGAGTATTGCATTATTCTCCTGTTTGTTCCGACCTGAACTTTCACAGAATTGAATGCATGAATATAAATTTGCAGACAGAGGTAGAAGCAAGCGAGAAATTTATATGAGGAGTTTTTTTTTCACTCCCTACCTTTCTCTGTGTTGCCATTGTTTGGATACCCAGGTGAAGCAAGTTAAAGTAAAGGCAGAGGATTGTCTGTGGGCGAAATACTGTACACCAAATGGAAGGTTTTGTGTTCTCATTGCCAAGAAAGGGTCAGTTAAGGGCATTTTAAATCATCACTGAAACCTAAACTGAGAAGTAATGAACCCTTTTGGGGGTGATTCCCTGCAGCAGTTATCTGACTGCCACTCATTCAAAGCGTAAAAAAAGGCTGAAAGCAAAAACAAAAAAAAAAAGAATTTCTCTTGAATTGGAGCAACACTTTTTTATTGTTAGGTTATTTTTACTGAATGGCAGCCGTACAAATCTGAATTGGAAGTGCTTTTAAAAATGTATATCAGATCTCGTGTATTGTGACAGATTTAAACACATATTCATGGTAAGTTGTTAATCAAGTGACATTTCTCAAGGAATACATTTTCTTTCATCTTATGGTGGCTGATCCTGATATGTGGTCAGAATGTGAAAAGGGAAACTGTAGGAAAATTTCTGGCACCTTTGGAGTTCTGTGAGCCACAACATTGAGGGGCCTTTATAGAGACCAGTGTAAAAGAAGTAGTCTCAACACACGAAAAAAGGTTTGGGGCAGCCACCAGTATATTGTCCCTGGCTGCAAAAGGGTATTAGAAACAGGAATGATATCTTTGGTTTGAGTTCCAAGACTGAACTGATGAGGTTTTGGAAAATGGTGGCTTTATAAGCCACGGACCAGAAGTGATGTCAGTCTGGGCACCGAAAGTGACGTCTGTCTGACCATCAGAATCGGAAGTGACATCTGCCTGTGCACTGGAAGTGGTGTTAAGCAAGACAGGTTTTCCCGTATTTGGCCTGTAGAGATAACAGAGGTAGGTTTAGTGCACCCCGCCACCCCCTGGGCTGGCGGGTAATTACCTCCACTTAGTCCACTCAGCTCCTTCCTAGTCGCATGTGTGTGACACAAGTAAGATCAAGGAAAGAGACGGGCAAGCTTAAACAATATATCTGGCAGACATAAAATGGTAATAACAGAAATTAAACCTCAAATAGCATTTAATTATTTGATTACAACAGAATAATTTTCTTTACACTAAGCTTGGCAATTAATAATATCCAACTTAATAAAAGGATAAGTGTCTGTGCCCATCCAGTTGCTGTGTCTCCCAAGCACACCCCAAACATTTTTAGTAATAAAATGCTGTGCATTTGTCATTCCAACATGGCGTATTGCAAACATTAACACAGATTTTATGAATCCCACACCAAATGGCATATAGCAGAGACTTTTTTTTTTGGTACACTGTATTAATCCCCTAGGAGAAATTGTCTTTTTGCATGACCTTTGGCCATCAGGGCGCAGAGTCATATGCATTGTACGGTAAACTGTAAACATTAACAGTGAGGTCTGCATTGTTTTCTTAGATTTTATCTTGTCTTAGACGGATAGCACAACTAGTATACCAATAAACTGGTAAAATCCAAAATCACCTGGACAGCAGGGTAGCTGCTACTTCTACCTTTAAATGTCAGAGCATTGTCAGGTTAACCTTTCCAGCAGCACTCATTGCAGCCTGTTGCATCACTGGATCAACCTTTCCAGCATTTTGACGTGTTTACTCCCAGCTCTTTGACTGGTAAATTATTTGTAAATAAAACTGAATGTGGAAATTGGGTTTTACAGACAGTTAACCTCCTCACTAATTTAAATCACTAGGCTTTTAGAGCGTTTACAGCTTAGCATAAACTTTCTAACATTGCTTTCCTGCATCAGACAAATGTCTTACATTTGATTCTACTAGCATTTGTATTTTTCTTACCACTTTAGTTAAAATAAAGTGCTTGAAAAAAAAAAAAAGACCTCTTGAATTTAGAATGTTTCTCCAGTTAAATGGCCATATAGACTTAATAAATTCAAGCAGTCTATTTATACACCAGTGCAGTGCAAGACTATAGCAAAGGCCTGATTCTGAGATTCACTGTTTCAAAGACAACTTTGAGCTGCCGAATCCTTTGTGGTGAAGGTCTATTTAAAATGGTGCTGAAAAGTGATTACCAGCATTGTGAGGTCCTTCATCCTCCACAATTCCTTGTTATATAATCTGATTAACACCCTCAGCGGTAACACAATAATAGAGCTAAGGAATAAAAGCCAGTAATTCAACGTGTGTGAATATGCAGAGCTTAAAGCATTTTTAGGCCAACAGGAAAACTGAAAATTCAACATAATTACTGTAATAGTTTTGCCAAAGTAATAACAGTCCAAAACCATTATTGAACAGAGAGCAATGCTAAAAAAAAAAAAGTTATAAAGTTGTAATTTTTCTCCTTATGACAATTTGTGTCTCAAATTTCATAAATATATTGTGTCTTGAATTAAATTAGGTAAAAATACATTTAATGAAATCAGTTTTATTTATTCTTTGTTTAGTTTTACTGCCTTACTTTTCAGAAATGAATTCTAAAAGTGAGTGTTAATATAAATTATGTTTTGTGTTTTACAGCAAGGCATTGGGCCATCTAAAGAAGCAGCTTTCATTTTACACAGAAAAGGGTTTGACTGCGGATTCTCTACTAAAAACATGGGTTTGTTGTGTTCCACAACAAAAGGA
This sequence comes from Polypterus bichir lapradei, assembly GCA_026402145.1. Taxonomy (NCBI): domain Eukaryota; kingdom Metazoa; phylum Chordata; class Cladistia; order Polypteriformes; family Polypteridae; genus Polypterus; species Polypterus bichir. The sequence goes on from JANRMT010062837.1 coordinate 68,086,966, forward strand.
AAGGTACACCACAGCTTTCTTTCCTCTGTTACAGTTCTTTATAATATGCATATATTTGGTGATTTGTATTACATGAAAACCTTGGCTTGTAGTCTTGTTTCATTCACAATGATCAGTTTGTTACAGATCCTGCTCATACTGTATTCAATACATTCCGCCTATTTTTGTATAGCTCTCTTCACTGAGTGCAGACGCAGAGCTCTATGAATAATTCTCAGTTAAAATGCAAGTACTAATTACTAAATACAGAACTGGTACACCTATAAATGAAGCCAAGTTTTGTTTTTTGTACTATTTCACAAAATCAACACTAAAATTAATTTAGCATGTGGTTTTTATTGATCACTAAACACAAACTCACTAAAGTGAATATCTGTAGGGTTTGTGATGGCTTTTTGGGGTGGAGAGAATTGGCAACACTTTGCTCCCCGTTCAGACCTGTAAGTTTTTCAGAAAAAGGATCCAGGTGAAAATAAAGGAGCAAAATATCATTTGAAAATTAAACCATCATGGCTAATACACTCTTAGTGTCATTGTTAGTCAGTTTCAAATTTTGGGTGGGGTAGTGGATAAAGGTTAATTGTATATACTGGTCCTGTGCTTGCACAGATGATTGATTATGGGTACAATAAAAATGTGGGGGGCAAAAGTGAGCTTCGCCAGGGTAGCCTCGCTAAGCCAGTTATGCTTGCACCAGCACACATTTCCAAATGTTTTTCCTCATGAAGAAAAAGTTTACAGTTGCAGAAGAAGTGAAAATATAGGGAGGGGAAAAAGGTTTCCCTTCAGGTTTATTTCTCTCTCGCATACAGTGTAAATGTATTTAATGCTTTAAAGTTCATAAAGACTTAATCAGTTTTGATGTTTTTCTGTTCTGCCCTGTTGTGAAAACCCTGGGTAAAACACAGAAATGAGACAATCTAAAGGTGTTTATTGTTATGCTTCTTAAATCTTAAGAGTTCATTGTAATTCAGTTTACTTCTACTATCCCAGAAAGAAGACTTTTGAATATCATCATGTGATATCATGCATTATCCAAAACTGATAGTTATTGTAACAGACTTTTTAGGCACCATTCTAAACATGGAGCAGACACATCATATTCTCTTTCGTAGCATTTCAGTTCTCTATATTATCTGTGAGAGCATGTTTTGAAATTACCACACATTTGGAAGTGAATCCTGGTCAAAATGGGAGTACTGAATGTTGGCAGCTACGCACCTTGGCCCTGAAAGGAACAGGCACAGGCACATTTTAGAAGATGGATTGTTCTGTCTGCCGCATTATGTGCTTGTAATATATAAGCACTCCTAATGCTTACTTTTTAACTAAGAAGTTTCTGAATATTCTCCTTTAGTGTGAAAGGAAATGATAAAACATTAAAAACCAAACGTGAATTCAATTCGGGGTTACTGCAGGCTGGAAACTATCCTAGTCTCATCGGCAACAAAGCAGAAATCAAACCGAGACAGAGTTCTAGTCCATCAAACAGCACCACTCACTCGCTCACCCTCCTTGACATGTGGACAGTTGTCACCACCAAATATTTATGTCTTTAGAATGTGGCAGGAAAACCAGAGTACCAGGAGACTAAGGCCATAGTGCAGAGGAAAATGTGCAAAGTGTACACAGAGATTGTGACTGATGTAGAATTTGAACCTTGAAACTGAGTGACACTATCACTGTGACACAGTGCTGCCCCATAAGGCAACTATTCAACATATAAATATTTTATGTTTATGTATCTGTATCTGTGTATATATATTTGTGTCTGTGTGGTGAACTATCAAGTGTACTATAAATCTTCGTGTCTCAGTATTTTAGAAAAATACATACTTTCAACTGTGCAATAAACCTGGAGTGCTGTTCTTAGACAGTATGTGTACAGAAATATCCTTTTTTTTCCCATGGATTTAGTGGGTTTCGACAATGGAATTCTGGGACACAGAAGGCCAGAGAATATCCTGGGAACATCACATGTGAAACAGGAAACGGGACCAGACACTAATGCATACAAAAGCTAATTGTGCATGTCAACATAAAATACATAACTTTGTGATACAGCAGCAAATTCCATGACTGTGTGTCAAAATGTGAGGGTAACCGCATCGACAAGTTGTGGAGGATACCTCTGTGATCAGCCTCATTAGCGATCGCTCACAGGAAGAAAGTTCAGAAGCTATTTTTGTGGTACTGTGACAACAATCTGTCCCTGACTGTCAGAAGGGCCAAGAGGATTATAGTGGACTTTTGGTAAAGACAAAGAGAGTCACACTCCACTTTACTTCAAGGGCTCAACTCTTGAGATAGACTTAGTCCCTTTCATGGTCTTTCCACACAGCCCACATCCTGAGGAGTTCCCAGCAAAGGCTGTTCTTCCCGAAGAGGCTAGAGAGATTTGGGATGGAAATTAAAACACTAGTGAATGTTTATCAAGGATGCCCTGATTGTGTAGTAAGGCAACCTGATGTCCCAAGATTACAAACTACTTCAGAGAATTGCTCGATTTGCCTCTAAAATCATCAGCACAGATCTTCCTCAGCTTTAGCCTTTTTACTCTGTTCACTGTCAGAGAAGACCTGTCATCTCAGACATTAATTATTCAGTTTATTGACCCTTTTTAGTTCTGCCCTCTGTTAGCGTCTGAGAGACAGTTTTGTTCTACAGGCTAAAAGCATACTTAAGAATAAATGACCTGTACTCACTGTTTCAAGCTTGCATATTGTACTTGAACTCTCATACTGTACTGTTGGTGCTTGTTACAAATATTTGAAATTGTGTTATTTAATTACGTGCATATTAAGAATATTGCACAACTTAATATCTCGTTTCTACCATGTTTGCTTTATACTTAACTGTCATCCGTACAGCACTACTGTATACAACACCTCCTATCTGTCATACCCAAACCCCCTTTTTCAACTGCAGCTTTTAAATTTTACTAAATATCCTCAAGCGTATGTGATATTAAAAAATATATATATATTGAATTTCTGAGGTTGGATGGAGGTTTGGTGCCAACCCAGGCACAGGAACATTAAAACGTTGAAAGAACTGTCACAAGAACAGGGAAATTCAGCCCAACAAGCCTATCTTTCCAGTTCACTTAAAATAACTTCAAGTCAATATTTGGAGGTCCCCAAATCCTACTCTCCACCACACTTCTTGGTAATTAATTCATTTGTGTCTCTGGTTCTTTATTTGAAGAGCAACTTGTAACATTTGTGTGAAATTGGCTCTTCACACTAGAATTGCCAGTCAGTCTGCCCCACGCCTGTCCTTCAAAGAAAAATCACGGCTTACAGAGCTCGCCAAGGTATCGTACCAAGTCCAGTTTATGATTATATTTTGTGATGGTCTTTATATAAAAAGACCTGTTGCACTATACACAACTGTGTTTGATCTTATTTAGGAAAAGATCCCAGTTGCCCCATGGGAGAAAGACTTTCTGAGACTAAGGTCATAAAGCTTATGAAACCGTTTCTGGACAAAGGCAGAAACGTAACAACAGTTGTGTGTAGCTTCCACCTGCAGCTGAAGTCCCTTCAGCACACGTACTGTGTCAGCATGCCCATGTCGATCAAGCACAGGAAGCTCTGCAGTCTACTTGTGACTTTACGCTGTAGGAAGATAAGTAAATAAATCAAGGTAAATAGCATTCAAGCTGGCTTTTATATAAGTAACACAGAAATGTTTTTATATCAAGACCATCACAAAACATAATCACAAACAGTACTTTGTACAATACGTTGGCGAGCTCTATAAGCTATGCTGTTACGTTGAAGGACAGGTGTGGGGCAGACTGACTGGCAGGATGACGTCGGACCTCGTCCTTCATCCTAATGGTGCCATCTTTCGCCTTTACGCCTAGTGCAGCTGTGTTGTACTTACAGTATGTGTGAGTGGAGGTTTCTTGTGGTGAGGGCTTCTGTTCTCTTTCTCTGATCTAGAACCCTAATGTGAGTTCAACTCTGTTATAGCACGTCTTTATTTGAAAACAGCAGTGTCAGATCGGGGCGAGAGTGAGCAAGACTGAGAGAATAAAACTGAATTAAAAAAAAACGCTAACCTTTACAAGCATTCAAATCAAATGTATGTTTTTATTGTACAATAGTAACAATAAGAGCAGCTCACTACTCAAATGTTTATTTTGGGGCACGGTAAAGCTCGCACCCGCGACCTCTTGAATATGAGTCAGCAGCTCTTACCGCTGTACTACCAAAAAAGTCACGACAACAAAATACACTAACCCGATTACTTTTTCTTCAGTTATAGTCTTGAATAAAAGCGCACTTGTTCTGTTATATTTGTACCTTTTGTGAAAGTGCGTATTTGATATTTGGACTTCAGTCTTCACACATTATACACTTCATGTCAAAATTTTATCGTTAGTACTAAAACATGAAAAAAGTTTGTCTTTTAGGTATGTGTTAAACATTTCTTTCATGCTACACTTACATAGATCTTTGTAGACACGGAACACACATGAAAGGCATGTGTTCCAAGTAATGATATATTACTTCCCCTATACAGCTCCCGGTACCTCACTCCCTGATAATCAAGGCTTGAGCTGGGAGACTTTTTTGTTGTTTCTGTGGCTGGAGGGATGGGATAGCAGGCTAGCTGTGCTTATCGACACATTTACAACATATAAGACGCTGATGGAGAGGTGCAAAGAAATTTAAGGTGGGCCGGGTTTACAAGTTTTTTCATAGGCTTTGGTAATTCTAGTGTTAATAAATTTCCAAACATGTCCCAGTGTTACTTTTGCAGAGTTTTTTTTTTTAAGTAATGATTGGAATCCCCTGAATTAATTCCTTTGATAATTTGAAACACTTCATTGTCTCCTCTTAATCTTTCTTGAACTGAAAATGTTGATCTCCTTCAGTGCCCCCTACTCGCTTCCTACTGTACCTTTTAGTCCCAGAACAAGCCTGGTTGCTCTCCTCTCCACCGTCTCTTGTGCTTCTATGGAGGCTACAACTGTACACAGTACTCCATGTGAGGCTCGTTAGTGTACTATGTAACTTAAGCCTAACCTTCCTTGATTTGCACTCCACACATTGTGATTTAAACCTTCTTGAATGCTTCTGTACTGTCTGCATGTTAAGAATGACAAGTCCACTAGGAGGACACCCAAGTCTTTCTCAAGAGGGGTATTTTCAAGTTTCAGACCTCCCATTGTGCATTGAAATGTAACATTTTTACTCCCCATGTTTACATTTAATTACATTAAAGAACATGCAAAATTATGTAGTTATCTGCCAAAGCTATGACCAGAGTTTAATTTGGTAAAATGAAGTGTAATGTAATTTATCATGTCTTTTGGCCAGTTACTGGTGTATTTTTTGGTTTCATGGCCCTATTGCTCTTTATTCTTCAGAAAGTCCCACAATTTGTGAAGTTGAGGTCACATAAAATTGTTTGCTTATTGTCTGCGTTTTTGTTATCTGTAAACATTGTTATTATTTTCCCTTTTGAACAGCAGACATTGAAATTAACCCCACTGTAAGTGCAGAACTTTTGTTTCTGAAGAGCCACGTTGAAACAGTTAACGCTAATACTTAAGTTTATACCATTTTGTAAATGTAGTCCTCATAATAACAGGCTTTGCTCTTTGTTACCTAAATAGAGCTTTAAAATCAAATAATGTGAAATGTACCTTCTTTTTAAAATTCATAATAACAGTCTTTACGAAGAAAGGATGTAGGTGTTCTTTAATAACTTAGCAACTGTTAAAACTGGCATAATGCAGTGTATTCAGAACTAAAATCGCAGCTGTGAGCTGCCGGCTCCTGAGAATTTCCTTAGCGGCTGGCCCATCCATCTATCCGTTTGCTAAGATGCAGGGCCTTGGAGCACCACAGTCTTCATCTTCTCAAAATGTGTTGCCTTTTTGGGTAATAATTTTAATGTGAAACAATTCAATATTTGTTTTTTTTTTTTTAGATTGCAGTTGAAAGACTTTTCAATGAACTTAAAGTGCAGCACTTTGTGCCAGCCTCACTCTCCTTGATGTACACGGCTTCAGAAGGTATGAACAGCAGCAGCATACAACTTGAGCCTATGGAGATCAGCACATTCCGCATCCAACTGACGTGAAGCAAGCCTACGGGGAAATATTAAGAAGACATTGCCGATACTGTGAAGAAAGGATTTTCATTCCTGTCTGTAATAACTTACCAAGGGGTCTTAAAGCCATGTAACGCCATTTAAATCTGTATATTGTGCAAATTCAGAAATAGGTAAATGTTACTTCAGCATATGAAAAGTTTGGTTGCAGATTAATATCACAGCCACACATTTAGTCTCAGGTTCATGATTTTTCCCAAGAGTTTATTGTCTGCCCATTTGGAAAACTGACATAGAAGGTTCCCAATGCTGAATATGGTAACGGAGGTTTTGTTTTTTGTCATTTGGAATATGCTTAATGCATAAAATCTCGTCAGCCCCTCTGACATTACCATGTAGATCTTATCATGTGTAACTATATAAAAGACATGGAAGTTAATTAAAAATTACGCTACACCCTTGGGGGCTGGAAAATATTTTATTAATAGGATTTAGTCTGTGCTGTCTGTCACAGATTGATCCTTAGGGTTATGTGCAATGCTTCAGCAGCCCTGCATAATGAATCAATGCCACATACGGTCAGGCAGAGGCGTCACAGTACACTTCTGACACGCAGATTTTATTGTACATTTTTTTCTTACTGGATTCCAAAGTTGCTATTATGGAGTGACAATGTGCCTTATTTTTTATTACTATAATAAATTTTTTCAGTACTATTCATACTATCTATAGTAGTCTTAGGATCTTTTGCGTTTTGTCTTTTCGTGAAGTGACCCTTCTGTCTCTACATTACAGACAGCAATAACACACGCCGTGCTGTTTGAACTGTTTTTGTGACCTTTGAATGTATGAGCCGGTGTAATTGGATGTTATTGGATGAATCTTACTTGACTATATGACTCTGAAATCTTTATTTTTTATCATTATTCATTTTTTCAGTTAATTGGAAGCAAATTCTTACTGTTTCAAGGTTCATCCATTCATTTTAAAATACATTGTTTATTTTTACCTTTCTTTTGCAATGGGCAAAAATTTTTAGAAATTGCAAATATTCTTTCATAGTGAGCTATCTTTGCAGCAATTTTTTTTAACTGTTTTTATATTTATCAGAAGAGGTCCTCTTTCCATAGACTTCAAAATAGGACTGTGACAAATTTAAAAATGCAAAAAGAATACAAAAGGCCCAGCCGGAGCCTTCACTCCGATTGCTTCCATTGCTGGCTCTTTGTGATGATAGCTCAGCAACACTGAAAGTTTTCACAAAATTGAAACTGTAAATAAATATTTGTCAGAGTACCCACAACAGTGAAATTAAGAAAGATGTATACTTTTTACAGGGTTCTTAAATACAAGAGGTTGAGAAAATGTAAAAGTACAGTTTTGTACTTAATTCTTGTTCTTAAGACACGTTTGTTTTTAAAACTTCATGTTTATACGTAATAATCTGAAAATAAATTCATAAATAAATCACAGAGGTGTAGCAGCCCATTATGACACTTTAGGAATTAGGCGATCTTAACGTTTTTCTTATCGTGATTATTTTCACTGAAGGCCTGAATTGTTGTTATGGCTGCCAACCTTGAGTTTCGACTCCATCTTGTTGTGATGCTGTTTCTTTGATTTGCCTTCCCTATCACCTTTGTATTTGTCTCAGTTGAAATTCTAGCTGTCTTATGGTATATCGTTTTCCAAGGATAGTGGGTGCCATTGCTGCCTTGGCCGCTCACGCAGCATGTTCAGTGTTGGGGTTTATATTGTTGTCTTTATTCTGAGGAAGCCTTAAGCAGTGTTTAACAGCAGTGCCACCGATGGAGCCTCTTGTTCTACGCTGCATCTGTTTTCTATGAGACACCCATGCCAATGACGTCTTATCTGCTCTGTAGGCTGACGGACCAGAAGCACGACGCTGTGTTTCTTTCCTCCCAGCCCTGCTTACATTATGTCCATTTCGTATTAAGGAACCTGTAATTCTAGGAATATGTTGAAGGATGTGCCACATGCAATGTCTTGAATGAGATTTCCTGTCCATTTTCAATCACTTTTGTTTACCTTTGTATTGTATTGAATTATTGAATTGTCTGATTTCATCTCCCCTACCCAAATGGCTTTGCTTGATGCAGAAGACACGATCTTGTACTTTACACTCTTATATCTGTCCTAACAGATTACCATGGATTGAGAGTTCGATATTTTTATTTGCAATTTTTATATCTTTTGGTGAAATGTAATATAATGGGGTAAAGAATAAAATGATGATATTCTTATACTTGTCCATTGTTTTTGTTCAGCATTCTGGAATTGTTTCATCAGGTCTCTAAAGCTGCACTAGAAATATGACGTCAGTGAGAGGTCACACACATTGTGCAAGTGGAAAGGTACCGTACTGTATTATCTGTCTGTCTGTCCGTCTTTTATGCCGTCTGAATCGTGGCCTTGATGTCCATAAAGTCATGTGATCTATAGCAGCCAAAGAGTTTCACTAAATGAGTGTGCTTTTTAATTTTCTGTGGAGTGTCCACACTTATAAATATTTTCTGAGTTGACAGTCCAGCAGCCCATTAGTTCAAAATGGCAATAAAGTAATCATTAAAGTAATTATGGGAGATTGTCGAAGAAAGAGTTTGGATTTGACTGAAAATAATGAGTCCATTATGTCATAAAGGTTTATGAAAATAATGTGCAACGCTTGACCATGATTTTTTTTCTTTTTTATTACTCAGTTTTCACTTTGTACATCTTTTGTGGCTTTGCAGCAGTTTATTTTAGTAGAATATTACAACAATAAAACAATCTGGACAAGAAGCGGCCAACCAGCCCAACAAAGTTCACAAGTCCTCTCCACCCAATGACTCCAAAATAACATCAAATCAAGATTTGGAAGTCCCTAAAGTCTACCACACTTCTTGGTAAATTATTTCATGTGTCAATAGTTCTCTGTGTTAAGAAAAACTTCCTAACGTTTGTGGAAAATTGACCCTTAACAAGTTTCCAACTGTGTCTCCCTGTATTGTATGTCAGATTCGATGAGAGCCTGACTGCTAAACCGGGCAGTGTGGCTTAGTGGTTAAGGCTTTGGATTTCAAACCCTGAGGCTGTGGGTTCAAATCCCACTACTGACCCTGTGTGACCCTGAGCAAGTCACATGACCTGCCTGGACTCTAATTGGAAGAACCAAAAGAAATGTAACCAATTGTATCTTAAATGTGGTAAGTCATCTTAGAAAAAGTAAGTAAATGTAATGTAATGGAGTTTGAAAAATGGATAGCATGTGAACATTAGCTGGATCACTCTTGACCTATTGAGAAGTGTAATGGGGGAAATCGTGTAGAGGATTTTATACAGCATGTGCCTCACACTTCCATACTGTTCAGTAGCCTATAAAGAGTGTTCACCTCTTTGGATGTTTTCACATTTATTGTTATGCAAGGGGGGCAAGCCCCTTTGGCACCTAACCCCCAGTTGCAGCCAGAATATTAGTAAAATCTGTAAATGTACAAAAGAAAAATTATTGTTTATAAGGGGTTCGCTCACCGTCCCCCCTGGCCTGCGCTATGTGCCAGCCACTTCGCGTCTCTGCTGCTCGCGTTGTGAAGAGGGGGGCTGAGAACACCCCAAGGAGACGCAGTTCGCTTCTCCGAAACCCCCTCTTAAATGGTGATACAATGGGAAACAAATAGTTTTTTTTTTTTTTTTTTTTTTTTACCTCCTCTTTGCTTGATGAGCTTCTGGCTTGCTGCTGCCGTGCCGAGTGATCTGGATCTCACACAGCACTTTGAACATTTAAAAGCCTCTACAGCAGCTGTCCCACTCTTTGTCTTTTATTTCCGGCCCCGGGCTTGTTTAAATCTTTTGCCACAAAGTCCCATCTCACGAGACAGGAGTTCTTGATATTTTTTAGTTTATAATTTAAAAGTGGAATAAGAATCTGAAAATCTAACAACATCACGTTAAAGTCCGATAAATTCTGAAAATAATGATACAAGACATTTATGTAGGTTTTAAAATAAGCCCGATTTAAAACATGACAAAAACGTCACATAAAATCATTGCACTTTTAGGCTTAGGATTTTATATAGCGAGAGTAGATATCATTGAATCTCAGTGCATTTAATCCAGCTGTTTTTACACTGATCAACAGAAAAAGACTCTGTAATGTCAAAGTGGAGAGAAGTTTAATTACAAATATAAAACACAAAACAATCACATAAGTATTTGACCCCTTGATAAGTTCAATCTCAATGGAGATCACCTGTCTACAGTTTCAGTGGATCGTAATATAAATGAACCTGAATGAGGAAAGTCCAAGTTGTCGTGATTCAGTATGATGGTCTTACTTACACAATGAAGACAAAAGAACACTTGAGACACCTCTGTGAACAGGTTCTGGGAACAGAAACAAGGTGATATCCGAGTCCCTGGCATCCAGATAAGTCAATCATGAAGAAATGGAAAGAGTATGGCACTGGTATACAGTATGTCTGCCTAGAGCAAGCCATGCACAAAAACGGAGTGATGCTGCAAGAAGACGACTAGTGAGGGAGGCCACCAAGAGACCTACGAGAATTCTGAAGGAGTCACAAGCTATAGTGGACGAGAGTGGAGAGGCTGAGCAGACACCAGCTGCTGCCCGGGTACTTTACCATACCTGGATTTAAGGGAGTGTGGCAAAAAGAATGCCATGTTAAAAAACACACAGGACATCTTGACTACAGTTTGCCAGAATCACATGGGAGACAACTGAAAGAAGGCTCTGTAATCTGATGAGAACAAAAAAAATTATATTTTTTGGCCATCAGACTAAGCACCATGTTTGAATACTACACATTCTGAAAAACAAACCATTCCCATCATACTGTAGGGATGCCTTTTCTCCACTAGGCCCTGGAGGACTTGTGAAGGTAAAATGAATGAAGAAGCTACAGGGAAAACCTGATGCCATTTGTAAGAACCCTGCACCTTGGGAGAAGATTAGTTTCCCTGCAATTCAATAAACCAAAGCATAAAGCAGAAGCTACACAGGATTGGCTAAAAAAACAAAGTAAATGTCCTGACACTTTTCAGAGGTCTGTTTTCACTTTGTCCATAGTCTTTTTCTGATGATAAGTGTCAGAACAGTCAAAGTAACCCACTGTGAATCATTGTGGTATAATAACATGATAATAAAATAACAAACAGCCAAGCTGATCATTCTATGATCAGTCAGTCAGTCAGTCATTGTCTAACCCGCTATATCCTAACACAGGGTCATGGGGGTCTGCTGGAGCCAATCCCAGCCAACACAGGGCGCAAGGCAGGAACAAATCCCAGGCAGGGTGCCAGCCCACCGCAGGGCACACACACACACATATCCACACACTAGGGACAATTTAGGATTGCCAGGTAAACCCTAAACTTTGTATCCTGGCTGCATGTTCCCAGACAAACATTATGCAGAGAGGAGCTCTGAAGGCCAGGGTTTCCACTCATTGGAAGATAATCAGCAAAGAAGTTCAGAGAGTAAGCATTGAAGCGCACAATTCTTGAAAGTGCCCTTGCATGCTGCAACAGTACCCTCCGCTGGGTACTACGGGGCCGAGCCCATTATCTCTCCTCCACCAAACTTTACAGTGGGCACTCTGCAGTCCACAAGGTATCGTACTCCTGTCACGTGCAAAACGCAGATTTGCCTGTCAGACTTCCAGATTGTGAAGTTTGATTCATCACTCCAGAGAAAGCGTTTCCACTGCACCAGAGTACCCAATGGAGGTGTGCTTTACGCCACTTGCTATTGCACATAGTGATCTTAGGCTTGTGTGTAGCTGCTCAGCTATGGAAGCCCATCTCATGAAGCTCCTGACGCACAGTTCTTGTGCTGCTGTGGCTTCTACAAACAGTTTGGAGCTCTGCTGTGAGTGATGCCACAGAGGAGAGGAGATTTCTATGTGCTATGCACTTCAGCACTCGGCGGCCCCGCTCAGTGAGTTTGCGTGGTCTGCCGATTCATGGATGAGCTGTTGTTGCCTGTAGTTGCTTCCGCTTCACAATAATAGCACTTACAGTTAATGGGGCTAGCAGAGCAGACGTTTCACTAACTGACTTGTGGCAAAGGTGGCAGGGGTACAAAAAAGTATCCCATGGAGCAAAGTGAAGCGGAGAAAATACAGTATGGCTCAATAGTCAGTCTACCAAGAGCAGGACGTCACTCCAGGACTGAAGAGAAGACAAGGAGAAAACTGGTCGAAAGGTGAACCGTGAGCCCGGTCTGAGGCGCTGGGCACTCTGCAGGACATTTTCTTTAAGGACGTCTCTGAATTTGGCTTCATTCATTCCTCCCTCATGATTCTCGTGTCTGAGGAGACGACAACTGAACTCTTTGTGCAGAACTCCAAGCTCTCTGTCTAGCAAAGACCAGGCACGGTTCATCACCTTCCTAATACAATCCCTATGGTGAAGCATGCTTGGGGCAGCATCATGCCATGGGGGTGCTTCTCAGCGGCAGGGCCATAGACATTGATTGCATTCATCCTTCTCTCAATGCTGACCAAATACAGAGAGGTCTTTGGAGAAAACCTGCTCCATAGTGCATGCAGCCTTACACTGGGGTGATGGTTCACCTTTCAGCCTGACAAGGAATCTGAAGAAAGAAAGGGCGACTGACCAACCATCCGACTCCAGCCTGCCTGCACCTTTTCAGAGTTGTGGTTTTCCTCTATTGTCTCCATGATGGCCAACTCTTGGAGCTTTCTCTCCTTTACTCAGGCTTTTCCATCATGGGTTTGGTGCTTTCAACAGTCTGACTGATGACGGGTGCTGCTTTCAGGGCCTTTCCATCTGCTGGTGGTCACAGCAGTTTGTATCAAGACTCTGGCAGCGCCATTCTGAAATGTTCATGCTACTAAAAGTTTACAGCCAAGATGACACTGGAGGGGCTTTGGGACAAGTCTTTGAATGTCACTGAGTGGTCCAGCCAAAGCCCAGACTTAAACCGCGTAGACCATCTGTGGAGAGACCTGAAGATGAAAGTTCACAGAAGCTTCTCACCCAATCTAACGGAGCTTGACAGGATCCGCTGAGAAGAATCCAGGTTGTAGAGACTCGCCTAAAGAGACTCAAATCTGCAATTGCTGCCAGAGGGACTTCTACAAAGTAACAAATTTAGGCTCTGCATACTTCAGTGAACAAAAGATTTCAGCTTTTGAATCGGAGAACCAATTTTCGCTTTGTCATTATGAGTTATTGAGTGTAAATTGATGGGTAAAATGGCAAATTTATCCATTTTAAAAAGAAATCTACAGCACAATAAAGTGTTCTAAAAAGTGAAGGAGTCTGAATCGTTTCTGAATGTGCTCTAGGAGTCCTGATCTGAACCCCGTTGATCATCAGTGGAAGGCGCCAAAAGCTGCAGTTGGGAGAAGATCTGAGAGAACTTGACAAGAATGGGCTAAACGGCCACTCAGCAAGTGTAGACATTTCACTCGGAGCTACAGAAAGAGCTTGACAGCTGGTATGGTCTCCAAAAGCTTGTGGTGTGAGATTTAACGCTCTAAGGGTGCCAATATTTTAGTCCATGTCATTTTCATTTGTTTTAATTATTTGAAATTATATGTCAAGAGTTCTAAATCAAAAGCAAAGTTTCTGTTCTACTAAACGTGATATAAAGAATGGTGAACACCAAACACTTTTATCAGGTTCCGCTTAGTTCAGAGTCAATGCTGAGCTTTTCTTTTTAAATGAAGGAGTGCTGATACTTTTGGCCTCGTCTGTGTGGTGCGGCTGTCACAGTCATTTGCTTTGCTTCCGTTTTTGGCACAGAGACTGATGTTAATGAGTCTAATGGTTGAGTAAAGTTTCTGAACCTGCTGTCCCGCTTGCCTTGTTGGGGACAGATAAAAGGAAGGGACACCTTCTGTGGAGAAGAGACATGGTAGCAGTTAATCCTGGAGTGCCGTCTTGGGCTGTGTCACCTCTCAGAAGGGCAAGTGCGGCAATAAAGCATAAAGGGTGAGAAGATGACTTGTAACTGTGGGTCTACACATTCAGGAAGGGAGAGAAATCACCCTAAAACCTTTACAGGATTAAGCAGGACTTGTAGCAGACAGCCAAGACTTTCAAGGGCCTTGGGATGTTAGGTGAGGTGGATCAGACTTCTCATGGGTTACTGCTGTTAAAACTGCTTGATAGAGCTGATGTTCACCCACATTCAATTAAATGGCAGACTGGAGCCCTACTACCATCCATCCATTTTCCTAACCCGCTTATGCAGGGCAGCTGGAGCCTGTCCAAACAATCGCGCCGCATAAATCAGGAACACCACCAGGATGAGGTACTAGTCCATAGGCTCTGAGGGCTCAGCCAAAAGACTGCCCAGCTTTTACACGTCTTTTACTTCTGGTATGTTTTCAGCATTTTCTAATAAGCCACATTTTGTCGAGAATCCTTCACAGGGCTACAAATTGCCAGGCAAGTTGCTAAGCATCCACCGTGTTTGTGCAGCTTTTCATCTTTCCGAATAAGTGGCTTTCGAAGTGGATGCAGGCCATTTGAGAGATCAATCCCATTTAACTGGTCTAGACACAAAATGAGCCTTTAAGTCCACTTTATGGGAGCACATGCCAGCAAATGGGAATCTCCCGCTGCTGCACTTTCGCTTTAAATCTAATCTTTTATCCGAATAGATAATCTGACAATGCTCTTCTAAGAGAAATCAAGGAATTTTGTTGCCATGTTGACCTTGTTCAAGAAAATCACTTTAAAAGTGGCCGGCAAAAGGCACAGAATGGACGGCCCTTCCTGCACTGCTATGCAATTACGGGGGGGGGGACATTTCTGTAAAAAGTAAATGTCCAAAATTGACCTGTTAACTCCTCCACGGATGCTTGACAACACTTCAGAAGTTTTAAAAACTGAATCAGAAGTGTTCAACTAATACATGTTCAGCACCTTGGAGAGCAACAAGAAAGAAAGAAATGGTCACCCACTGACCGTCACCTAGTAGATCAGCAGACACCATCTGTCCTGTATCGTTGAAGGCACACCTTGAATAGCCCACTGATACACTTTTGAAGACGTTTGTTTAAAATAAAGCAAACCCTCGTTCTGAATTCTATCAACTCCCAAGACAGAAAAGTGAAGCGCATGTCCACATGTCCCAAGAGCTCAGCCGCCACCACCTTGCTTTTTCCTTCCAGGCAAAGTCATGTTTTGATAATTCTAGAAGTGTCCAGTTTACCCAGTGCAGGGTCACATCAGCAGCAATGGGTGTTGACAAGATCAGCGTAATGGGGCTGGGGTTCTGAAAGCCGTCCTGCATCTTGTCTGAACGTGGTGATCTTCCTCAGAACACATCCGATTCATGGAAGGTAATTTGTACCTGCAGATCAGCTCTCCTTCAGTGTCTTAAGATTGGATTTACACGTCCTGCTGCTCAGTTCCCCCTCTTTTTTTAAAAAAACATGAAATCCCCTTCTTTACCGTGTCTCTGGCTCATCAGTACACCACTCTGCAATGGTCTCCTCCTTGTCAAGTCACCGCAAGCTGAGACCCTACAAAGTGCTGTCAGGCTTTACATCTGTCTATCATATAGTGCCTTTATCTATCTATCTATCTCTATCTATCTATCTATCATAGAATGCCTCTCATACCCCTCTGTCTCTCTCTATCATCCTCGGTGACCTGCCTTTGAGTTGTCCTTGCCAAGTGATCTTTGAGTTTCAAATGTCCTGTTGTCACCTTTGAATTCCATGACGAGGTTTGCTGACCGTTTGTATCTACTGCCCAAAGGTCCTTTCCTGTGCTGTTTTCATTACTCCACTAGATTTCTGCAACTCTGTTTTTCAGTTTTCATTACTATTTAAAAGTATGAACATTTCATAATGGTGCAACTATCTATCTGTGATCCCCAAAGACTTGGAAAGGTTCTGAGAGTATCAGGACTGTTCAAAGCACCAACGTTATGATGGAGAAGCCTGAGTAAATAAGTGAAAAGAGCAAGAGTTGGACATCATGGAGACATTGGAGGAAAGCCACAAACGTGAAAAGGTGCAGGCACACTGGGGTCTGTCTGTCTGCCTGTCTGTCTTTCGCTTGCTAAGTCTGCCATCATACCCATGATACCCTTCTGTTGTTCTCCTTTTTCTTCTTCTTTCTCTCTGTTTGCTCATCTTTCGCCATCTCTGTCTTGTCCTCCATTCAGGCCTCACCTGCCAAGCTGGACGGTGGCTCTCCTGCTGGCCACACTCGACTCTATCGTGTGATGGCTGCGCTGCCTGTGACTGTCACCTCCTTCCTTTCGTCTTACCCCATCCCTCCCAGAGGGGCAGCACACGTTGCCGTTGTGCCTTTGTGTGGAGACCCCTGCATCTCAGTATGGAGAATGTGAGAGTGAACCACAGTGTGGGGTGAAAGAGAAGAGCGCCGGTCATGATGGCTGCTGTACGGCCAGACAGACTGCAAGCTTTTGTGTGTATCAAACAATAACTGACACTTTGACATCAGGCTGTGTTTTAATGATCTGATGTGCCTTCGATAAAGCGCCTTACCCCTCTGCAGCGTATGGCCTCATCAGCAGCGTAACAGTGCCTGGTGGGCCGCTCTCTTGGGGGTGTCCTGCCTGTCCAGTGCTCATTTATTAATTCTGGTCGGCGGTGACTAATTGTTTCTGTCTTCAGATGAGACATGGAGGGCTGCTGGCCAGCCAGGAGTGATTTATTCCTGCCGAGCAGTAATTGCTATTTTAGTTGTTAATTTTAAGTGCCTCATCTGTTTAACGCTGAGTAATTGGCACGGCGTGTTTTCTTGTAGAACAAGCAAGAACGGCTGTCATTCTGCGCTCAATCTTTTAGTTGCTGCTGCATTTTTTTGGATTTCATTGTGTTTGTGGTGGCACTGAGGAAGTGATTAATGACACTGGCCTACATTAACAGAACGTCCAATGTGAGGTGCATGCCTGAAGGGCCGCATTTATAAAGTGTTACGACGCTGGCAGGCTGCCCTCCCGGGCCCTAGGAGGCTTTCTTGTGATGTAACCCTTTATTCTTGATATACTTTGTTGACCCTTTTGTTTGTGTTTTGTTTTCTCTGTGAATATGTGCTTTAGGTTGAACTTTGTTCCTTGTGCACTCTATGCTGCGCTTAGGGGGGCAGGTCCCCCAGCCCTATTTAAGAGTCTGCTATCCAGCACTGCAGCTCTCCTGTTGTTAGCCTCTCTGTTTTGTGTTAGTGTAAGCAGTGTTTTTTTTTAATCTGTTTTTTATTTGATTGCAAAGAAAGGATGAGGATAGCAAATGAAAACATTTCCATGTATACGTTTGAAACTGACGATCACCCACCAACCTCAGAGCTATAGAAGAGAAAACAGAGTAAAATATAAATTAATAAAACACGCAGGTCACTGACAAAGCCCAGAGGCCCACACATCCAAAGCTAAAATGTATAAATTAGTCGGATCCTGGATTCACTGTCAACCATTTGTTAAGAACTTGAGAGCCCCAAAGCACAAAAGTTCCAACAATATTCAAAATGCCTGCTATAGGGGGAAATACCATCACAAACCCAGCTAGTCCCACAAGAAAGGCAAAGAAGATTCTTTATAAACTTTATAGGTTTGTCACTCCCTGTTTCACTCATAATGCACTGTGAGTGTAAATGGAGCAAAAAAAAACCAACATCAATAGTCAGCAGGTCAGAGGGCAGCCATCTACCACCCCCCCCCCCCCGAGGCTTTGGAATGAAGCTCCTTCTGATTGGCTGGTCCTGGTGACCCAGACTTTATTAAGCCAGTGCTTGGTGTTCACCACTAAACACTAATGGCAAGTCAACTCTATCAAGCAGCTGTCTCCCTGTACCCCACCATCTTGTGCCATGTGGGTAGTTCAGCTATTTTACCGTGATGCCGAAACTTTCAGTTATTCTGTCGTAAAAATTCTGGCATAGAATGTCCACATGTTGTATTTAAATGAAAACGATCTCCGTCCATACTAGCGTTTTCACATCATTTACAAAAGTATCTCCGTCCACAGTGAAATGCCTAAAAATGCAAGGATGGATAGAAATATGGAAGGGTAGGAAAGACCTGAACACTCGCCTGTACTGAGCGTGTGCACATCGGAGGAAAAATCCTTTAGGACAGGGCTGATCAGTTACAAATTCAGTTGGGCCAGATGTGCAGACCAAGAAATTTAGCAACTTCAGTTGATGGTAAACAGCAGGCAGTAACACATTTTAAACCAACACAAATGAATGAATGTATTGAAAAACAAGTAATGCTTAGTCATTGTTTCCCTTTTCAATGTGGTCACATCCAACCCAGGCACATCTCATTAGTGCATAAAATCAAAAAAGTGCACAGTATTAGCAATAACATTTGTTTTCATTTTGAATTAAAATAAATATTGTGGTCATATAGTGGTCAAGTGCATTTAACAGAATAAAAAACATCCCTTGGTGCTATCAAAGCATAACAAGTGATAACAGTAACTGACACACGTGAATACAACACCTAACGCAGTTCACTTTGATTCACCACTTGTGTGAGTAGCAGCAAAACAGTGGCGGGATGCGTTTGGGTCATGTTTGAGGCACTGTGGAGGTATATAAAGGTCTAGACTCCTAGCACTACATGTTTTGTCTATTTGGTGAAAAAATATAATGTGTAAAATTTGAAACTGACAAGTCATCGCATATCTTATATATAAACGTCTACATGTAGAAGTGTGTCTGTCTGTCTGGCTCGGAAGTTAGTGGTGGAGTCGGGGGGAAAAAGGGAAAACTTGCTTAGCCACTAATAACACAAACAATGCAAGTACATCGGTAAATCGAAACCTCTGAAGAAAGAGACACACGCTTAGCCA
>JANRMT010062837.1:68106264-68139115 GCA_026402145.1 Polypterus bichir lapradei
AATGCAAGCACATCGGTAAATCGAAACCTCTGAAGAAAGAGACACTCACTTAGCCACTAATAACACAAACAATTCAAGCACATCGGTAAATCGAAACCTCTGAAGAAAGAGATACTCGCTTAGCCACTAGTAACACAAACAATGCAAGCACATCGGTAAATCGAAACCTCTGAAGAAAGAGACACTTGTTTAGCCACTAATAACACAAACAATGCAAGCACATCGGTAAATCGAAACCTCTGAAGAAAGAGACACTTGCTTAGCCACTAATAACATAAACAATGCAAGCACATCTGCAAAACGAAACATCAGAAGGAGGAGACACACGCTTAGTAGGTAATACACAAACGATACAAGTACATTGGTAAAACGAAACCTCATAAGAAACACAAATTCGCTTAGCTGTTAACATCGGCAAAATGGTATTCTTTTTACTTTTACTCCCACCGCTAATACACAAGTGATGTGAGCACATCAGCAAAACAAATCCTTCTAGGAGAGAGATGCCCAGAGCAGTTCCCTTCAATTACCTTTTCATTTCATTTTATTTTCCTGATGATTTCAATAGTTTCTAGGACCCCCGGGCTTTTTACAGCACAGGCTTACACAGCTAGTAATAATAATAATTATTTACATATATATAGCGCTTTACTCGCTACTCAAAATTGCTTTGCAAACTCCAAGCAGGGAGGACCCGATAAGCAAAGCACAATCTCCTTATTGCGGACAGGCCACCTGCATAGGTGTACCGTACTGCATAATACTCTGCTTGATAGTTCAACATTACAAACACAGAAGTTCTGAAATCGAAGAATATCTACCGCAAGTGAATAATGAGCTCTAAATAAGTTCCGCATAGCAATCAGGGCTTAATATGATTGAGTTTTAAAGAAAATTCCAAACGTTTTGCATGTTTTCAGCAGATGGTCTTTCTAATTCGTTCTTCGTTTTGAGTGTCAATGGCTGATCATTATCCTTGTAACAGCCAGGAATCTGAAGAATCCAAGCGTGTGAATGGAGGGCCAACCAATTGAATGAAGACAAGCATAGAGACGGTGCTTGTGAGTAACGAGGCTCTCATTGGAGTAACAATTAGATTCATTTGTGAAAACCCAATCGCTTAATGAAACTGGACTACAACTAAAACTATGCACACAGTTGATCATAAAATCATTTAACTTGTAGTCAGTGCCATGATCAGCTGTAGCAGCCGAGCTGTACCATCACACCAAAAAAAAAAAACAAAATCACTGTATCACAGCCTACTACCACCACTTTGAGACACACAACAACGCACTGCATTGTGAGTTGAATGTTGCTCGGCTATGTGGAGTGTTGCATTCATGGTCTTCACTACTGTAAGGATTTATGCAGGTGTTTCTGAAGGCTCATGAATCGTTCTTCTCGGTTTTTCTCTGCCTTTCTGGCAGGACCACGGGCTGGGCCACTCGGCCTCCATTTGAATAGGCCAACCATAAAGGAGTGGCAACGCTGGCAGCCATGGGATTTATCTCAGAATAGTAACAATCAGTAGATTATTTGTGTTTTGCACATGTATGCAGAATTCAAACAGTACAAAACACAATTTAGAGGCATACAGGAAAGTAACATAAGTGGCGTGGAGAGTAAACCTCTCCTGTGTTCCGCCAAGTTGGGGTATGGTTATCTTCTGTGAAGGGTGACCAATCAGGGATTGAGATATTGTAACAAGCAGAATCCAATCAGGAAAGGGCCACCTAATAAGCATGAACCAATCAGAGTGCAATTAGAGTTTGCATTTTCAATCTGTCCGCTGTCACTCATCCACAATGCAGCACTGAGCCGATATGTTCAGATGCAGAGAACATTTTCAAAAGTCTCCGCTTTCACGGGTGGAAAATGCCAAGGAAGTATGGATGAAAGGCGAAAACGGAAATTAATGTTGCCGTTTTTAAACAAATTATAGCAGTGTGGACGTAGCCTCAGAAGAACTCACTCCTTCCACCATTGTGACTGACTGTGTCCTCGGGGTTTGCGTGGCCATCGGACGTCTGCAGTCTGATATGGTTGTCTCTCTGAACCAAGCAGATAGTTGTCTATGTGGTCAACTGGCTTAATAATTAAAAATACAAATGTGCCAACTCAATCAGCAGAGAGATGAGAATAAGACCAGTGGCATCGTGATGGCAGAAAATGAGCAGCTTCATTGCCAGCTTTGGGCCACACTTTCTCCATCCTACTATGGCATTGCCATCTGCCCATTTAAGGGTAACAAGCTGATAGGTACAAGTCCACAGGGGCAGAGTTGTACAAAAAAATTCTCTGGGACCCTTTAAGCTTCTGAACTGGGAAGGACAGGGAGGAGATCCATCTTCCAAATAGAGGACTGCCACTTTGTGGAATGGCAGGGTCACTGTGATGTCCCCATGCTACTGCCATACAATCCCAAAATAGCACAGATAGCACAGCCCTGGCCTCAGCTGCTTTTAATCTGAAACTAAAAGACCACCTCAGTGATCGTTGGCCTTTTGTTCCTGTCATGTAATGATGCCATGATGTCGAGATTAGAAGTAAACTTCAGATCAATGTTCTTCAACCTGAACCCCACAGCCCCCCTCTATTAGGAGTCTTTTTGTATTAAGAAGGTTAAATCTGCCGCACTGCTGTGCATCACCAGAAAACTTAACTCGGCTTGTGACAGTGGCTTCAACCTTCCCAAATCGATTAAATATCATGTAAAAGCTACAAAACAGAAGTGACTGCCTTATTCAGAATATAACGAGATAACAAGGGCAATTCAAATGACAAAGGCCGTGTGAAGGACAAAGGAGCTGTGGTGCCTGCCGCAGTCCCACTTCTTGAACCTTCTTCACACAAAGCTCAGCTCAGGGGGCCCTCTGAGGCCTCTGCCTCCTCGTCAGTCGATTAAAAGGCTGCAGTTAAAGGCCTCACTTGATATTCTCCTCAACATCTTTTCTTATTCACTGATGGCTGCCTCTCCATCGGAACAATCCAGCGCTTGGCGCCTGTCGTTCTGCTCTAAAACTGTCCTCACCGTCGTCAGCAGGATCATCTCTGGCTGTCCTCCCATTGTGGAGTTTTACACGTATGGGTAATGTGCAAGAGAGCCCCCTCTACAAGGGGCACCACGGGCACATACTGAGGAGCCAATGAATGACTTCCACAGCAAATCCTGGCCAGTAGCAAATTGAGCCTTCTAGTCCAGGTGGGCAAGCCTTGGCCCCCTGTTGGAGAGAAAATGCTAACATTGGTCTTGACCACAAGGACCTTTGGACAGACCATTTCTGTCTTTGTCACTAAAAGAGTTGTTTAGCCACCTACTTGTTTGCAGTACTTTTACACTTTTTTAGTGTCATCAATTGTGTGCCCACTTCAGAAGACAACAACCAACCCTCCCAGTCACTTCTGGCCTCTCTCCACCTTGCCAGCTAAGCCTTTGGCCAAAGTCATCAGCTATGCAAACCCAGCTCTAGTTTTCAAAATGCCAGGCTGAAGGGTTAGCTGCTGGCCTCAAGTGGGCTGTGGAAAGCCACTTGGATTTGTGACTGTATGGCTTGGTTGATCTATTTTATATAGTGCATTTCAAATCTATCTCTATCTATCATATAGTGCCTTTCTTCTATCTATCTATCTATCTATTGTGGCATATGGCCGGCCATTCATCCCGGCCAATACCCCCAGGCCACTAGATGGAGCCCTTCCTACAGCATGGAGGTGCCCCGAATTCCAGCAGGGCATCATGGACAGTGGAGTTTTACAATACAGCCCTGCTGGATACCATGGGGGCCTCCAGGAGACGCTGCAGGGACTGCTACTTTCCCTATAACCCGGAAGTACGTCTTAGTCACAGCGACAGAGGAAATGACATACGTCTGGAATGAAGAAGAAGAGTTTTCACACGACCCAGAAGTGCTGGATAATCACATGGACTGAGGGCTCAGAAGCACTTCCGGGTCATGGACTATAAAGCACTATGGGAAATCCCAGACAGATGAGCTGAGTCAGGTGGCAGAGGGACAACGCGTCTAGGAGTAGAGGATTGGTTATTGTGATTATTGATTTATTGGTTATTGTATGAATATAGGGGAGTGGAGGGTGCTTTGTGCACATTATTGTTCGAATAAATATAATATTTGGACTTTTATCTGGTGTCTGGCATCTGGTCCAAGGGTTCAAGGGGACGACGGCGCCCCCTATCTGTCACACTATCTATCTATCTGTCTATCTATCTATCATATATTACATAGTGCCTTTAATACTGTATAAATATATCTTTTTATCCACGTATGTCTTATCTCTGTTACGCAGTTCTCTTTTTTGTATATCTATCTGTTAGTCCTATTCATATCCACATTAGACAGTGCCTTTCATTTCAATTTTTGTTATATGGTGTAATTTATATCTAACTATCTGACTTACTCTTATTCTTACTCTCCGTCATATTATAGTGCCTTTCATTCCTATCTCTCCTTCCACTTGCCTCATATCCTCCGAGTTCTGGTTTGAACCGCGTGCTCAGTCGTCGTCTGTGTGGTCTTTGCATGTTCTCCTCGTGTTTCTTTGGTGCTGGTTAGGCTGATTTGTGACTCAAACATGGCCCCAGAGTGAATGACTGACTGTGCCCTCTGATAGACTGGCGCCCTTGTCAGAACCGCTTGCTGAGATCGGCTCCAGCTGTCTACAGTCTTGGAGTATTCGGATTTGCTGAATGGATGGATGGATGTGATCAGGTTGAGATTCACCTTTAGTGTCTACTGCAAGGGGTATGAAGGCTTGATACTTTGCTCTTGTGTGCCAAGTCCTGCCACCAACTGGACACACAATCAGCCTCCTTGGATCAAGTAAAGAAGTGCTACTGTAACTGGTGCAATTTACACCTTTGTTACCCAGGGTGCACTGTGAGAGGTTCACACGCTGAGTGATGTTATGAAATGAATATCTGCTGAAAAAAAAGACCAAAACCAATGGTGGCGCAGCAGTCAGCTGTGATGCAACAAAGATCCTGGGTTTGACTGCCATGATGTTCTCTCCATGTCTATATGACCTTTTGTCCAGGTACTCCATTTCTTCTTTCCACATCCCAAAGACCCAAATGAGATTTCTAGTTATGAAAGACACAAAAATAGAAAAACATATACAGTATACCTATTGTCACAATAACAGACCACAGACATCAAAAAAGTTTGGGGCAGCCACCCGTATATTATGCCTTGGCGGTAAATGGGTATTTTGGTTGAGTTGTTCACAGGTTGGAGTCCAAAACAGAACTGATTTAAGAGTGCAGACATGACAGTCTTAAAGGCCGGGGCAGGAAGTGATATAATTGGGACAGGAACCAGAAGTGACGTCATTAATAGCACCCATACCGGAAGTGATGTCATCATAGGCCCTGGGACCTTGCGGGATTTCCCGCGGATGGTCTGCAGAGGATTGAGTGAGAAGGTCAGTGCAGCTCGCCACCTCCTGGTTTGGCGTGGTACTTCTATCATTCAGGCCCTTTTGCAGCCTCCCAATCTCATGTGTGTGACACGATATAAGATAGTGTGGCGGGCGGCCAGGATCCATGCCCGGCCGGGATGCCCCTTTGACACTGGGTTCAGGGAAGCAGCCATGGGAGGCACAGTACGTCCCCCGGAACGCATGGTGGCAGCCCTCCTGGGTTACATTGGGGCCACAGGCGTGGGAATTCAGGGCTCAGCCCTGTTGGGCTCCGTGGCCACCATCAGCAGGACCTGCATGGTTAAACGAGCCCGTGTGGGCTGGGATACAGCAACACCCGGAAGTGCAGCCTGAATTAGGTTAATTATCACCTGAAGCACTTCCGGTGGGCTATAAGAAGAGCCTGCAGGCACTACTCGAGGTGCCAGAGTCGGGAGGAGGAAAACAAAGCTGCCTGGGAGGAGTGGAGGAAGAAGAGAGTGATTTTTTGGGTGTTTTTCTTTTGGTGTGTTTTTGGGACTGTGTAGGGCCTGTGGGACACGGGGAAGATGTGCCCCATGGCTGAAGAAAACAAAAATACATCTTTTTGTTCATTTTCACCTGTGCCTCCATTGCCAGCCTGTGTTGGGTCGGCACTGACAGAGCGCTTATTCCACAATAGATATGCAAAAAAAAAAAAGAATTGTACAACACAGACAGATATAAAAGGCACTATATACTGTAAGACAGATAGTGTGCCAGTGGCCCTGGTCCATTCCTGCTTCCTGCCTTGTGCCCAGTGCTGCCATGATAGGCACCAGCTCCTCGTGATGCTCACCTGCATTACAAAGTGGGTATCTGAGTGTGTGGTGTGTGCGAGTCAGCTTGTCCTGCTATGGACTGGCATCCCCTGCCTGGCACCCAGTGCTGTGCTCCTCCAACTTTAGAATGAACCAAGCAGGCTTCAGAAACCAGAAGGGCAGAATGTAATAAAGTTGATCATTTGTGCAGTCAATTTGATTCCTTATTAAGTTTATGGTTGTCAAACCAGTAAGACTGTCCATAAATCAGAGTACCATCTTCTTTCAGGGATCGGTCAGGTCTGTCGTATAAAAGTAGTGATGGACAGGCATGGTACCACCCAAGGGCAGGGGATGCCAGTGGTGAAGCCCACCCTACCCCCACTTTCCACTCACTTTGTTCAGTTCTGCGTCCTCTTAAGGCCTGCAGTTGTATTATTCATTAATGCCACATTTGCCACTTTGACATACCGTATTTGTATAAAGTGCAGTGTGTGCCAGCTGTTGAGCCCCTCAGCACTGCAACATGCTGCTTGCTTGCTTGTTTGTTTGTTTTTTTAATTTGTTGTTCATCTGGCTTTTTTTCTCTGGACCCATCTTTGTCATTTCTGTGTCACTAAGACCCTCGGGTAGTCCTGACGGCAATGGGTGCAAGTCAAAAGTTAACCCCTGATGGCAGTCCATCACAGGGCAGTGTTAGTGAGCCAAGTTCAACCCACCATATAAAAGTGGGATAACGCAAGTAGTGGAAAAAAAAAGCTATGTGAATCTGGTGAGGACACAAATCCACCACATAGTGGCAATGTCATGAAGGATTTAAAAGTGACAGAAAATGAGTCTTTGTCACATTAAAGAGCAACAGTACACTTCATTAGGAAGATGAAGCTGTTGGCTTCGAGATGAGAAAACAAATGGGCTGTTCCTTGTTTGTTCTTTGTTGTGTTCCTCTTGGCCTTAGCATTATCGAAATTCTAAAAGGAGGATGAAGGTTATGGAATGGGCCGATTACAGTAAAACAGTAAAGAAGAGCTGAACTGTCAATCTGTGTGATGCCCATGTTTTTCATTACATATTGGTGTCAGAAGTGGAATAATCTTACAGAATTAGCCATGGATGTAAAGCTCGTGCCACACAGTATTAGCTTCAATGATTGGTGATTACAGTCCAGAGGATCACAGGTGCCGATAGGGATTTGGTCCAAGAGAACTCAACATGACTGCTGTAGATCCCCCAGTTTTTTAGCAAACAGTGGAAGACTTCATGGGTACAGCGTGTGGAGTTCTGGGGAACCCCAAAGCATGTGCCAAGACCTCAAATAGGATGGCCAGTAATTTTTCACCTGATCCTGAATGTTAGAATGCAGGTGGGTGTGGAGAGACTGAAGGGAATCTGACTTGACAGATCAGACTCCTGAGGGGCATTTGGGACCCAAATGGCAACCATTGTGGCTGATGGTGAGTGAGGCTTTTTGACAATTACTATTACGTGTTTTATATTTGTAATTAATTTAGATTACTTTGCAGAGATCTGTTTTAACTGTAACATTAAAGAGTCTTTTTCTGTTGAAAATCAAATTAAATCCGCCATTAATTAATGTTATAAGACAATGAAATGTGAAAACTTCCAAGGTAAGTGAATACTTTTTCTAGGCACTGCAGATGCATACATTCATTTTCAAACTTGCTTAATCTAGTTTAGAATTCTGAGGTGCTAAGGGCCCTGAAAGATGACAGGTGGAAAATAACCAAGTCCATTGTGCTCACAGGGGACCTACCCCCTTTGGCTTAACATACAAAGAACAAGGAAGATACTTAACAAAATTAACATAATATTCAATAACATACCTTGAAAACCAAAGCATAAAATAACAAATAACAGGAATCAACCAACATGTTCCCATACAAGATAACCAAAAATTATTAACAACGATCATTGGCTGCCTGGAGATTACCACCTAGACAAAACAAAATGTAATAACAAATAATAAAAGGCATAAAATAATGTGGAAAACCACTTGATTGCCTGTAGACCCTGATGCACAGCAGCAGAAATACAATTAAAATGCAAACATTACTTTAATGTAACCCAGATAATGCACTTAACAGCTTGCATGCGATGGAAAAACCAACCTCTTTATTAACGCCTGATTATAAAATTATAATAAAGAGTCACCATCTAGTTACAGCACTCAGTATTCTTGGTCTAAAGTCACTGCTGTTCAAATACACTCGCATCAATTAGCTGGGCACTCGTGTTTCTGGGGTGTGGGTGGAAAACAGTGGTAGGCTGAGGAAGCTGCAGAGTCACAGGTGATAGGATTGGTTTATTTTCCAATTCCCTACCCCCCATATCGATTTCTGCTCTCTGACACTATTTTGAGTTCCCACCGTTAGGACAAATGTGCTCATTGTGAGGGACTCGTCCTCTGAATTTGTGACCTTTGATTATGATATGATGGGTTTAGAAGTTCCCCTGGGCCCCTGGGAATCACTTGCTGATCCAAGATGAAGATTGAAAATTTCAACCACAATTTTTGTTTCTCATTTTGGTCATGAAGGTTGTATTTCTGATCACCTGGAGCTGACTCTCTTTGTTTTACGTCTTAACACATTAACTGCTGTACTATTTCTTAATAGGACGCTGCAGTATTGGTCTTTGCATATTTGATAAATAATGCGCTCTATCAAAATTCGTAAAAAAAAAGCAACAGTTTTATTATCAATAGTAACCCTGTAAAGAGACTGTTAATTACTTTATTTTGACCAGTAATGGCTGTGTTGTACTGTCCTGACAGTGTGATGAGTTGGATGCCTTTTGCTGAAGAAGCGCCTGACTCACTCACTGCCAGAACCTACAGATTCCATATCAATTGATTGTCATTTTCTCGATCACTGTCATTATTTGTCACTGTCACTTTAACAGATCTAGTTGTTTCAAAGCATCAGCAGCTTTATGTCTTTTTCATGATGATGTAACTACAGACATTCTATTTATATAACTATTTTCTTCAAGCCGTTGAGTCTAAAAAAAAAATTCTATGGCTAGATGGCAGCGCTATAGTAGATAACTGAGACACAGCTCTACAGTGTCTGTATACTGAGATATGAGTTACGTCGTATGTCGGCCTGGACAAGCTCATTGAGATACGACTCTCATCACTCGTTCACAGTGTTAAACTCTTGTCTGCTCTCAGACACAACAACAGAGCGACCATGTAAACGGCATACAGCAAATGACTACCACACTGCAAACACACTGCCCTTAGCACTAAAATACCAAAAAAAATTCATTTTATATAAAAATGTTGCTGCTAATTTGCTTAGGTAGAGTTAACAAAGTTAAGACTTTGGAAAGGATTACAGCACATGGCGATAAAAGCCCATTAAAGAGGAAACCACTCTCTTTATTAACACCTGATTATAAAATGATGAAAGGCCGCCGTTTAACTACAGCACTAGTCTGAGAGACTTGCTAATCAAAGAACTCAACTCTGATCCCAGTGAAATGGTCTAGAGGGTTTGCTCCTGAAGACTCGACGCTTTAAACTCGTTTTCTTCTTTTTCATTTTTAAATTAAGGCTGATAGATACAGAGTGGCTGTGCTCGATTGTGTCATTTATAGCAGCTGGCAGCTGCTCCAATGTTTTCCCCAAAGCATATGACTTTGTTCCAAGTCATTCTCTTACAATTGCTTCAGACAGAAGAAGATAAAAAAAAAATCACAAGTACACGCACACACACACACACACAGAGAGACATTCACCTTCACACAACACGGCTATTAGAGTCAAAGTGGACATTCATTTTGTCGCCTTCTCACAGCTTGTTACATAAAGAAATCAATGAGCAAATTGCAATATTTCGCCTCCACACCTTTGCAAATACTTCAGGATATAAAAACCAGATGGCTTGTTACTGAAAAATAATTCACACCTCCGTGGGGCATAAAATTTTAATTTGGGAAAAAAAAAAGAGAAAATAAAGCTAAGAATATTGTGCTGCCTCTTGGTATCTTCTCGTGTGACAAATGTGAGATGGGGATCCCTGGGAAATCAGCTGCCTTTCGCTTTTTCTTTTCCTTGGAGAGTTAAAGACTCCACTCACATTTAGTCCTTCGCAAACCACGCTGCCCGTTTATTCCCCTGTCTTTTAATTAACAGCAACCAATGTGCAAAGAGAATGAAACATTTAAGTGTTTGGTGACACCGCAGGCTGTGGAATTTTAGAAAGTGCATGGGTGTCTTAATTTCCCAGCTATTCTAGGGTATTAGAATTAACAAAGATATATATACACATGTTTCTCTTATCACATTTTAGATTTGCCATTGGTTGTTTAGATATGCAGTGACGAAAGATGGCCAGCAGAAGAAGAGGACGGTCATTCCAGTGCCCCAGCTTTTCAGAGGAAAGAATGGGCCACTAGAGGGCATCATGTTAACCAGTCAGATGGTGTCCATCTTATTTGTCCCAGAGTTCTAGAATAGGAAAAGACAACCTCTGAAAACACAGACTATAGAGAACTGACCTCACAGGCAGAAAGGTGATTCTAATGGTGGGATGTCAACAGCAAAGACAATGAAGGCCAACTGAGCTCATTCAATGGCAGAGTGGCACAGCGATCAAAAGGTGTCAATGGAGAGAAGTCAACACGTTCTGTGTTCTGTGTATTTAAAAACCTGCTTAGGAAATGTTATTCTTTCATATACAATGTTTGTATTATTTCTACACACTATGCTTGCGTTTCCCCTTTTTGATAAAGGTTTACGTTTTATTTTCTCTGTTATTATGCTGATGTCTTTAACAACATGTGAGATGCAATCGGTTCCATTTCTTTTGTATTTGCAGTTGCTGCACAGGCAGGTGAAGTGACATGCTTGTAGTCACAAAGTGTCAGGAGCGGGATTTGAACCCGAAACGTCAGAGCCTGAAGCCCAAAGCCTTAACTACTAGACCACACTGCCTGTCTGTTATTATTATTATTATTATCAATTTATTATTCTGTGTCTGTATATTTCTTGGGCTCTTATAAGAGAAAAGCTGAAAAAGCTATTTTTTTTCCCAGAAATGTCTAAAAAAAAAAAAAAAGGAATGAAGCTCCAGTTAGACACCAATTGATTTATTGTACCAAAACCATCTTAACACATTTTACAACTTTAAGATCTGATGTGCTAGCACTGGAGCTCCACAACCACTAACGCTGGTCATGCTGGAGAACCTCATCTGCTGACCTGCTCAGCCTGGGGACTTTTGTATTGTGGCCCTCCACATCCTTCACCAGATCCCACAGCGGGTAGTCAGTATTGGTGTCCTGAAAGCGGACCCCGTCAGCTACATAAACGGTGGCCCTTTGTGTACATACCATGGATTTCATGAAAGCAATGATCCTAATGAATTGACCAGGTCAGGATGTAATCACCATTCTAAATGTTTGGGTGCCCATCAAGATGCACCCCATGTGTCTGCCCATGTCGACCATACCTAAATCTGTCACAGTCCTTCATCATTTTAAACTTCTGCACACTCCGATTTCCTATGTGTCAGATTAATTATCATTTAATATGTCATAATTCCAGATCAAACGTGAGCACAAAGAGAACATGGGAACAGGTTAAAGTGAAGTACAAGAATATACTTCAAACTGGTAAATATGGGAAAATAACTATTTAAAGAATTGTTGACATAAAGAATCATATATAATATTAAAAACATTAATTTTTAAGCTAACAAGAAGGCAGACAAGCAAAAACCAGGTGGAGGTCTACGCGGTCCAGACCTAACTCTTGCAGAAGAGTTGGCTCTCCAGCAAAATGCCCATCGCCCTGTTTCTGAGGGCATTCCAGGGGGAAGCTCCTCCTCAGAACCAGTGGCAGGATGCAGTGGTCACTTCATTTCAGGTAAAGGATGGTCATTGCATATATTTGTCCTCAATGTGTGCCATAGGTATGTTCAATATAGCCCTCTTTTTTTTGTTGGGTCAGTTGCAGGGAATGTCATATCCCTAGAACTTGTGTCTGACCAACAAGATATTGACGAAGGTCAATTATTTGATGAAGACACTGTGTCTGGTTATTCATCAGGAGGAGAGGTACATTTTCCAAGTAATGTTTGATCAAACTCCACTCTGATCAGTCCCATGTGCCCCAATCACATTTGGAAATCCTGGGTAAAGAGAATGTTAGGCTGATTGTGAGATTCTTTATGGCACTCTGGGTGTTTTTGCCTGTGTACCTGCAATGGCGTGAAACGCCTCTTTTATTGTCTGCACATGCAGGTATCCAGGAAACACTATGAAAACCCGAAGGAGCCAAACAGACTTTACGAATTGCCTGGCAAACTGCACTTTTAGATAGATTTTCCGCATCACCTACAGTATATATAAAAAGTGCCGCTTGCAAAAAACCTCAAAGCAATGCATACTGTCTGTGTGGTTGTGAGAGCCCAACTTCGCCTAGTTTGACTTCAAATATAAGGTGCTAATAAATCTTTGAGGTACAATATTCCCCCCAAGCTAAAGCAGTATCTTTCGAAAAGAATTTCCTCCGGGAGCAATAAAGGATCTTGCCGATCGTGCAAAACCCTCTCTATGTGAACTTCTCTTATAATTTGTGCGCCGATATTAATTGTTTGCTCATTCATGAATGGTGAAGCCATGACTGAATGAATTCCATGCACGGACACTGACTAAGTGTGTGAGATAATCACTGTTTACATAAAACAAACCTGCTCCGAGCAGGTTTGAGGATTTGGATTTGCTGCTATAACAACACATCCAGCAAGAGTTTCGAAAAACCGACAGATCCAGGATCAGGCCAAATCGTCAACAATTACATCCGGCTAAACGAGTAATCCACGTACGAAAAATACCCCCCGGGCAACAGGGCCTTCTTGTTGTCCCACACACTCGGCTAAAAACCCGTGGGGATCGTGCCTTTCAGTCTGTGGCACCAAGTCTATGGAATAGCCTGCTTTGTGGTCTGCAGGGAGTCAAGTCTTTTAAAAAACAACTAAAAACATTTCTTTTTAAACTAACTTTTAATCAGTGCTGAATAGTTCCGGTTTGTTTATTTCTTGTTTTTATTGGTTTTGTTTTAACTGTTGTATTTTACTGTGTTTGCTGTTCAGCACTCTGTGACCTTTTGTCTGTGAAGGGCGCTATATTAATAAGCTGCTCCTACTACTGCCAAGGTTAGTAAACCTCTCGACAAGGTCAACACTCTCTCCGCAAACAGACACACTGCTGATGGCTGAGCCCAAGAGGTCATTAAAGGCCTGGATCTTGGTTTTTGTCAGGACACTCGCAAGACCAGCCGCTCAAACTCCTCACTCAGTCTCTCAAGAGCCACAATCGGAGCCTCCATTGACTCCATGAAGATCACAGCATCGTCGGCAAAATCACAATCAGTGAATGTCTCTTCACCAACAGATGCCCCACAGCCGCTGGACCCCATGACCCTGCCCAACACCCAGTCTGTGCAAGCATTGAACAGAGTAGGAGCAAAAACACACCTCTGACGAACCCCAGAATCAACCAGTGGTTCATTTTCATTTTTTTAATTTCTTTTTTCAGTCCCTGCCTTACCCCAGGTCAGGGGTGTTTTTAGGATTTGATAATGTCAGGCTGTAAGCCCCCTTTAACGCTGTCTTCTGTCATCCTTCCGTCGCTCTTCTACTCTCATTTAGCCTCACAACGTACCTTAGTGAAGTGAAAACCAATCACTGTTGGTACTCCTGTGGTTTGTTGGTGTCTCATTTGTCCTCAAAATGCATTTGAAGTTTTATACAACTTGTTAGTCAAGTGTCTGTCCCCCTCCGAGTTTGCAGCATATTATACAGCAGATCAGTTGGGGGGGGTCCATATCCAAATCAAAACGCTCTTTGTGTTTGCCCATGCAGTATAATCAGACATGCAGTACGCGCATGTGTGGTGCAAGTCAGGCAGGAGGCGCACAGCAGGCTGTGAAACAGAGTGATGTCTCTCTAGGCTCCGCCTCTGGCCCCGCCTCTTCCTATCCCTTCAACGGTGGACCAACCATCGAGGGAAGGCACATCAGTACAGCCAGCATCAGCAAATTAAATGGGGTTACCTTGAGACCCCAACATCTTCTCCTTCATATTTTATGGTGCTTTTTCTCCAGTTCTCTGTCTTTTAATTTCTTTAATATGAAACATAAAATTGACTTGACATGAGCAGGAATTTTTTTTACATCGGGCGTACCTTTGCCCGTATTCCTGTGATGGAAAAAGTGGACTGAAAAATGGATGATGAATGTTTGGTCCAGAGTTGGTTCTACTCTACTAGTCATCCAGGATGTCAATATTTTTGGGGAGCGGCGTTTTGTTACTTAAACTTGAGAGGAGACTATTGCTTCAGACAATTATTGGCTTCTAGTCTCTGAAATTCCCATGCAGCCACCACCCGTTCTTTGTACAACTTTATAAATCCCCCCACTCTTTTGATGTCCATGCGTGAATCACCACGTCGAACCTTCTCCTGCTTTTCGATATGACACCCACTTACGACTCGCTCAAAACGCCGAAGGGGAAACCACTCTACAATCTGCAGTAATGTGCACAGAAATTGTCTTCAAGACTCCATGGTTTGGGTGCACTACTTTCACTTTTGCCTGAAGTAGTAAAACAGCTAGAGCTGGCCCAGGTTTGGTCAGTTCTTTGTATATCTATGCATTTAAGTAAATAAATAAATACCCCTTAAATGTTATTATCACACTCCCCCCGCCATCAAGCCCCACATGGGAATGCATTCAGCTCTCCATCTGCTTAGCAACTTCTGGTGACTTCCTAAATCATCTTGGGCTTCAGTTAGGAGGCACCAGAGACTCCCACGTGGGGAACATTGAGGCCCTGCATAGGTGACCTCGATCTGCTGTGAGACTCACAATGTGTAGGCGGATAAGACGGCGCTCCACATTTACAGAAGAACGAGCGATGACAGGGGCTGCGGCTTGTACAGTATGTCTTTGGAGAGGCGAGGCTCCTCGACAGATGGTCACCGCACATCTGTCATGCCAGAATTTATGCAGGACATCAACAAGCTGAAGTTCATCCGCCCGAGCTTAATATGCGTAATGAGCAAGCAAGAGAGCAGCTTCATGCAGTCGGCCTCCTCGGCTCTTTGTTTCTGCTGTCGGGAATGGTCTTTACTAAAAGCACAGCAGCTGTTGTCCGTGTGTGCTTTAACTCCAGATGACTTTGTATTGAGCGTCCATCTCCTCGTGTTGGTGTTGAGGGTCAAGCATGTGGGACTTTTGGCAGGGCTGTGTGCAGGGTGCTCAACCTCGGCACTGGCAGCTGGCCGGCGCTCAGAGGCCTTTCGGTTAAATCCTGTCTCAGGTAAAAAGTAAGGCGAGCCAGTCTGCCTCGTGTTGTGCTCTGCCTCTCACAAAAGAGCTGAGCAGACCAGTTTTCCTCTTCAGACTGTGCTTTCCTAAACCTTTGCAGGTATGCGCATGACGAACACATTTATAGTACCTTCCTTTCAGCTGTGAGTGCATTTATGCCCACCGATCAGGCACAACATTAAGACCACTGACAGATGAAGTGAATAATGGCACCTGTCAAGGGGTGGGATACATTAGGCACCAAGTGAACAGTCAGTTCTTGAAGGTGATGTGTTGTAAGTGTAAAGATCTGAGCAACTTTGACAAAGGGCCAAATTATGATG
This sequence comes from Polypterus bichir lapradei, assembly GCA_026402145.1. Lineage (NCBI taxonomy): Eukaryota > Metazoa > Chordata > Cladistia > Polypteriformes > Polypteridae > Polypterus > Polypterus bichir. Next base: position 68,122,164 of record JANRMT010062837.1, read on the forward strand.
GCTAGACCAGGCATGTCAAACACACGGCCCACAACAGAAATCTGTGCGGCCCGCATGACAGATCCTAGTTAGCATTGGACTTGTACAAAATGATTACTATCGTTTCTGATTGAATCATTCTGCATCTTCAGCATTACTTATTGACTTTTCTTACTTCTGCCTTCTGACAAAAACGCGTTTTCCCATGGCATTACGGTACCGGAAACGTCATCTGTTAGTAAAGCCACGAGCCTTGACCAAATTTAATGAGCCACAACGTCACAACTGAAGTGCTGGGCTGCAGCAGCGGGCAGCAGGGGCGGCTTTAGGCATGTGCAAACTGTGCTCCTGCACAGGGCCGCCACGCCAATATATATTGAATATAAAACAGAAAGAGAAAATAACGACACAGCTGACGGCAATGTGGCCAAAAAACATTGTGTTTCTTGTTAATTAGTATGCTGTATTTACTAATGTCACTAGAGTCGGAGCAGTAAGCTATATGTAGTATTATAACGTTCTGCCATAATGAGAATATCATGGGCTGCCATGGGAGGAACCCACACAATATTAGGCAGGTGGTTTTAATGTTGTAGCTGATTGGTGTATTTGTATGAATGTACAGTATGTCTGGTGATTGGGGTGTCTCTCTTTCTCTGCTTGAAACCCAACACATATTTAAATAAACTGAAGACATTCTACTTTGCAAAACACAAAAAAACAATGAAAATCAAATCTGCCCACCACATGTTCTACTCTGTACATACTGGGATACAAATCTCATTCCTTTACCTTCTTCCTTTTGTCATCTCCGGTCTCTTCTTCCCTCAGTCCCCCACTAGGGGTGCTAAAGGTCCTAAGGTCGGTGCTGGCTCTGAAGTTTTCAATACCCTAGGCAAAAGTGTTGTCACCCACACGCGCTTAGGGAGCAGCTGATGGGCTCAATAAAGCGTGATAACACAAAGAAAGCAGGTTTTGTACAAGGCAATAAAATCTCTCTCTCTCATTCAACAGAAAAACAGAAGAATAAATGCACCGTTTTGAAGACTGGCAGACGATCACACGCACACAATAACAAAGCCATTACTTCCGACCTCACCTGATGACTGCACTTCTGGCTTCAACGTTCCACGTCATTTCCACCCGTCCCTTTTTCCAGCATTGCCTCTGTATCTAATTTCCTGCCAGTTCACTTTAAAAATCCATTCTCCTACCAAGATGTTGTCCTCTGTTCGATTCATTTTGAATGTATCAGTCCGGAAAGGCTGCTCTGGATCTTATACTATACAGGGCTTCCACTGTAAATCTTTGAGTGTGCTGTCTCTAATTCTTTCTTCACAGTGTAAATATCATGCACAAATATATATATATATATATATATATATATATATATTGTGACGGACAGCCGGGTCCCATGCCCAGCCAGGACGCCTCTGCTGCATACGTCCCGGGGGAGCCATCATGGACATTGCAGTACCTTCCCCGGGGCACTTGGGGCAGCCTCCCTGGCCGTGGATCCCTCCTCAATCTCCCCCGTGGCTCCATGGGACATGGAGTCCACCACAGCAGCCCGGCTGGGAGATGGGGTGGCCGCTAGGGGGTGCTGAAGACGACCAGCCACCACGCTGGATGGTTTATCAGGGGTATAAAAGGGCGTGCCTCCCAGCAATCAGGGCCAGAATCGGGAGGAAGAGGGCGAGGTTGCCTGGGAGGAGTGGTGGTGCCAGGAAGCATTTGGTTTGTGTGTATTTTGTGCTTTGGACTGTGTTGGGCTTGTGGGACACGGGGAAGACGTGTCACACAGCTGAAGAAAAAAATAAAGCCTGTGTGATTTTGTACACGTGCCTCTGCGTGGTCTGTGCCGGGTCGGGCACTATATATCGCCTTTTTACAATATATATATATATATATATATATATATATATATATATATATATACAGTGGGATGCAAAAGTTTGGGCAACCTTGTTAATAGTCATTATTTTCCTGTATAAATCGTTGGTTGTTACGATAAAAAATGTCAGTTAAATATATCATATAGGAGACACACACAGTGATATTTGAGAAGTGAAATGAAGTTTATTGGATTTACAGAAAGTGTGCAATAATTGTTCAAACAAAATCAGGCAGGTGCATAAATTTGGGCAATACAAAAAAGAAATGAAATCAATATTTAGTAGATCCGCCTTTTGCAGAAATGACAGCCTCTAAACGCTTCCTGTAGGTTCCAATGAGAGTCTGGATTGTGGTTGAAGGTATTTTGGACCATTCCTCTTTACAAAACATCTCTAGTTCATTCAGGTTTGATGGCTTCCGAGCATGGACAGCTCTCTTTAACTCACACCACAGATTTTCAATTATATTCAGGTCTGGGGACTGAGATGGCCATTCCAGAACGTTGTACTTGTTCCTCTGCATGAATGCCTTAGTGGATTTTGAGCAGTGTTTCGGGTCGTTGTCTTGTTGAAAAATCCAACCCCGGCGCAGCTTCAGCTTTGTCATTGATTCCTGGACATTGGTCTCCAGAATCTGCTGATACTGAGTGGAATCCATGCGTCCCTCAACTTTGACAAGATTCCCAGTCCCTGCACCGGCCACACAGCCCCACAGCATGATGGAACCACCACCATATTGTACTGTAGGTAGCAGGTGTTTTTCTTGGAATGCTGTGTTCTTTATCCTCCATGCATAACGCCCCTTGTTATGCCCAAATAACTCAATTTTAGTTTCATCAGTCCACAGCACCTTATTCCAAAATGAGGCTGGCTTGTCCAAATGTGCTTGAGCATACCTCAAGTGGCTCTCCTCTGCATCACTCTCGCATACAGCATCTCCTTGTGTAAAGTGCGCCGAATGGTTGAACGATGCACAGTGACTCCATCTGCAGATCTGCAAATCTTAAACTTACAACGTCTTGGTTGACATTTGAAAGACAGATGTGGTCAACATGTGTGGTCTGAATGGCGTCATGTCCAGTGTGATGATGTTGTGCCTGTGGAGTCTGGATGTGCCTCGTCTTTGCCTTTTCCTTATTTCTTCTTTTCTTTGTTATTGCCTTTATTCCTCTTTTCTACTGTCCTAACTCTTGTAATTTGTGTATTGCCTCTGAGTCATTTATTTGTCATTTTCGGCGATTCCTTTAAGCCCCAGTCTCGTGTTTTCCTCTCCGTCTTTAGTTACCCTTTTCTGTGTAAGTTTGCATCCTAGTTTGTTAAGAATTTCTGTTTTTCTTATGATTCTAGTTTGGGGGGGTGTGATGGTGGCCCCTTTGCAGTTCCTATTAAATATATTTGATTAAAGTAACAGACCGTTTTGGAGGTTTCCTTTTCTTTCCCTCTCTCTTGCCTTGAAATGTAATTAATTATTCCACTTTAGTTCTTCTTTTTTTCTCAGTTGTAATTTTGTAAGTAATTAAAATTTGTTTGATTAATTATAATTATTCATTCTGCTTCAGAGAAAATCATTCTGTTGTTTAACTATTTGTTTTCTTTGCGCAATTCTCTACTTAAAAGATTATTAGAAGTAATAAGCACCCATAAACCCTACTTGCCTTATTAACCGATGTTGGGGCTCACGCTTTGTATTTCCCTTCATGGCTGACGCTCCATTTGTATGTTCCACTGGAGTGCAGTTTTTTATGGCCGTTCATACTGGAACTCAGCCGCTGGGGGTCTCGGCTAACACAGCGGATTCAGAAAGCATTCAGACCCCCTCAGTTTCTGTAGATTTATTGTTAAATGAATACATTTTCCATTTTTGTTGCTTAGTCTGCACTCAGTAACCCATAATGACAAAGTGAAAGCATGTTTTCAGAAAGGTTTGTAAATTTATTAAAAATCTCTTATTTATGGACATTTTCAGACCCTTAATTCAATACTTTGTAGAAGGCAGCAATTCCAGCTACAGCTCTACCTGGGTAAGTCTCTGCCAGCTTTGCCCTCCTGGATTTGGCCAGTTTATCCCTGTGTGCCCAGCATAGCCCTTCCAGCTCCATTAGTGTCTGTAAACCTCCATCTTCATGTCTCTCTACAGACGCCTTATGGTGTCTGGTCCAGAAGCCCCCCTGGCGTTGTCTTTGCTGAGCCGTCACCCCAGTCTGAGGTCTCATGCACTCTGGAGCAGGCTTTCCTCCGGGCCCTCTGTGTTTTGGCTGCACTCTTCCTTTTTTGAGCTCTGATGAGTCTCCCTGTGTCTGCCACTCTGCACACTTTTGTTTTCAGTCGACTAGATTATTGTAACGCACTCCTCTGAGGACTACCCAAAAAAGACATAAATCTGTAAAGAGAAAACTGAAATCTTAGTGATTGGCAATAAGGGATACAGTGAGGCTATTAGACATAAACTGGATACATTAGGATTAAAAGTCAAGACGGAGGTAACGAACTTAGGGGTAACTGTTTACTGTAACCTGAATTTTAAATCACATATTCATCAGACCACTAGGACAGCATTTTTTCACTGAGGAAACATAACAAAAGTTAGACCTCTTATATTATTGAAAGATGCTGAGAAATTAATTCACGCTTTTGTTTTCAGTCGACTAGATTACTGTAATGCACTCCTCTCAGGACTACCCAAGAAAGACATAAATCAATTGCAACGAGTGCAGAATGCAGCTGCTAGAATCCTAACCAGGAAAAGAAAATCCGAATACATTTCTCCAGATTTGATGTCACTACACTGGTTACCTGTGTCATTCAGGATTGACTTTAAAATTCTGCTTATGGTTTATAAAGCCTTAAATAATCTCACTCCATCTTATATATCAGAATGTCTGACACCCTATATTCCAAATCGTAACCTTAGATCCTCAAATGAGTGTCTCCTTACAATTCCAAGAGCAAGACTTAAAAGTGGTGAGGCGGCCTTCTGCTGTTATGCACCTAAAATCTGAAAAGCTGAAAACACGTTACTTTAACATGGCCTTCTCATAACTTCACTGTAATTTAATCCAGGATACTCTGTATATATAATTCATTATAATAACTATTCATGGTGGCTCTAAAATCTGTACTAACCCCTACTCTCTCTTCTGTTTCTTTTTCCGGTGTCCTTTTGGTGGTGGCTTGCTCCACCACCACCTACTCAAAGCACCGTGATGTTCCTACAATGATGGATTAAAAGCCAGAAGTCTGCATGACCATCATCATCAATTCCGTCCGTGAGAACCCTAAATACAAAGAGGACTGTTTCATTTATGTTAGGTAGAATACCCAGAGGGGCCGGGTGGTCTCGTGACCTGGAACCCCTGCAGATTTTATTTTTTTCTCCAGCCGTCTGGAGTTTTTTTCTGTTTTTTCTGTCCACCCTGGCCATCAGACGTTACTCCTTTTCTATGTTAACTAATGTTGTCTTATTTTAATTTCTTATTTTGTCTTTTATTTTTCTTCATTATGTAAAGCACTTTGAGCTACATTTTTGTATGAAAATGTGCTATATAAATAAATGTTGTTGTTGTTGTTATATTCAATTAATTATCATTAATATTCATGGTGGCTCCGAAATCCGTACTGACCCCTACTTTCTCTTCTGCTCTTTTCCCAGTTTTCTGTGGTGGCGATCTGCGTCTCCACCACCTGATCAAAGCACTGTGATGTTCCTACATTGATGGATTAAAGGCCAGAAGTCCACATGACCGTCATCATCAAGTCCTTCCATGAGAACCCTAAATACAATGAAGAGTGATTTATATTAGGTAGAATGCCTAGAGGGGGCTAGGCGGTCTTGTGGCCTAGGATTTTATTTTTTTCTCCAGCCCTCTGGAGTTTTTTTGTTTTGTTTTTTCTGTCTTCCCTGGCCATCAGACCTTACTTTATTCTTTCTTACTTAATATTGCCAAATCTTATTTTTTATGTTTTTTTTTTCTTTCTTCCTCATGTAAAGCACTTTGAGCCTACATAATTTGTATGAAAACGTGCTATATAAGTAAATGTTGTTGTTGTTGTTGTTTATTGTATTAGGTTACGTCATCAGTGTGAGCCTCTCCCAGTGTTCATTGTGTTACTTTCAGAGGACGTAAGCTTGCTGTTATTCTCTGTAATAATTAATTAATTAATTCAATTATTTTAAATTGCTTAAGTTAAATTTTTTTGTTTATGACAGTCATGGTAATATGAATTTCTCAGTGTACAAATGCTGTTTTGAAATGATTTTATATTAAGTTCAGTTATGTGTTAAGGTGAGCGTTCAATGGCCTTACCACATGTTTGTTTGTTAATAGGAGGAACTGCATCAGCAGCGCTTCAACAGTCATTTTTTTCTGTTTTCTGTTTAAACATTTCAGGTGCAATATTTTTATACTGAGTAGTGCATGAAAATGTATGTTGTTGTAATTTAGTATCTGTGGCAGGGGGTCAGACCCAGCCAGGACGCGTGGAGGGACCAGGAGGCGGATTATACATCCCCTGGGCCACAAGGGGGCAACCACCCTGGATAGTGTGAGGACCACAGAGATAGAGCTTGGAGGCTCAAACCCATTGGGGCCCATGGCCACCGCCGGGAGGCACCCTGAGCCTCATAGAGCCCAGGATATCTGCACTTCTGCCACACTTGGGAAGGTGGATGGAGGGCCTTCCAGGGACACCCGAAGTGCTTCCGGGTGCTCATGCAGCACTTCCGCCACACCAGGAAGTGCTGCCGGAAAGACATCAGCAAGCACCTGAAGCACATCCGGGTGAATATAAAAGGGTGTTTGCCGTCGCCGTGGACAACCAGGTCAGCACATCGATGGATGCGGCCACTAGGAGGCGATTCGCTCAAAGAGACGGGATCCAGGAGGTGAGTCCCAGGCCCTAAGGCAGTCAGCCCACGGGGTTTGGTTGTGCCAGGTCCTGTCTTTGTTTTACAGGAGGGGACTACCTGGTTAAGAAAGGGGGAGGAACCATGGCATCTCTAGAAGCCACGGCAGAGGAGCTGCCACGAGAGTTGCCACCCCATCAGGAACAGGAAGAGGATGATGGCAGGGAACCAGAAGTCCCTCCCCGAGGCAGGTGAAGGCTTGTGTGAGGGTGAATGGTGCGGGAGCACTGTGTGCTGTGCAGGACTGTGTTGTGGACTTTATTAAATGTGTGTTTTATAGTAGTGCCGGTTTCTCTCTGATGGTGGTTGGGCTATGTCTCACAATGGCATCCCAGATGGGACTCTCTGCCTGTTCCAAGATGGTATGATGGTGTGTGTCGTGTTCCCGTCGATGATTGGTCAGAGGCGGGACTGACAAATGTCCATCCCGTGCCAGGGGAGGGCCCGACGGAACCAGGAAGAAGGCTTCACAGTGCACAGCTGGTGTGTAGGACCGAGCATAAGGTAAGTTCACCACCGGCTGATGCTTCATTTCTGCTTGTGGCTCGGCGTGAGCCGGAGGATTGCCTTCGGACCGCCGAGTCGCTCTTCTAGGAGCTGCATGACCTCCGAGAATGGATAGACAAGCTGGAGGAGAAGGCAATCATGCCTCTGAAGACACTGGGACAGTGGACTAAGCGGCGTGGCACTGGAATCTCTGGCTGGAGGGACGTGGCAGTGCAGGTAGGTAATACCTGTGCCGTAAAGGGAAATGGAGACGCAAGTGAAAGGGTCTTGGTATCATTTGGTTCTGGTGATCGAGTAGCCGCATCTCCGACAGTGGATGCGACGCTAAAGGGCTGATCGCGTGGTACGGGTAGAGCCAAGATGCTGGCTGATGAGTGCCGCGGGTCTAAACGCCCTACTCCCAGAGCCAGTGTCGGTCTCATGCTGCTGTACAGGGGCACAGACGGCAAGGGGTCTCTTCCTTTGCCATAGGGAGACTCAAACCGTTAGGGCGCCCCAGAAGAAAAGGAAGACTCAGAGGAGGAAAGCCGGCTCTTTCAACAGAAAGAGACATGAGCCCGTGAGCTCACGCACGGTGAGGGAAACCCGAATATCAGTGGGGAAGACGGGAGTGCAAGTGGTCCCGTTGGACATCCCGAGGAAGGGGGCACGAAGGCCGCAGAGCAGGGTGGAGTGTTGCCAGTTTGGAATAATGGAAGACATCAAGCAGTGGCGTCAGGGCAACGTCTCTGCCCCTGTTTTCGGTTTGTGTTTTACAGGACTGGACCCTGGATGAAGGAGATTTGGACCCTCTTCGTGGGAGGCCTGCCCTCGCATGATGGGCCTCTGCGCCCTATGGGTCTCCGCTAACGGAGGGGCAGTGTGGCAGGAGGCTGAGGGTCAGACCCAGCCGGGACACCTGGAAGGACCAGGAGGCGGATTATACATCCCCCGGGCCATGAGGGAGCAACTGCCCTGGATAATGTGGGGACCATGGGAATGGAGCGTGAAGGCTCAAACCCGTTGGCGCCCGTGGTCACCGGCAGGGGTCGCCCCAAGCCTCATAGAGCCCGGGATATCTGCACTTTCACCACACTCGGCAAGGTGGATGGAGGACCTTCCAGGGACGCCTGGAGTGCTTCCGGGTGCTCATGCGGCACTTCCGCCACACCAGGAAGTTCCGCCGGAAAGACATCAGTGACCACCTGGAGCACATCCGGATGATTATAAAAGAGGCCGCCTTCCTACAGTTGGGGAGCCAGAGTCGGGTGCTGGAGGAGGACGAAGCTCCAGCGCGAGGAAGAAAGAAGGCCCACAAACGTTTGAAAGCCTGTATGAGGGTGAATGGTGCGGGAGCACTGTGTGCTGTGTGGGACTATGTTGGGGACTTTAATAAACGTGTGTTTTATAGTAGTGCCAGTGTCTGTCTGATGGTGTTTGGGCTACGTCTCACACATCGAACCCAGCATTCGCTGTGTTACTGTGAAAGGAGGCAGAGCTTGAACGGTCATTTTTTTCTGTTTTCTGCTTTAATATTTCAGTTCAGCCTGTCAATAATAAATGTCAACAGACAAAGGAATTCATTGGGGTTGCAGTATCTTTTGTGGCGGTTTGTACGGCGCTTTGCAAATCTCAGTGCAGCAGCTTTAGAGGTTAAGCAGATTCAAGGCCTGAGTGCAGCAACATAGTGAGTGCAATGGAGACCGGATACACTTGCTCTCTCAATAGCATTTAATAAAAAGTTTAACAATTAATCCAGTTCTTGTAATGTGTGTTTGTTTGCCATTAATGCCTGTGTGTACGGGACCATACAATGAAAAAAATTATGGGATAACCCTTATCTCATACGTACGTGAAAATATCTTGTACGTATGTGAACATATCTCATACATACGGATACTTTCACGTACATACGAGATGTTTCTGCATACGTATGGGATACTTTTGCATGCGCGCTACCTAATTACACCTTTGCCAAAGATACGGTGCTTCAGTTTGACGTCACTTCCAGCTCTTATAGAGTGGTGATATAAAAGAGCAGATGGATGGGCTTTTATTTATTAAAGGAGTGTGCGATGGTTGGAGATGGGCTCGACTACATCCTGCAATACCTATGATGTACGTCAGGTAATGCCCACAACATCAGTCATGAAATGCCCATCGCATACCCCATTACACTATGGTTAAGATTAGGCTTGTGGGAGGTTAAGGGTTTAGGTACGTGTTTTATGTTTACAGGTATTCGTCTGCACAGCCTTACGGAGCCCCTGAGGACATATGGTGTATTTTTTTTCCTTCCTGGGAAATAATTTGGTGCGTACAAATTACTATCTCGTGCCCACCACTTACCATAGCCTGCGCACCAGATACTTTAAGGTCGCACCGGCCAATACAGCGTATGCACCTCATACATTCAGATAAGCACCAAATACCATTGCATGCTACTACATCATTTTCTGGAAACGGGACATATCACTGAACAGTCTGATGTTTTCCTCACACAGTTACATTCCACAGAAATTGATATTGGCAAGTTTATAAAAGCAGGCTATACATTCAAGCCCGAGTGTTGGATCCATGAAGCAGTAGCGCTAACCACTGCACTAATTTACAGTGAAAGGAAATGACATTAGTTAGCCATCTGCTTATTAGCCCGCAGCGAAGACCCCGAGACCATCAGATCCAAGTCACGCCCCTGCACTTCATCTGTTGATTTTTTTTCTGTAAATGAGATTCACTGCAGTGTCCTCTCCATCACTCCTTGAGCACTTTCTGATGCTGACGGGGCCCACTAAACACCAGCCAGTGACCTGCACCTGGTAGTGACAGCTGCAGAAAGGAGCCACTAATGTCATCGTGTGATACGGTCTTTGAGCCCATGATGCACTAGAGAGGCCTTACCTGGAGATCTGTGTACAGTTTTGGTCTCCATATTACAACAAAAAGGACATAACAGTGCCAGAGAAAGTGCAGAGGAGAACATGTAGGAGGGTTATGAGTTGTGAGCTATGAGGGGAGAGTGAAGGAGTTTAAGAAAATGGAGATTAAGAGGCGACACGACTTGAAGGGCATCAGTACAGTGGATTCCAGCTGTTACTTGAAAATGAGTTCATCAATAATAATAATAATTCTTTGCATTTATATAGCGCTTTTTCTCACTACTCAAAGTGCTCAGCAATTGCAGGTTAAGGGCCTTGCTCAAGGACCCAACAGAGCACAGTCCCTTTTGGCATTTACAGGATTCAAACCGGCAACCTTCTGATTGCCAGTGCAGATCCCTTGCGTCGGAGCCACCACTCTGCCTGAACTAAGGGGACACCGTTGTAAGGTCAGGTCTCGTTGAGGAGTATGCAATAGTACAGCATGTTGCCACATCCACCACACAATAAAATACAATAGCTTGGGATCCCAGTTGGCAATTCCCCAGGAAAGGGTTATGGGATATACGTGAAAATATCTTGTACGTATGTGAACATATCTCATACATACGGATACTTTCACGTACATACATGTATGTGAGGCATGTGGCAGGCAGACATGTGGCAAGTCCCATCTTCCAGAAATGACCCTCTATCTGCTGCACCCAGGTGTTACATGGGTGACCCCTTGGTCTGGTCCAGCCACTCAAGCCCTCAACAATGAGGATCCTGAAAGCCGGATCACCCTCGGGGAATCGCACCACACAGCCGTAGTGACGTGAGTGACGCTCCTTCACAATGCAGGTAATGTGCCTCATTCAGGACTCTGTGGCCAACTGCTCATTCAACACAAAATCAAGCCAGTGGTACCCAAGGATTCTCCGAAGAGACACAGTACCAAAGAAGTCCATTCTTCGTCTCAGGTCACTGGATAGCGTCCATGTCTCACAATCATAGAGCAAAACAGGAAGCACCAGGACTCTAAAGACTTAGACCTTCATCCTTTTGAAGAGATATTGGGAACACCACACATCCTTTTCCAGTGACCTCATGACCCCCCGTCCATCTACTGACTTCATAGGAAGAGTCACTAGAGACATTAATGTTGCTGCTGAGGTAAGTAAACCTCTCGTCGAGTTGGATGCTTGCTAAGAATACCTTTTGTACAAAAGTAGAGTGGTAGAGAATAGGAGTTTAGCGACCCTGAAATGTTATTTTCGAGGCTAATACGACTGGCCTGCTCTCATCAACATTGTTCTAATGTTTACCTAATTCAGTAGCAGAGCCTCTCTAATTGTAAGCTACGACAGAACTAAGAAGCTGAAATGACAGCAAGGCCAGCGCTCACGTCCCTCCACAATTCCTGCAGTTCCTTCACACAAACTGTCTGTGCAGCTGGCCTCCAATTACTGCACAAAGTCTACAATTCTAATCAAATGAAGCTTATGCTGGAAATTTTTTTTTTTTTTTGCGATAGCGGGCAAAGATAAATGGAGACTCATTAATTTATAAAACTGACTACACTGAACTCTTTGCACCGTGTCCCAGCAGACCCGTCTGCCACTGCATTAATACCGACTTACTCTAACTTTTCTTTCTTCAAAGGCTGCCATTGATTGATGCTAATCTTTATAATCAAATCTTTGCCAGTCAAAGCGCACCCATTAGCATACATGATTAACCTTTGGAGCAGCCACTTGTATGTACTCCTGGAGGTCAGGGCGCACATCTCTCGCATTTCTGCTGTGGCTCCGGCCCGGGGAGGAAAGCTGTAGGATGCGTCCCACTTCTGTCTGAGCGATCGAAGGCTCGGAGATCGAGTACTAGACATGCAAATGAGGCTCCTTTTGATCTTGTCGCGGAGATGATTCGAGACGTGAATAAGCATTCCCAAGTCCCCAGAGCCTCAGTCGGTGAGGACCTCTAAAGACCATTTGTTAGTGTGCCAGGGCATGTCTTGGTAGGATATGGAACACAGAAAACGTGGCACACACGTAACAAACGTCTGCGTTTTTTGTTCAAGGTAAATTGATTCTTTAAAAAACTTCCTTCTGGAGCTCTGAGGATGGACTGACCACTGCAGTAGCCATGAAAGGAGGCTGATTTAAACAACCGAGTGTTATACAGTCAGGTCCACAAGTATTTTGGCTCTGCACCCCAGCACAGTGGATTTGAAACAAAGCAATCAAGACGTGATTGTAGTGTAGACATTCAGCTTTAATTCAAGGGGACTAACAAAAATATTGTGTGAGCTGTTTAAGAATGACAGACATTTTTATACATGGCCCCCCTGTTTTCAGAGGCACAAAAGTATTTGGACCAACTAATTTTAATTTTGTTAGGTTTGACCTCTTTGTATAGAATGTTACTTGCTTTTAATAAATTCAATAAAAAGTACTATTTGGGCAAACTAACATAACCATAAATATAATGATCATTTTCAATATTTGGTTGAAAGTCCTTTCCACTCAACGACTGCCTGAAGTCTGGAACCCTTGGCCTTCTCCAAGTGCTGGGTGTCCTCCCTACAGATACTTTGTAGGCCTTTACTGCAGCTCTCTTCACTTGCTGCTTGTTCGTAGGACTTCAGCTTTGTCTTCAGCAGTGAAATGTTTGTCCAGTTGTGTTGAGGTCAGTTGATTGACTTGGTCTTTGAAGAACATTCCACTACTTTGTGTTGAAAAGCACTTGGTCTGTTTTCGCAGTATGTTTTAGCTCATTGTCCATCTCTACTGTGAAGTGTCATCCTATCAGTTTTGCAGCATTTGACCGAATCTGAGCAGACAGTATAGCCGTGTACACTTCAGAACTCATCCTGCTATGTCTGCCAGCTGTCATATCATCAATAAACACCAGTGACTGACTTCCATTCACAGCCATGCATGATCAGGCCATAAAACTGCCTCCACCATGTTTCACAGATGATATGGTATTTATTGGACCATGAGCAGTTTCTTCTCTTCTGCATACTTCTCTCTTTCAAACATTCTGGTATATTTAATTGATCATAATTTCCTTTGTCCAAGTAAAATTATTCCAGAACTGGACAGGCTTCTTAAAAATCTTTTCTGTCAAAGTCTAATCTGTCCTTCCTTTGCTCAAGGTGTACCAGTGGTTTCCAGCTTGTGGTAAACTCTCTGTCTTTACTTTCATGAAGTCTTCTCTTGATTGTAGACTTTGTAATGATAGGTGTACCTCCCAGAGAGTGTTCGTGGTTTGGGATTCTTCTTCACCAAGGACTGAATTCTGCAATCATCCAGCGCAGTTGTCTTCTGTGGTTTTCTAGACCTTCTGGTGTTGTGTTCCTTCTTTTTATGAATGTACCAAATGGTTGATTTGACCACTCCTGGTGTTTTTGCTATCCCTCTGATGGGTTTGTTTTGTTTTCTTAGCCTAATGATGGATTGTTTTTACTTTCATGGACCTCATGTTGGACCTCATATTGAGAGTTCACAGTGGCAGCTTCCAAGAGTAAATTCCACACTTGGAGTCAAGTCCAGACCTTTTACCTGCTTAATAGTTAATGAAATAATGAGGGACCAGCTCAGGCCTGACTATGGAACAGCTTGTCAGTCAAATGTCCAAATACAGGGTGAGTCAAAATTATGTTAACACTAATGGTACTCATGTTTAAGTTCTCCCACGGATAAGTCGGGGCTTGAGTTTTCTGTATAATTTCCGGTATTTTATAATGTCAGTCATATAAGTCGAATGCAGAAAACTCACGCTATTGGTCCGAGAGGTTATGATATGTTAACGCCCACATGAGTACGGAAGCATATTAGCGCCACGGAGAAGAAAAAAGAAAATACGGACACTTCCGTACCTGAGAGAGTAACCACGAAGCACACTGCCTTCCACAGTTCCTGGTGGTTCTTTTCGAATGCGCTAGGGAGTGAGGGCTTCTTGTGCTTCATGTGTTTGATATACTTAGTGATTTTCTGGATTTAGACATTTCACTCCATATTTCGACTCTACTTGTGATTTTGTACTGGGACTGTTGGTAGCATTGCATTGCCTTATCGTTTTGGGCAAATCTTTTCGTCTTTGTGCTCCATCTGAGCTTCAATGTTATGGAAGACCATTTTCTGTGACTTTTTTTTATATAAAGATTCTACATGGCCCTTTTTTTAATTAGCAAGGGTTTTTGTCAGAATTTCCCCCTGTAACAGGCATTTTTGGAAACATTTTTGGGATTTGCATGCTTTGGGACTCCCAGTCATGACACCAATGGGACACTGGCTGTGAGGGAGACAGAATCGTGTTGTCTCTGCCAAAACAGGCATCCAGAGCCGAATAGTTTAAAAAAGTCTGAACTCATTAATGTTTAAAGCTTTTTTAGACTTTGGATGGCTATAATGCTAATATTTCAAAAAGAAAATACAGTACAAATCCATTTAAACAGGTAAACGTCTGATCACAGCTAGAAGACACAAACTCCCCGGACATGAGGTGAGTGCTGTGCTCTCACACTGACTGTGCAGCTCTGAATGGTGTCTGCTGTTTTATAACGATTGGCTCCTAAATTAATTTTACCTCTTATAAGCTTTTCAGGGCTTGCTGCGTAGACGTATCTTCATAGCCTGATGCTTCCGCCACCATATTTTATGATGTGTACTCCGTGTTTTTGATAATGTGAAGTGTTCAATCACTTTAGTCTTAGTCTCGTGGCCAAAAGACTCCATTTTGGTTCCTGTAGACCACAGAACCTTCTTCTAGCTGACTTTATAGTGTCCTACGTTCCTTATGGCAAACTCTATCTGAGATTTCTTTTAACAGCCGTTTTCTCTTTGCCACTCTTCCATAAGGCTGAGCCTGGCAAAGCACTCGGCAGCTCTTCTACACAGTTTCTCCGCTCGGAGCTTGTGTGGCTTGTAACTCCTTCAAAGTTCTCATAGGTGTGTTGCTGGCCTCCCTCACTAGTCGTCTTCTTGCACCACCACTCGTGTTTTTTTTTGCTTTTGGCAGGCTCTTTTCGTTTCTTAATGTCTGATTGAACTGAACTCTAAAAGATATTCAGTGACTTGGATATTTGCTTGTCTCCATTCCTTGACTTGTGCTTTTCAATCCCCTTTTCACGGAGTTGCTCGGAGTGTTCTTTGGTCTTCACTGTGTAGATCAGACCACCATGCTGACTCACACAAGTTGGACCTTCCTGATAAGGTGTGTTTATATTGTACTCAACTGAAATCCCAGACAGGTGATCTCCATTAAACTCTAATCTGTGACTTCTAAAACCAATTGGCTGTACCAGTGAGGGTATTAAAATAGGATGAAAACTTATGCCATCAGTTACAGTATTTTATATTTTATACTTGTACTAGCAAAATACCCGCGCTTCGCAGCGGCGAAGTACTGCATTAAAATTTTTATTAAGAAGAAAATTTAACCTTTTTAAACTGAGGGAAAATATGCCAATAATTATTTGTTAAGGATCTCTTTGTATACCACATTGTGAGTTCGGCCATCCGGTTGTAACATGACCAAGCTGTGCGCTGAGCTTACTCTTGAGCATGCAACTTACAGTTGGCCATGTGAACAGTAATCTTGTCTCAAATCTCACAGCTTGGATTGCTGCTGTCATAATCAGTTTGAGGTTCATGGTTTGTTTCAATTACGACAGTATTTGCAGGACTTGTGTTGAAGTGACATTCGGCATCTGTCAAGCGTTGTAAGCTTACAACCGGTTTCATCGATAACTTCACATCCAGCTTTTGAGAGTTTAAACATTCATAATCATCAAAGTGTCCACTACTGAAATCGTCACCTGTGAATGTAAGATGTTTAAGAGGCATTGGCGGTTGTCGAAAGGTGTAAAATATTTGACCATTTCGGTACACTTGAAAGCACCAACCGAACAATTCAGCGGCAGCCATCAACTCACATGCAGAACCATAGGTGAAGGGCTTAAGCATTTCACTCTTCTAGTGCTCCTGTGTAGTATAATTATCTCCTGTACCGTCATCAGTCCACACCTTGAACCTGTCCCAGTCATTCAATACATAAGACACAATGTTCTTCCGGATATCAAGAGTGAGCCTGATATGGCCGTGCAACATGTAACACAGAGAATGGAAAAGGTAGGTGCCATCTCCGGGCAAGGAAACCACTCGGTAAGTGACAGTTCTTTGATCGATGGTGATTACCTCGATAGACATGGTAATGGGGGTTGGAATGATGAAGGAAATGGGTACCTGAGTAACGTAAAGTAAGTGTAAAATACCTATACAATAACTATAATTGTAATAAACAAACAATAAAACAGCGGAGAAGCCGTGGATTAAACAAAAAGGCTGTAGTTATCAGCAGGGAGACGTGAATCCCGTGGCGAAGCAAGGAAGGGAATGTAGAGACTGGAGCGATGGACGGCCTTATATAGGCAGGCAGCCAACAACGTGGGAGGCGTTGGGATGGGGGACCCAACGCCGCCTCACATGGTGACCAAGCTGCAGGCTATGGACGTATATATGTACGTAAGTAGGATTCAGTTAGCGTTGGGAACCCGTGTACCAAATTTCTTGAAGATGGGCCCATAAGTAACAAAGACTGTTGAAAAGTTCAATATGGCGGCCGACAGTGGCATCATACCACTGAAATAAGTACGTACATTGGTTTCGGTTAGTGCAGGGAAGCCGCCTACCAAATTTCGAGATGGGGCCATAAATAAGAAAGTTCAACATGGCGGACGTTGTTGAACGTTATGACCGTTACGCGTAGAATTTTCAAATGAAACCTGCTTAACTTTTGTAAGTAAGCTGTAAGGAATGAGCC
>JANRMT010062837.1:68139125-68235940 GCA_026402145.1 Polypterus bichir lapradei
GGCTGACAGTGGCGTCATACCACCGAAATAAGTACGTACATTGGTTTCGGTTAGCGCAGGGAAGCTGCCTACCAAATTTCGTGAAGATGGGGCCATGAATAAGAAAGTTCAATATGGCGGACGTTGTTGATCGTTATGACCGTTACGCGTAGAATTTCGAAATGAAACCTGCTTAACCTTTGTAAGTAAGCTGTAAGGAATGGGCCTACCAAATTTCAGCCTTCTACCTACACGGGAAGTTGGAGAATTAGTGACGTTTGGAAAATTCAATATGGCGGCCAACAGTGGCGTCATACCATCGAAATAAGTACGTACATCGGTTTCGGTTAGCGCAGGGAAGTCACCTACCAAATTTCGTGAAGATGGGGTCAGCCTTCTACCTACACGGGAAGTTTGAAAATTGGTGACGTTGGAAAGTTCAATATGGCGGCCGACAGTGGCGTCATACCATCGAAATAAGTACATACATCGGTTTCGGTTAGTGCAGGGAAGCCGCCTACCAAATTTCGTGAAGATGGGGCCATAAATGAGAAAGTTCAACATGGCGGACGTTGTCGACCGTTATCGACCGTTATGACCGTTACGTGTAGAATTTCGAAATGAAACCTGCTTAACTTTTGTAAGTAAGCTGTAAGGAATGAGCCTGCCAAATTTCAGCTTTCTACCTACATGGGAAGTTGGAGAATTAGTGATGAGTCAGTCAGTCAGTCAGTCAGTCAGTCAGTCAGTGAGTGAGGGCTTTGCCTTTTATTATTATAGATTTAGTCACTCTAGACCATTTTGCAGAGATCTGTTTTCACTTTGACATTAAATTCATTTTTTTTGTTGATCATAATTAAACTCACTGTGATTCTAAATTGTTGTGTTAGAGCAGGGGTGTCGTACTCCAGTCCTCGAGGGCTGCAGTGGCTGCAGGCTTTCATTCTAACCATCTTCTTAATTAGTGACCAGTTTTTGCTGCTAATTAACTTCTTTCATCTTAATTTTAATTCACTTGACTCAGGCCCCCTCAGTTGTTTCTTTTTCCTTAATTAGCAGCCAAATAATAATGAGACAAAAAACGAGCTGCCACATGACCAGCTCACCTGTGCCCATCACACAATATCTGAAAATAAAGGTGAAGGTCTCAGTACGGTTGATCTCTCAGGTCACCAAAACATCTTGATGGTGCTCAAAAACAAGCTCAATTAGCAGAATGAATGGGATTCTCATTAAAAATCTAGTTGGAGTGAAATTGGTTGGAGTTTGAAGCCCCAATTTAGCTGGTCATCTGTTGGCTTGTTTCTCCTTTCTGTTTGGCTGTTATTTAATGAAGAAAACAATCAATTCAGAGGACTGAATCCTGAAAAACAGGGCTATTAAAATGAAGGGAGAAAGAATTTAATTAGCAGTGAAAACTGGTCAGTGATTAGGAAAAGGGTTAGAATAAAAACCTGTAGACACTGGGGACCACCAGGACTGGAGTTCGACACCCCTGTGTTAGAGAGTAACCTTTCATGCTCATCAAAGGTAAGCACTACCGCTCCGGGCCATGAGGGGGCGCTGTCACTGACAGTATTGTTTCTTTTTCCAGCCAGAGCTCCAAAACAACCGCCCATTGAGGTCAGCTGACTCCACCCCTTCCAATCCCAGAAGGGAAGCGCAGACCGCCTGCTGGAGCTCCGCCCTGACCCTGTGACCGCCCTACAGAGCCTGACTCCCTTTGTTAGAAAGGCCAGGCAGCCTAGTTGTGTTTTGATATCCGTCTGCTCTCCCATGCACTTGTTTTTATTTTTTGTCAGATATCTTAATTATTAAAATGGGGGCCCAGTTGGTGCCCCAACATTTCTATGTTTAACTTGTGTGTTCCCATGGTTGACGACATTGGTTCACAATAAAATGTGAAAACTTTCAAGGGGTGAGAACTTTACACACTCACTGTGTTATCAATCTTTTGCTACTGCGTTCAGCTGGTGATTTTTTTATGTTGAGTTTTATTGGACAGAATTCAGCCAAAGCAAACCAAAATTGTGTCCAAATTCTCTTTTATCTTTTTGTGTATGTGTTTGGAATAAAGGTGATGAATGTCCGAAGATGGACCCTCTAGTCTCTTCAGTCTCGTACTCAGTGTTACAAAACCAGAAAGTGAAATGTAAGAATGAATAGACTGCACGCTCCAGATAAAATGAGCTCTGCAAAATGAATCAATAAATGTAAAGCTTGCCTGGCAAAATACATTTCGATCGACTAAATCACAAATATCTGAAATGCACAGGATTTAAATTAATGTTGATTAAGACAATAACAATTATTTATGCTCACGGCTTACATTTGTTGTCTTTTATTGGGAGTTTTAGGAGGCTCTAGAGTGAACTTACCCGTTACAAGGGAAAACAAGTCTTTAAAATAAAATCGATAAAGACGAACACAGAGAAGCAAAAGCTTCATTTAAATATTTTCCATTACTATCTATTGTGTGCACTTTTCTTTATTCGCGTCCCCCTTTCAAATGGCTTGAAGCATGTTTGTAAGATAGGCTTGATTGACTGCTTAGCCCAAAATTGCTTTTGAATGTACTGTCATTACCATTAAATGCAATCGTTCCGAGTCCATGACCAACTTTATTACACTTATAAATATAATCTGACAATGCTGAGACAAAATCCGTTACTGTTAAAAGCACATGAAAGAGGGTAAAATTTAATTTTATGCATGAAAAATCTCATTAAGTACTTAAATAGAAATAAAAGAGTGTGCCATCATTCAGTACAGTGGTGTAAATCTCCCTAACTGGTGGCCGTAAGCTGAACGGCCCCTCCTAGGCACTTCAGTTACGAGAGGGCTCGCTTGAAATGCCCCTGACTCCATCTTCTTCCACATTCCCATTCATCCGGTGGTTAGGCAATCCCACCAACTGCTAATGAGGGGCTGAACGGGGGATCCTTTAACTTTTTAAGCTGACAGATTTCAGGTAGACGGCCGAGGCCAGAAAGACTTGTCAAGATGGACAGGAACAAAGTGTATCCTGGGAAAGCTGACGGGCTAAGCGGGACCTTAGAATATTTTGCATAGCCGATCTGTTTGCAGCTTAGCGCAGCTTTTAATTTCCATAGGACTTTGAGCTTGTGTGGTGACTTCCCTGTGTTTTGAGAAACTGTAAAAGTGCTAGTGAACAGGAAGCCAGGCGTGTGCCCTTAATGTGGGCGAGCGGGGGTAGAGATTGACTACATTCAATTAGAATTTTGTTCGAAAAGAGTCTCTACTCAGTGTATGGTTCAGTTTTTAATTTAGTCTGAGTTCAATTATTGCTTTGTTTGGCTCAATTGCTGCCCGTCTGTCATTTAAATGGAGTTTTCTATCTGCTTAGCTGCTGGACTCTTTCCAAGGAGCTCTGTCTCCAGCAAGAAATCTCTCTGTTCATTTTTTCGATTATGGATATATAATTAGTAAATAAGGAACTGGTCCATTTTGGAAAATGTCATCTTGGACTGAATATACTTTGCATGAGCCCACCCAGGTTGCATAATCCTTTGTACTGCTTTGGTTATTATGCAGATAAAAATAATGTGTAAAAGGCTTAAACTCAATGTCTCTCTTAATTACTAGCATTGCCATGTGCCACGATTGTTCATTCCTTGTCTAGCTGTGGTCCTTTAAGTCATGAAGAATGCTTAACCTTCTACTTGTGGTAAACTGGGTTAAAGTAAAGGACTGAAAGTTAAAGACTGAGACAGTCAGCAAGCAGCCTACTCTTAGAGGTCTCTGGGGTAAAACAGGACAGGGAGACAGGGGAGAGGTTACAGATAACACTTACATAGCTGGGTTTGACTTTTCTTCCTGTCTCACGTTAACACAATTACCAAAGGGGCTCTATTGGTGCCCTTTGTGTTAGGTGCACCTCACAGGTTGTGACTGGTGGTCAAACTGTAAGAGAGCCAGCAAGAAGAGTTGGGGCATCAGCCGAGCTACCCCATGTAATCATTGGTGTTTAAACCACAGGAAAATGAACAAAAATGACGTTTAGTGGTTTTGCACTCAGAAGCAATAGTGAAATTACGGCCAGGGTGGCCAACTTAAGAAAGTAAAAAAAAAAATAAAAAATACTGTGTTAACTGGAGCTCCATCTCTTTTGCTGTTTGGTTCTAGAATGAGCTGCCACCCTCCGACAGGCAGCCCATTTTTATTTTGTCCAAACTGGAAAGGGCAGCTCCATCTCTAGGCTGACAATGGACGCTAGGGGCAATCAGAGTGAGGGCAAGAGAGAAACTACAGAGGCTGAACTGTGAATGAAGACGAGGATTTGAAGGATTAGTGCTGGGTTTTTAGAAGACATTGCAGGCCACTTTAGAAAATGGGTCTGTTAGATCAGTTCTTGTTTTGAACCATCAACTAAACAAATAGACAGGAATTACCCTTGTGTTTAAAAGGATTGTTGAATTCTGGGAAATGCTAATAAAACAAGATCACTGGGAAATATGCAATTATAAAGTATACTTTAAGAACAAGTATTCTTATTTATTAGAATGTGTATGTTTATGTTTACTCCCGTAAACTAACCAGTGTGTATACGCCTGTAAGAAAATGTGAGAAAGGGCTTTTGTTGTTTCGCTTACATCTAATAATTAGCTTAAAATAACTTCAGATTCATAGAGGAGCAAGACCAATGGACATTTCAGTCATCCAGTTTGGACTGATATCACAAATAAATAGAGATCTGGACACGGCAGCTCTTGAGAGCGGCAGACAACACACAGCTTTTAATGTGAGAACACATATTATAAGAATGTCCCACGAATTGTCAGCTCATGGTTAATTAAGTCAAAACTTGTTTTCCCCACCTTTGTCTTTAAATGTGCAGATGTCCTTTGGATTGCCAGGTGGTACTTTCTCATTTATGACTCTGATTTAAACTTTGCTGCAATATCATTTATTCCTGTTACAACTCTTAGCCAAGAGACAAATTTGCCATTAAATGGAGAATACCATCAGAAGCCCTCATCATAACCATCATTGGCTTCTAGAAAGTAAATATTTAGCAGTTACGTCTTAATTTGCTTACACAATTTAAGTTAGCAATACTGCATCACTTGTTAACCTTTAAACTGCCACATACTTGGGGGGTTAATGCACTTTTTTGCTGCACTTTTTAAGGAAACATCAAAATTCACCAAGAAAAAGCGAAATTTTAACGGAACACATTTTTTTCATGCAAAGAGCATCACAATTACTGCAACACTAATCATTTTACACACTGCCAATGAACTGTAAAAATGATTAAAAAAATGACTGCAACAATCTGTTATTATATGTACAAGATGCAACTGATGCCATTGATGAAATTCAGTAAATCACCGAGCCAACTGCGCTTGAAGTGGCTGCACGCAAGCACACCGAGGCCAAAGCTGATGCTTGCAGGCTAGTCTAGTGCAGCGGCTGACTCCCAGGGGCAGTGATGCTGATTCACCAGGGGGCGGCAGAGGTCATGAGTTGGCTGCTCAACAAATGTACGGCACAGACTGATAGCTCTGGCGTGCTGGAAAATTGCACTGGGAACCGAATATAGCTGGTTAAAGGCGGTTCAAGGGTTAAAAGGACAAATCACAATTTTATTTTTAGACTTAATTTAAACAAATATTCTATCCAAAAAATGCGTTTTTTATATGTTACTTTACCCATGTAACCCACATGTCGATTATCCAGCTGCTTGTTCAAAAAGTAACATTGGTTAATGGTTATGTTTAGAATAATCAGCAAAAGTCATAACCAGAAAACCGAAAGGCTTATGGGAAGAACTTTTCAAATTGAAGACCCGCCTCTCCCCTCATTCATTGGTCAAGAATCCTGTTGTCAATTCAAAAAGTCACTCCCCTGAGGCTTTGGTTTCCTATTTGTGATATGCACTTGATTATTCCTGAAGTTTTTATTTAACAATATTTTAGCAAACAGCAGGCAACGTGCACATTTTGAGCAAACGACTAGATAAGAGACACGTGGATTAAGCAATGCGAGTGACATGAGATTTTATTTCCTTTTTCATGGACGTTTTTTCTTATTCTTTACTACTGTACAGCATTGGTCAACATTGGCTTCTATTATGTCATAAACTTTGTTCTGCTTGAAAACATGAGATTAAATATTTTTCTTGGTCACTGCTTCAAAGGACATGGAGTAAGTAACATATAAGCAAATATCATTTTTTTGTGTGGCGTATTCCTTTCATGCAGGAATTATTACACGAGAGTTTTTGGAGATCCCTTTTGTGATGGTAATGTTATGTTCTTTTATGTTCTTCTGGTTATTTGAATTCTTGTTCTGGGTTTGAAATATTCTGAAACCAATTGTGATAAGAGTTTTTGGTTTAAAATGTATTTAAATGAGTTCATAAATTTTCACATCTTTTTTCTACACCATTTTCTTTTTCACGGGTGCCATGACTTTGTTTACGGTTACCATAATGTTGCTATGGAAACGACCTGGAAGTGAGCAACTTGTGGTGTCACTGCAGCAATGGGATAAAAGGCCAGCACCGGGCATTTCCTAGTCATCCGAGATTGTGGATAATTCCTTACAATATTATGTGCCATTTTCTTTTGGTAATCAACTTTCTGGCTACCACTTTGGATTTTGCTTTAGGGTTTTGTTTCTTGTTTCAATGGCTGAGTTTTTCTCTACTCATTTCGACCTCTTCCTGTATGTTTTTGACGTTGTCCATCTCCTGATCCTTTTTTTTTTTTTTTTTGCTGCCAGTTTTTTATAACAGGGAAGTTTGGGTTTAAAATAATCGGTGGGTCTGCCTATGCTGTGGCCCAGATGAGCTGTAGAGGCTTTTATTTTTTTTTTATTTTGTTTTTTCTTTCCTTCTTTTCCTTTCTGGCAGAACAATCGTTTTTAATTGTATGCAGTGAAGACCATCCAAATATGCTTCTATTGAAAAACAACCAATTGACAATCGATTTAATCAATCTTACATCCGAACATGTGGCCAATTAAATTTCCATGTCATTTGGAGACTATCGATATCTGAGATCATCTTTGATTTATGACCCCACCCGTTTGGATATGACAAGAAAGTAAAACTGATGCAAAATTCAGTGTCTGTTCTGGACCCCCAAAGCTCTCTTTTGAGCTGCTGCTCATCATTTGCCATCTTGGCTTGTCAGGTCAGTGTCATCAGAAGAAAAGGAGCTTGACAAACTTGAAACGTGTTTTCCTCTAGGGGGCGCTAGCTCCCTGGTTGGAATAAGTTATTTTTAATTGTGGCATCTTAAGTAACCCAAAACTATATAGATATAATATTAAAAGGCGATACCCCTCCCATAGTGATACAGCGGTAAGAAATCACATGATGAAAATTCTTCAATGACGATTTACGCAGCATTACAGACAAAGGAAGCCATAGCAAGACTTTTTTTTACCAAGGTGGGAGCTCGATGTATACAGTCGGCCATTTTTGTCGCTATGCTGGAAGGATTTTTGGGATTTGATGACGGTATCTCCCATCCGTCTGTCGGCTTCAAAGGTGTGCTGGGCAATGTTCCAAGGCTTTATAGTCTTTCTCCATGTGCAGGCCCCCACTTAGGTAAATCATGCCACTCCAAGCAAGGCAAAAAGAAGATCCAATATCATGCTGACTCTGTCACACAGAAATAGTACAATGCCCATTGTTGTAGTTGTCTTGTCTTCTAATGCTTGCCTAGCAGTTCTAAATGATGAGCTCCTATGTGCTAAACCTGGCCTGTACATGTGAGTGGATTTATAAAATAGATAGATAGATAGATACTTTATTAATCCCAAGGGGAAATTCACATACCCCAGCAGCAGCATACTGACAAAAAACAATATTAAATTAAAGAGTGATAAAAATGCAGGTATAACAGACAATAACTTTGTATAATGTTAACATTTACCCCCCGGGTAGAATTGAAGGGTCACATAGTGTGGAGTCTCCTCAGTCTGTTAGTGGAGCAGGACAGTGACAGCAGTCTGTCTCTGAAGCTGCTCCTCTGTCTGGAGATGATCCTGTTCAGTGGATGCAGTGGATTCTCCATGATTGACAGGAGCCTGCTCTGCCACAGATGTCAAACTGTCCAGCTCCATTCCTACAATAGAGCCTGCCTTCCTCACCAGTTTGTCCAGGCATGAGTTATCCCTCTTCTTTATGCTGCCTCTCCAGCACACAATAGAAGAGGGCGCTCGCCACAACCGTCTGATAGAACATCTGCAGCATCTTATTGCAAATGTTGAAGGATGCCAGTCTTCTAAGGAAGTATAGTCGGCTTTGTCCTTTCTTACACAGAGCATCAGTATTGGCAGTCCAGTCCAATTTATCATCCAGCTGCACTCCCAGACATTTATAGGTCTGTACCCTCTGCACACAATCACCTCTGATGATTACGGGGTCCATGAGTGGCCTGGGCCTCCTAAAATCCACCACCAGCTCCTTGGTCTTGCTGGTGTTAAGGTGTAGGTGGTTTGAGTCACACCACTTAACAAAGTCCTTGATTAGGTTCCTATACTCCTCCTCCTGCCCACTCCTGATACAGCCCACTATAGCAGTGTTGTCAGTGAACTTTTGCACGTGGCAGGACTCCGAGTTGTATTGGAAGTCCGATGTATATAGGCTGAACAGGACCGGAGAAAGTACAGTCCCCTGCGGCGCTCCTGTGTTGCTGACCACAATGTCAGACCTGCAGTTCCCGAGACGCACATACTGAGGTCTGTCTGTAAGATAGTCCACGATCCATGCCACCAGGTGTGAATCTACTCCCATCTCTGTCAGCTTGTCCCTAAAGAGCAGAAGTTGGATGGTGTTGAAGGTGCTAGAGAAGTACAGAAACATAATTCTTACTGCACCACTGCCTCTGTCCAAGTGGGACAGGGATCAGTGTAGCATATAGATGATGGCATCCTCCGCTCCCACCTTCTCCTGGTATGCGAACTGCAGAGGGTCGAGGGCAGAAGCCGCTCCATGGTCTTCATCACATGTGACGTCAGAGCAACAGGCCAGAAGTCATTCAGCTCACTAGGATGTGATACCTTTGGGACTGGGGTGATACAAGATGTTTTCCAAAGCCTCGGGACTCTCACATGTTCCAGGCTCAGGTTGAAGATGCGCTGCAGAGGACTCAGCAGTCATGGCGATACTCCATCTGGACCCACTGCTTTGTTGGCACGAAGTCTCCTCAGCTCTCTACTCACCTGAGCTGCTGCAATTGTGGGTGGGGATGTCTTTCAAATATAGTTTTTGTACAGAGCACAGTGATATATTAAACTTATATTCTGATTACAAAACCAAGGCCAGCAGTCTATCAAACATTTAAAGACACATCAGCAGCATCAACATGACATGGAATATTGAAATTAACATTATACCAAAGTTTAAAATAAAATTGTAAATACAATTTCCATATTGTCGAACGTGCATAAATCAAGAGCACTGACGTGACAATTCAGAGGTAAGGACTCATAAATCTGCGTTTAGGGAAACACAATTTGCAGCTTCCATGTTGAAGCCCACTTTCGCCTCAGACCAGGAGCTCCTGCCTCTTCCACCCAGCGGAAAGTTTAAGGGGCAGAAGTTGGCGTGCAAGATGTGATGAGAAAATGTGCAAGAGAGAGCACTCAACTCCCAGAGACGGGAAAAAGAAGATGAGGAAGAAGCAGCGCCAGATGGGCAACACCCACAATTCCCTTCAACTATTTGGAATTTTTTCTTTTCTCCTTTTTACTTTGGCATATTAAACGAGGCACCAGCTGGTCACCAACCCTTCACCATCTCCTTTAGTTTTCTTCCTATTAGGATATTTAGACAGCTTTGAAATCACCATTGCAGTCACAATAAAAGCTCAAAGTAATGAAATGGGCATGTGATTGAAATCTGTGCTTATGGACTAAACTAGAAAGATCGATCCGTCATTTCTTCGTTTGCGATCAAGGCATCTTAATCTCGTCAAATGCCATGGAGGCCAGACTCTATGCTTATGGCGTCAGCTACAAGGACAGAGCCTACCATGAACTGAGTGCCAGTGTCCTGCCTACTGTGAGAAGAAAAAACATTTAGACTCGGGAAGAAGGTGCAGTGCCAGGGCCAGGGTTTGAACCCAGGACTCTGGAGCAAATGAGGCAGCACCTCAACGCAGCTCACCTACGCTCGCTCCTCGAGCATGACCTTCAGTGGGGTGCAATGGGCAGACATGTTAAGAACGATCACTGCCACGTCCCACTACATACACTACTGCTTACAGACATTAAGTGTGACCCGATTCTTCTTGAAAAGACTGTCATTTGTTCAAGTTCATGCATGATGGTGACACTTCATTTCAGAAATCCTAAACTGCTTAATGGGAGTTGCCCAGTATTGTATGTGCACAATTGTTCAGATGTTGGGACTGTTTGGCTCTGCCAATGAGAGACGTGACTGGAGGATCATTGTGGGCCTGACATTGTACCCCACTTTCAGTCCAGTGGGTATCGTTTCTTTTGGTTTTTGGGGGAATAGCAACAGGAGAAGGTTCAAGCAGCACTCTGCGATGGTAGACTCCACAGAACAGATGACGTTCTCTTAGGCCCAGTTTGTTTGGGAATGTGTTCAAGCTAAGTAAAGTGTCACCTTTTACAGATTTAGTGACTGCAGAAACACACGTCAAAAAGAGATTTATTAAAAATGGGTACAGATGGACTGTGTCAGCTTTGGAAATTTGTATTTTTTTCAGTTATTTAAGGGTACTGCTTCCTCTCCCGAAGCATGTGTCATGTCAGAGGTGTCCTCGATTTTCAGTTTTAACTCGGCATGTGTTCAAGGCTCACATAATTGGCAAGGTGGCACTTGTATTTTTGGCACACAGTTTCTCTAGGGCCATTTAGAATGATTACGAGAGGAATTTTGGCAATCAGATCTATAGTTTTAATTTAAAATAATCTAGCTGACATGCAGTCATCAGGTTTCACTACAGTGAGGTAAAGTTACATTGCACGTTAAGGTGGCAAAACGAAATGTGCACAGAATCCCCTACATGCCCCTGGGTTCACATTATGTCCACTTTAGATTACAGGTTGCCAGCAAATTCTTAGTTTAAGCACATCGATAAGAAGACCCATAAACTCTCCAAGGGCAAACAAAATCTCCGTTTTGCTGGACTCTCCTGCTCTCCTTGCTGCATATGCTCATATTAGTGATGCTGCTCATGTAAAAAAATGTCAGCTTCCATTTATGAAACTCCCTGATCTCATCGCCCAGCAGGCACACTGTCCTTGAGGTGAAAGACTGCAATAAGAAAATCTGATTTTGTGTTAAGTTCAGGCATATTATCACTCACTCGTAACCCCGTCTGTGAGCAAACCTACTAAGTCTTAAAGTGATGGGAAG
Source organism: Polypterus bichir lapradei (assembly GCA_026402145.1). Taxonomy (NCBI): domain Eukaryota; kingdom Metazoa; phylum Chordata; class Cladistia; order Polypteriformes; family Polypteridae; genus Polypterus; species Polypterus bichir. The sequence continues at coordinate 68,150,470 of JANRMT010062837.1, forward strand.
CCGGGGCCTAACCGGAGCAGCAGCGAGGTAGAAATCAAACATTGTTGGGCTTGCTCATGCACACATCCTGACTAGCTGATAAACGACCAACTTACAATCGAAAGGACATTTATACCTACGGTCAGGTCTGTAAGTATTTGGACGGTGACACAATTCTCATCATTTTGGCTCTGCACACCAAAACATTGGATTTGAAACAAAGCAATCACGTGTAGACGTTCAGCTTTAAGAGGTTTAACTAAAATATCATATGAGCTGTTTAGGAGTAATCGACATTTTTATATTTGGTCCCCCAAATTTTCAGGGGCTTTAAAGTGTTTGGACAAACTAACATAATCATAAATATAATGATCATTTTCAATATTTGGTTGAAAATCCTTTACACTGAATGACTGCCTGAAGTCTGAAAGCCGTGGCCTTCTCCGAGTGCTGAGTGTCCTCCCTACAGACGCTTTGCAAGGCCTTTACAGCAGCTCTCTTCAGTTGCTGCTTGTTTGTTGGACTTTCTGCCATCAGTTCAGCAAGTGAAATGCGTGTCCAGTTGGGTTGACGTCAGTTGACTGACTTGGTCTTTGAAGAACATTTCACTTCTTTGCGTTGAAAAGCACTTGGTCTGTTTTCGCAGTATGCTTTGGCTCATATTCCATCTCTACTGTGAAGTGTCATCCTATCAGTTTTGCAGTATTTGGCTGAATCTGAGCAGACAGTATAGCCACGTAGATTAGATTAGATTATTTTATTTTTAAAAGCACATTTAAAACAACAGAGGTTGCGCCAAAGTGCCGTACAAAAAAGCATTCAAATAAACGCAATACAAACAAATAATGCAAAAGCAGATTAATAAAACAACCAATTATAACATCCACCACAATCCCATCATACACAGTGAAAGAAAGAAAGAAAGAAGAAAAGAAGTGTACACTTCAGAATTTATCCTGCTACTTCTGCCAGCTGTCGCATCATCAATAAACACCAGTGACTGACTTCCATTCGCAGCCATGCATGATCAGGCTATAACACTGCCTCCACCATGTTTCACACATGACGTGGCATTCATCAGATCATGAGCTGTTCCTTCTCTTCTCCATACTCTTCTCTTTCAAACATTCTGGTATATATTGATCATAATTTCCTTTGTCCAACTAAAATTCTTCCAGAACTGGACAGGCTTTTAAAAAATGTTTTCTGTCAAAGTCTAATCTGTCCTTAAGGTTTGCCAGTGGTTTGCACCTTGTGGTAAACCCTCTGTCTTTACTTTCATGAAGTCCTTCTCTTGATTGTAGACTTTGACAAAGACACAGTAGGCGTACCTCCCAGACAGTGTTCTTGGTTTGTCTGAATGTTGTGAAGGGGTTCTACTTCACCAAGGACAGAAGTAGCTTTGTGCCATATTGGGATTTCAAGCACAACAGGCAGTCATGGCAAAACCCGTGAGAGCGGGCCCCCTGGGATAGCAGATTTCTTTGTTTTGGATCATTTTCTTCACTATTTTATATTTTCCCTATACACATAGCTGTTTTCTGTCGTAGTCCTGAAACTGGACTCCAGTGAAGTCCTGTATATGTTACAGGTCAGGGAACATGGCGGAAAAATAAGCACCTGCGTAACAATCTGTTGGGTTTTACCATCGGGGAGCATTACCGGTCACTAAAGGCAAGAATGACGACACTGACAGAGTTTGTTTCCCATTGCAGTCACTCTGGTCAAGCACAATGTCTGATTCATCTGTGTCTTGCTAATTTCTAAACTCCTCTATCTAATCTAAATTAGGTTTGTTTTTTAAAGACTTCCTTGATGTTACACTGGGTGGGAGTCCAATTCTGCATTACTCTGTTATTTGATATATCTGTCATTTTTCTAACCCACTTGATCCTGAGCTGGAGCCTAACCTAACAAACACAGGGTGCAGGGCAGGACGCCAGTCCATCGCAGGGTGAGCACACCCATGGGCCAGTTTAGTGACGCCAATCCATCTAACCTGTGTGTCTTTGGGCAGTGAGAGGAAACCCACACAGACACTTGGAGGACATGCCACCTCCACACAGGGAGGAACCGGGATGTGGACCCTGGTCTCCGTAATGCAGGGCAGCACTGTGCCACCTTTTTATATTTGTGTCTTTCATTACTACTGCATATATTATGTTGTTACCTTCGTATGTATGTGGATTGTAATAAGTAGTCCGTGGTGCTGTGCAGATTTTTAAATAAATAATCGCATCCTGAGAGTGTGCAGGCTTAGAATGGGTGCAGGTGATGGCGCTGCTCAGGGATTGACTGTGGTGCCTGGGTGATCACACCGTCATGTGCAAATGGGAGAGGATCAGCCGGGTGCCTCATTCACACCTCAGAGTGGGCAGAGGGTCACAGCTTCACCCGATCAGGCCTGCATGGCAGAGGGAGGGATGATAAAAGAAAAAAAAGAAGGAAAGAACAAAAAGGAAAGGAATGGAGGTTAAAGGCAAGAAGGACAGAGACAGCAGGATCGGGAGACGCCAACGTGTGAGGGAATGGAGGTAGGTGGTCGGGAGCGAGCCTCAGTGAGAGGAGCCGGAGGCTGAAGAAGGGGCACTCCTATTGAGTGATGCTGGGGGGGGGGGGGGGGTAGGAGCGGCCCGTTAGGCAGCGTCTCTCACAGGCGGCAGTGGGAGATGTGTGTGCAGAAATTTAACATGTCATTCAAGAAAGAAACATCCTCTAACAGGACAAATTAGTAATCATGCATGAGAAAAGCAGTTCATTGCATGTTTTAATTAATCCTCAGCAAAATGCCTTAGAGGGCTCATTCTTCAAAAGTAGTCCTGTACAACATGGTCAGAGAAAACAAAGAGGTTCATTTTATAAACTACTAGCCGTCCCCCGCGGCTCCACCTGCGTAGTAGTGAAGCAGGACTGTGAGGAGGGGTCCTGTTCGGCTCTCCACTCCTGATGTTACGCTTCTCTCTCCTCTCGGCCCACAGCCTCTGTCTCGGATTAGCGCGAATGTATCACTCCTGCAAGCGAATTATGATACTTGGCATGATGAGAGAAGTCAAAAAATCAACCGGAATGTTCAAGCAAATGGTAGAAACAAACCCGATCTAAATCCCTGAAGTAGTTCTCTCGTTCGCTAGCTAAGCAAATGTAAGATACGCCGTGAGGCTGACCCATGAGTGAGGAGGGCCCCCTCTTCTTGGCCAGCTCCGTCTCTCTCATATTCGCACAAATAAATCTGTACCACAAGCGAACTATGATACTTAGCGCAATGAAAGCAGTCACAAAATCAACCAGAATGATTAAGCAAATTCTAGAAAGAACCCCGATCTAAATCCCTGAAGTAGTTCTCTCGTTCGCTAGCTAAGCAGATGTAAGATATGCCTCCAGGCTGGCGCATGAGTGAGGAGGGTCCCGCCCCCCTTCCCTCGGCCCACTGCGTCTCTCTCGGATTTGCGCAAATAAATCGGTACCACAAGCGAACTATGATACTCAGCGCAATGACAGCAGTCGCAAAATCAACCGGAATGTTCAAGCGAATTATAGAAAAAACTCAATCTAAATCCGAGTGGACAGACAGACAGATGTTGGATTTTATATATATAGGGATTGAATTTACATGCAGTGTCAACTCTGGTTGGTTCGTTGGTTTACACCCAAATGACAAGTCTATTTTATTAGATTCTGGTTCTTCTTATACCCTTGAGTTGAGCCACCACCCTTGAAATTTCTGTGCATATAACAACGGCCCATTCTGGTTGTTTGTAGGACATCTGCTGCCTTCTTAGTCATCTCTTAGTCCTCTTTCAGTACATTTTGTTGTTCACTTGACCCTTATCTGTTCTTTTATTAACCCTTCATACTATGAATGCTATGTCACCCTAAAATTATTTTTCCACAGTGGCTCAGAGTGGCGCTCCACAGACGCCAAAGGCTTGGCAGTGGGTACCCAAGCCAAGTATTTAGGGTTGACTACTCCTGTTGGAAAGGACGTCTCATCTGCTGTAAGATCCCGTGCGGGGTAAGCAGAGGAGATGTTGGTTGAAGAAGGATGCACTGGCGCTTGTGAGTGTTTTATGGAGCAGATTCTTGCCTGTGATTTTGACCCCTTTTAATGGAATTTTTTTTCAGCTGTTTAAACCTCCACGTTCACTCGCTATTATGGGATTATTTATTTGCGAACAATACACTACACTGTTTGCACTTTTGTTTTTTTGGTTTGTAATAAAAGCACGCATACTTTCTGCATCTGCCCCTTGCTGGGTGTGTGTGTCCTCGTTTGCAGGCTCATCTCGGCTCGTGACTATCGATGGTTTCAGGCTGAAGAGGCTTCCAGCAGTGACAAGGGAGTGTGGAGTCAACCCAGACCATCACATGGATGAAACACCGAGAGAACTTCCTAGAAATGATGTGGCCTGGTAATAAATAAAGTTCAAGTTCATACTTCATCCAGGGATGGTTCCTACCTTAAGCATGATGCGCTCATGATAAGCTCAGGCCCCCACAATCCACACAATGAATTAATGGCTAAATGGAGTAGACTGAATATGATGGGCTGACTACACGGCCCACCCAGCCTGGCTTGGACCCTGAATCATGGCCAGCATTGGCTCCCCAGACCTGCACGAGAACAGCTACTATAGCTGAGAAAATGCATGAACCTCGAATACGTTTTCGAATCTATAAGTTATTTGAAGTGTTTCTCATGAAAGTAAACTTTCATTAAGATTCCAGCTGGCATGTTTTTATAGCTGACAGTCTGCCCATTAATTTAGTAAATGGCATCTGTTTTTACACATCACAGAGGCAGAGCTGTGCAAAGAGGCGAGAATTAGCTTGAGTGCGTATTATTTTCCTAAAGTAATGGCAAAGTTTTAGGTGTTAATTTCTTAAGTATGTTAATATTACATGGTGTTTTAAGTTTAATGTGTCTCCACAGAGGTGCTAAAAGAACAATTACTGTGTTATCAAAATTCTGTGTCAACAGAACTATAAAAAGAGTGAAATAATAAAACCTCAAGATTCAGTCCTTCAGCAGGCATCAGCGTATCGAAGCCAAGCCCGGCGCACAAAGCCTTTTCATTGTCGTGTGCGTGACTAATAATTTTGAGCAAATTGCCACAGCAGAGGAGCAACTAATCATGCATTAGGTTATTATAATAGTGAAATCTATTTCATATTGATTCTCATTTTATGGGAGAGGAAATCTCGCTCCCTTTTATTTTCCTTCAATTTATAATTATATGGAGTGAACAGTTTTTACTGATTACTGTGGTTTGGAGATCTGACAAACAACTACAGTAGGAGCACTTATGCTCATTACAAAGTTACCCATAAAGATTTTTTTTTCTCACACTAAAGAGAAATGATTTGCATCCAGTGGTGGAGGATGTTTAACTTTAAGTTTCTCCATATAAATCAAGTGGCTTTTCTTTTCATTTTCTTCAGCCTTTGCAGAATCAACTGAGGCACACACTGAATCTGCCTCTGCAGCCCCTCTGTTTCTAGGATGGCGAGACCGGGACATGTTAAGATCAATGTGGCACAAAATCGAGCAAAGTGCATGCCAAGGGTCCAACAGCCAGGCGAGGGGTGTAGCATGCGGCCAGTGGTGAAAGTGGCAAGAATGAACCTCCAGGGAGCTCAAAAAGGAAGGCCGCAACCTACGGAGAGGGGCACAGCATACTAAGGGTCTCGATGATGGAGAAGAGCAGGCTATCTGTGATACCACTCACAAGCTTGACATTTTGCTTAGGATTTATTTTCTACCATGGAAAAGTCCTTCTGTTTACAGTACCACCTCAAAGCCAAAATAGTGATGAGACATCATATTGTGACCAGTAGAGGGTGCTGCAGCACCCTAAATCCCAAACACAACCACACCTCACAAGTCCTGGGTTCAAATAAAACAGATTTGTTAACCAAAGTAACTTACAACAAGGTTCTTACACATTGGTTCTCCACAAATATTCAGTTCTCCTCTCTTTCTCTCTCTTATTCCTCCACTCCTCCCAAGGTCCTCTCAAGACTCCGACTCACCTGGATGAGGTCAGGCAGCTTCCTTTCTCTTAGACCCGGCAGTACTTCTTGTGCTAAAGCATAGCCCAATTGGAAGCACTTCCGGGTCAAGCAGAAGTCCCTAAGTGTAGGGATCACCAACCCTCAAAGCACCCTCTGGTGGCACATCCAGAGCCCAACTAGGCTGCCTCATGGGACTACAGTTCCCAGCATGCCTTATGAGTGTCCATATAGAAATGCTGCAGCCTAACATATCAGGGGAGCATGTTAGCCTGACCAGTTGTCCGCTATACTCCGTCTATCAAATTGGCCTCCCAGCTAGGTATTGTACCTCATTCTGACCTTGCTGGGATGTTAGCATAGCGAGTTCCAAACTGGCAATCTTCTGCAATCCTCCTGGCTAAGGCAGGGAACACCCTGTCCTTCGTTTTGAGCTTCCAATGGGCTGGCCTTCCATCCAGGTAAGGAACCTTGGCCTATCCCGGCTGGGACCCCTGTCCAGGTGCACTGTGTCCTTTATACAATAGTATAGTAGAGTTAATCCTCCATGTCAAGCTTGGGTCGTACATTGCACAAGAGACAGGAAGATGGACTAAGTTTCCGAGGAAGATTAACTTTATTGCTGCACAGGCAGGAACAGAAAGAAGAGTTTATTCATCTTCGGTACACAAGCACACAGGTAGCACTGGGCAAATGTCGCACTCCTGTTCCACCCTTCATTTTAAAAGAACACAAAGTCTTCTTCATCGAGCACGTTCAGTGGCTCATCTGGGGCAGAGAGGACAAGAAGTGAGCCAATTGGGCAGGCTGGGGCTCGGTCTTTTAAATGTTCTAAACAACGTGCAAGAAACATGTTACACAGTAAGAGAGCAAAGTCGCAGTGTGTGCTTGTGTCCCATTCGAGTACTGTTTAGGAGGGGGGGAGTTTGGAAGGGCAGCTGTGTTTCTTTGCCATTGGTTGTTTAACGGAGAGTCAGTTCGCAGCTAAGAGAGTATCAGCACGCAGCAGCTGGCATTACGTGGTAGGACTACGGAGCAAAGGAGCCACTTAGCCATCTTTGAGCCGTCAAGGATAGCGAATCGGCTGGTCACAATATATATATATATACTCTATACTGTGTGTGTATATATATATATATATATATATATATATATATATATATATATATATATAAAAAATATCCAACTTCTGTCTGTTTGTCTGTATGTCTGTCTGCTTTTCACGAGAGAACTGCTTCACAGATTAAGATCAGATTTTTTTCTATAATTTGCTCGAACATTCCGGTTGATTTTGTGACTTCTCTCATTGCGCTATGTATCATAGTTCGCTTGCTGTGCCTTTTTATTTGCGCGAATCTGAGAGAGACGCAGCGGGCCGAAGGTGCGGGGCCCTCCTCACTCACGCGCCAGCCTCGTGGTGTATCTTACATCCGCTTAGCTAGCAAATGAGAGAACTACTTAACGGATTTACATCGGGTTTTTTTTTATAACTTATTTGAACATTCCAGTTGATTTTGCGACTTCTCTCATCACGTTAAGTATCGCAGCTCGCTTGCAGGAGCGATTTATTTGCAGTAATCCGAGACAGAGGCTGCGGGCTGAGGGGAGGTAGATACGTGATGTAAGGAGTGAGGAGCCATGCGGGGGGATGTAATGCATTTTCTCTCCCCCGGTCCTTCCAGTGTAAAGGCCTCCTGGCCAGTAAGGGCCCTGGCCATCTGCCACTCTCTCTCTCTGTCTTCATGTATATCCGTCAGAGTCAGGTTGGGGCAAATGTGGTCATTGATGAACTTGTGTCCTGGCTGTGATGTGGTGACTAGCGCCTGGCCAGGAGACCATAATGGGTGGATCATGTGGTGCAGTACCCAGTTTTAGTCCCTGTTGAGGAGAGAGAATAATGGATGGGCTGGGGTAGACTCGATATCAGAGACGGATTATTCCCCAACATGATAAGTGGTAGTGCACCTTTGGTGTGATCCCAGTTTGAACACCCACAATGTTGCATGTGATCTGGAGTTCAAAAGAGCAGCCGTGTTGGGGAACTTGGTTGCCACCAGATGGTGCTGTTGGGAGAAGACCTCCCTGTTTGGAGGACTGTCAACGTAGTCTAGATGTGCCTCCATGCAATGCTGTAGCACTGGAAGTACTCCTGGGTCCCAAATATAAAAGAACTCATTCAGTGAGCTGAAGTCGGGAGACAGAGGACAAGGCTTGCCTAGACGAGAGTGAAGGAAGATAATTGGAATTGTGATTTTGATTGTCCTTATGCTTTTGATGGAATAACCTGTTAAAGGTGCGTTTGTATAATAAACTAGTATTTATTTAATCCCTTGGCTGTGTCAGTGCACTTGTGTCTGGAGTTTGGGGCTCTGGAGCACCCCCTACTGGTCACTATTGTCACACATGTGTGCCTTCAGGACAGCTTAAAGGCTCTTGTGGTGGTAATTCAATGCCAGTCCAGAAGGTGGCAGCATATACTAAAGCAGCTTCTCTTCCTCTCTTTACAGAATGGATGATTGACAGCTCAACCACCTGTAATGTCGCTTCTAGTATCCTCTTGGACCCGCTTTTTTCTGCATGGCCTGCATTTAACATAACTTGTCATCATCATTGTCAGTCTGGTCTTACGTTCATGACCTGAGAATTTTTGGTGAAAGCCTTTCAACTTTGCATCTATATATATAATTCACTAAGGGCACGCAAGACACTGAGCGCAAGCAAGACACTGAGGGCACGCAAGACAGATATACAGTCCATTCCCTTCCTTGCCACCAGTCCATTCGCCACCACTCTTCCTCAGGCTTTGTCCACTCCTTCCTTCTGACTATGGCCCCTCAAAGAAGTGTGGCAGCTCCTCTTATTTAGGTTCCGGGAGTGTTCCAGGTGGCTCATCAGTACTACCTGAAATCACTCTATAGGGCTCTGCAGCTCCTCCTGGCAGCACTCATCAGGGCTTCACCAAACTCCAGCTCCCGACATTCCCTGTGGGAGTCCGTGGTGCCACAGCCACCTAGGAAGGCTGTCCTCTAGTGTCCCAGGGGAGGTATTGCCTCATTAATGCCCTCTCCCCTGGTCCTTTCACTTTGTTGGTGTCCCAGCCAGGTAGTGACCGTGGCCGTCCATCACAGCATCCATTTGCTATGCCTCCATCATACCAACAGATGGCCTATCATAAATATTTGTAATAATAAAATACATTGTATTTATCATTTCAATTGATTGTGCATCATAAGATGCATTTTATTACAATAAATGTTTGTGATGCGCTATCTGTTAGAATGACAAATGCAATGCATTTTATTACTACATGCATTACAAAGTATGTTCCAATAGATGGTGCAAATGTTCACACTGAGGTCTACGTTGATTATTTAGATTTCTACCCATCTTAGACATGTAGTAGAAAGTATAAATGGAGAGTAAAGTCTGAATATGCACCTCTGCTTCAAAGTAGCAATACTCTCAATAAAGACATGGAAAATGAAGAATCACAACTCAGAAAACATCAGTGTTAAAAATGTTATGTGTTAGCCAAGGTTCTTCTCCTAGCTTATGTTTAAATGTCTGTTTTATTTCATTTATTAAAATATTTGTAGAATGTATTTTTTTCAGTTTTATTTTTTGTTTCCACGTGAGGATGCTTGTTCTGCCATGTCCCTTGGGTTTTGTGGGTTGTTCTCCAAGAAGCAGGGCCACCTGTAAGTCCCCTTTGAGAGACAGCTACCAGCCCTGAAAAGGCTCATGGGGTCCCTCCGGGGTACATTTTATGCGCCTGGGTGTTGGTGAGTTCTTCTCTCATTGTTAATTGTTGCTCTTTGGATCTTCTAACATTTTTTGGCTTTAAGGAGTTTGCCTTTTAGTTAATATATTTGGACTTAGTTACTGAACAGGTGTCTCCTTAATGGCTCTTTTGAGCATTTGGCTATATATGCTATATTGTGCTATTTGTTAGTGAAATCTTCATTTTATAAAGATGCCTTGAAGGACTTGTCCATGTACCCCTTGATGAGACATTTTAATGAATATTGAGAGTGTTTGCCATTTTTTTTAAGGTTATCTCCATTTTGAGGCCTTAAGCCTCCCATTTTCCAGGGTCAGACTTGCCTTGGGTGAGATCTGTTCTGTAGGTTTTTTTGGAGGCCTCTCCACTTTGATATTTTGTGTAGTCACAGATTCTTGACAAAAAGAAGGACGTCGTCTGGGTTGTTTAAATTGAGCAGCCAGGCTGAGGCACAAGGCGCGTACTTCGATGTCCAGGTGGATGGGGTCTCTCTGATGGATTGGAGTCTCTGTCTCCGTCGTCTCTCCTGATCTTTTAGATGAGCCGTTCTTTATGTGGGGTTTTGGACCGCGTGATGTTACACACGAATGATTGATTAGCTACTCTGATGATTGTGTAAAAGCTTTGAACCTGGGGTTTTATCTGCACGATCACTTTGTTTTCAATCCCCTTTCTTGTTAAGTAGTAAACTGCCCGGTCATTCTCATCTGAGACTATAAAAATTAGATAACAATGAAAGAAACTATGCATAGACTCAGATAAGATAAAACATCATTATTCTCAGCAAAACAGTCTGAAAAGAGCTCATTTATAGGTCATCACAGTTTGTCTGAGCAAAAACGTGTAATTTTGCCAGACTGCAGCTCATCTTCTCATACTGTGCCTGCAGTTCCAAAATGGCGATTTCATCCCTCGAGGACAACAGACATGGGGGGGGCAAAGGGACTTGAATGGTGAAAGGCTGCAGCTCCTCCAGTGTCTGACCCTCTTAAATAAAACATCTTAAATGACTAGGAAAAGTGGATATGATATCATATAATTGTGATGGAAATAAAAAAGACATGATATTAAACACTAAATTATCCTCGCTTAACTCATATAAATGCTTTTTATTTCCAATACAAATTAGAAAACTCAGCTTTTTCAAAGTAGAACTTGGTGGGGTGAGAATCTGCCGCCACAGTGGGCACCCTGGACAGAACTTGGGGACCTCTGCTGCAAATGGCTTTGAAGAAAGAAACGCATTTGAGAGCCGCACCGGTCAGTAAGTGCAACCAAATGACTGACTTTTACATCTCCGTCGGATTTTAATTGGGCCACAGTTTAATTGTACCACCGTCCACACGGTTGTGTGTGCTTTTCATCATTTTTATCTTGTAAATGTATTCTGTACAAATAGAAGGTGCCTCTTTTAAAAAATACAATGTTTAAACACTTTGGCCACTGGCTAAAATTCCTATGTAGTGTAATGTGAAATATTTGGCTCGATGCCCTTACTCCTATTAAGACTTTTCACTGTTTTTTATCTCAACTGTATTGTAATTTTTTTCCTTCACACAGTGAGCCCACCACACAAAGCATGCTGTCACCGGAGAGAGTTGATTTTCCCTGTCACTTGTGATCACAAAGCCCACCAGGGTATATTATATGGAACTGGCAGCCCTGCCTGAAGTCAGACTTTAATCTAATTTCGCCAATATTGCAGCTCACACGGACGGCCTCACACGTAGCTTTATTATGATTTGTGGTGGCCCGGGTGTTATTACTCTCTGCAAGTATTTCATGCAGTTCCATTTTTAAATGGAAATTAGTTAAAGGTGTTAATGGAAAAGCAATCCAACAATGCCTTTTTTTTTATCATTTTAATAATTCTATCAAACACTCATCCATCCGTTTATTTTCCAACCTGATTATCTTTGATGGAGCACAGGGAGCTGAAGCCTCAATTACTGTCATACTTATCAATACCAAATCTAATTTAAAATCAGGCTTTCTAATTGTTTACTGACAAAACAACCTTAGGAGAGGGTGAAGAGTTGCAGCTTAATAATTTATAGACGTACCTCAGCCGTTTCCCCCCCATGTTACAGCTCTGAAATGTGTATTTTTATATATCGTTTATACACGACATACAAGTGCTGATGCCATTTTCAGAACAGCAGATCTGCTCTGCATGGTATTCCTCTTGGTTACATGATTAATGTCGTAAATATATTTTGTGCTGAGTCCCGTCTTTCATCATGTTGTCCTGTTTACATGGTCTGTGTGTATGTAAATATGCTCCCCTGGAAACAAAAATCTGCATCCGGTCATTCGCTATTTAAATGAAAGGACAGAAAGAAAAGAAAAAAAAAGAACACATCCCGTTCTACTAAGACCGCCAACTCACTACAGAGACAGGAGAAAGCACCGATCCAAATCATTCATTCCTTTGTCTACCTGCCACTTTCAACGCCCGACCGCAACATCTTTGCACCGCAAGACCCCGGGGTTCTGGGTTAGGCCACATACTGAGGGTAAGCACGGTGAGACTGTTTCTTGATGGGGAGAGGAGCAAGCCATTATTTTCATCCGTGTAATTTCCGTAGGACAATTTTTCCAGCTGAATCATGTTCACAAACATAATTCATTTTCTGTTAAATCTTCTAGAATTTTTACGTGCGTTTTGTGCTTTCTGTGTGTCTTATTAAGTTCATATTCAGTGTGGGGTCAAGGGAGGTTTTGTATTGTATATTAACTTTGTGCTTCACCTTTTCTTTTTATTATTACTTTCCGCCAGACTCTTTTGGGGTTGAATATTATGTTGGGGTTGGTTGGGGTATGATATATATATTGCTAGAGTTTGTTCATTTCTTCTTTTATCAATATACTCACTTTATTATTGTACATACTGTTTGTTTTTTGGCTTATTTTTAATCGTCGATTGGGGGAAGTTTATTTGGAAGAAGTATGGCTTGTCAGGTCTAACATCCTCCACATGCCAGGCCACAGATCTTGGTGGTGTAGCTGCCGGTTTTGGAGAGTGAGTCGAACATTACAAACTAAATTCAAATAATACAGAAGTGCTAATTATGGGTGATCGACAAAATGCTAAACTGGTTAAAGCTTCCATGGAAAACTTAGCTTTTAACTTGAAAACAGTGGCCAGAAACTTAGGTGTTTTTTTTTTTTTACTCAAAGTTAAACTTTGAGTGTAATGTCAACAAACTGGTTCAGTCTGTTTTTTATTATTTAAGGATTATTGCTAAAGTTCGATCCATACTGAGAAATGAATTCATGCTCTCAACTCTTAGCAAAACTAGTCTGTCCAGGCTGCAACTGGTGCACAATGCTTCTGCAAGACTCCTCAGCAGGTCTCAGTCCTCTGCTCATATCACCCCAGGTTTAGCCTCATTACATTGGCTGCCAGTGACTTATAGGATCCAGTTTAGGATTCAGCTTTTAACCTGTAAAGCTCTGACTGGTTTGGCTCCAGTATATGTTAAAGACACACTGAAGTTTTATCATACAAGCAGACCTCTTAGATCATCTGTCCAGTTCTTGTTATTCTATGCACTAAATTAAAAACAGAAGGGGATGGAGCCTTCTCTGATGTGTCCCCCAGACTCTGGAACTGTCTCCCCCTTGATATCAGAGCATCTAATTCTATAATCAGATTTAAAACTTGATTATTTTAGACAGGTATTTTCTCTCTTGTTAGGTTGTTTTTCGATCTTCCTATTATGTATTTTATCTATTCATTTGTTTTTAGCTATGAAGGCTTGTTTTTTTGTTGATCCAATTTTATATGAAATACTGTAATTTTTTTTATACTTTTATTAGTCTTTATATGCCTTTTTGTTTTGTCATTGTAAAGCACTTTGTGCATATTGCTTGAAATGTGCTCTATAAATAAATAAATGAAATGAAAATGAGTGTAGACGTACAGGAGGCTGCAGAGAACTTGATGAGAGATTTGGCTATTTGAGCGTAACGTTCAGGCAGCATTCTGTAAAATTCCAGGATTACACACGGGTGTCGATAAGCATGTAAAATGTGATAGCATCTTTAAGATATTTATGGTTGCTTATTCCCACTACTCAAAAAAAAAACCCAAAAATATTGCATTATTTTGCCACAAAAAAAAAAAAAACTCCTTTCTGCTGTCAGAGAAACATTGTGCACAGGCGTGATCAGGACATCTAGTGACAGCCAGTGAGAAAGAGGTTGTGTGTAATCAAGTGACAAGAACTGCACAGATATTATATTCATATTGTGACCGGTGTTGCTGCTCTTAACAGTAAAACTATGGCAAAGAAACACAGCTGCCCTTCACAAACTCCCTCTTAAACAGTATTTCAATGTGAAACTAACACATTCGTACCCATCCCCTTTGCGGGATGAGCTGCAGACTTGCAGGCTTCTCACATGAGGTTTAAAACATTTAAAAGACCGAGCCCTGGCCATCCTAACGGCTCCCTCTCCTGATTTCTCTCCCTCAGACTGCGTCTGCTCCAGTCACTGCTTCCAAGCCGATGAACCCGCTTGATGAGGAGGACTTTGTGTTCTTTTGACCTGGAGATGGGAGCTGAAGCACCACATTTGACAGCTGCATCCTGTGTGCTTTTCTGCTGTTGACAAAACCCTTCTGGATAAGGTCTTGTGTTTGTACCGGCCAGTTCAGCAGTAAAGATATTATTCCCTGGAAACCTGTTCCTTTTTCTAGTCTCCTGTGAAACTTAGTAACCCAAGCTTGACAAGATATATTTAATCCTGCATGTGCTGATGGGTAAATTTAATCTGCCAAGTTTAGGTTTGCAGAGAGCCCATGATTATTACATTAGTGCTGGATGTACAGCAAGAAAAAGACGTGACGGACTTTACGCCATTCCTAGGCAGGGCCCAATTGCACAGCCAATCAGAAAAGAGTGTGCTGCATGCAGTCCAGTAAGAAACACCAATTAATGACATGTTGGTTATGTTTCATTAAGCTATCTGCTATGGATATGCTGAAAGAGTGTGATCTGACAGTGAGCAGTCAATGTTCTTACCCAGCGTTTCAGGTTGGAGCTGGAAAAAGGGGATGGATATTATTTACTTACAGCACATCAAGGAGTAAACCTTTTATGTTTTTATTTTTTTTAAGAAACAGTAACTGTTGTCAGGAGTTATCAAACCCGGAGTGCAACCAATGAAAACAAGATGTACTTGTTTTATCTTGGTAGAGTAATCTATTGCTCTACTTTCCCCTATTGTATTATTAATATGTAGCCTTAGAATGCCTAATCTCACAGACTTACCACTGTTTATAAGGTGTTATTTTATATAACCAATCCCCACCTTCCCTTCTATATCTATAACCTCAGGCAATTAGATGTAGTAAAAAGACAAGCAGGAGTTAAGTTACACATAAAATAATGTATTATTGATAATATTCTTAAATAATAACAATATGCAAAGTACATTTGAATATTGACAACCATACAACCTGATAAAATGGTGATGTGTAGTTTCAGGTGGCACACAGACTTGTTAGTTACTTAATGTATCTAGTTAAGGCATCATTGGTGCTCAGCTTTCTTCAGAACAGGCCTTAAGCCTGGTCAATATGGCTGAAGCTGTGCTCTTCATTGTGCTGTTCTTGTCAGCTCATGCTGTGATGGTCTTCATCAGTTGTTAGTAAGAGAAAGATATTTCTACATCATCACAGGTTAGCAAGAGAGAGAGAGTGAGATAAAGCAAGCAAATTTATGGGTTTTCTGTCCAGCCCCTACAGCCAATAGGACATCATGGTACTTAAAGGCCTCTGAGACAAGCCAATTCCAAACAGCCATACCTCAGACCAATGGGGGGAATAGAACATCTTAACACCTGCCCCCAAACCATATGTTAAACTTCCTGGCTTCCTTACGGAGGTAGAATGACTTTAGCAGAGAAACACTCGCCAAACTGGTTTAAGACACATCTCCCAAATCCTGTAGTAAAATTACAAAGAGACTTAGTCGTAAAATTGGAACACGAATGCCTCTCACCAAAGTAACACTAAATTACATTGCTTTGCATAAATTATAAATAAAGGCATACAAAACCATTTATCAAGTTATATAAATCTTACATCACAACAGTACTTTAGAGCAACTTTGACCTAAAAAAGACTCAAACAGTTTGAGTTTGCTGTTCACAAGAAGCATCTGCTGATGTCAATGCAAAAAAGCAACCTTAGCAGGTTGCTTGCATAATGCTGGAAAGGGGTGACCACGTCATTTCAAAGAATTTAGACATCCTCTAGTCTACAGTTAGAAAAATTGTGCAAGAATAGAGATGATTTAGTCCAGTGACTGCTCTCCCTAGAAGTAACTACTCAGCTAAGATGATGTGAGAGGCACAATATAGGAAGTTTGGTGTGGTCAAAAAAGAACCTGAGCATAACATCTAGAGACTTGTAGGAATCATTGGAGCAGGTGAACACCTCTGTTCGTACCGTGTACCGTATCTGAAGTGTATCGTTTGTGAAACGTTGAACAGACATGGTGCCCTGAAGAAGGGAGCTGCTGCTGTCCAAGAAAACATCACTACATGTCTGACCAACCTGACACTCCATGATTCTCCTGGGAAAATGATTTGTGGACTGATGAAACTAAGATTGAATTGTTCAGGAAGAATATGCCACAGTACTGATGGCACAAAAAGGGTACCGGATACCTACATGAAAGCATCATCATACAATTTGAGACTGCTTTGCTGCCTCAGAGATTGGGCAGCTTGCCCTCTTCAAGGGGCAAACGAATTCCCAAGTTTATCAAGGTATCCTACAGGATAATGTTCACCAGCTGAAGCTCAGAAGAAGTTGGGTGATGCTACAGGACAATGACCCTAAATACTAAAGAACATCTACTACAAATGGCTTCAAAAAAGAAAATCGGCCTTTTGGAGTGGCCGGGTCAGAGCTCAGACCTTAACCCAATAGCTGTGCTGTGGAATGACCTCCAGAGAGCCAGTCACACCAGGCATCCTGGGAATATGGTTAAGTGGATGAAGATCTGTGAGGACGACTGGTCCAAAACTCCTTCTGAATGTTGTGCAGGTCTGATCTGCAGCTCCCAAAGTGCTTCTGATGTGCTTGGAGACCACTGCCAAAGGAAGTTCTACCAGCTATTAAATCCAAGGGTTCACTTTTTCTACAGCACACTTTGAATGTTTGACGGGTTTGTTGAATAAAAACATGAAAGATTAAGGTTTGCTTGTGTGTTATATATTAGCTTAAGAAGGCTGTGTGTGTCTACACTTGTGACTTTTATGACCAATTAGTGCAGAAGACCAGGTCATTCCAAAGGGTTCACATGCTTAAGAATCTTATTGTATAAATAACAATGAAGTGCAACTTGAACCTGAGGTGACAAACAAAAAAGAAAGAAAAAGGGACATCACCAACTGTATAACTGAGTGATATCCAACACCAGGCAGTGTGACCCCAGCGGCTAAGGCCCGTTCATCCCCACCTCTGAGTAGCCATTGTGAGTGCCCCTGCTGGTGACCGAACTCTAATATACATGTCAGCAACTGTACTGCTGTAAAGTGCTACACATGCAGAGATCCTGAGGACAGTGAATGTCACTGAAAGGTGCTATAGAGAAAACAAAGCAGTGCAAGTCCTGACTCCAGAGTGCTTCTATTTTAAGAGACATCTTGTATGTTTGCTTCAGAAGGAGCCTCGAAAGAAACAATAATGAGTTCTGCTAAATGATGTACCAGACAGGCACCACTGAATTTATATGTGATGAACTGAAATGTCACAGCAGGGAGAGAGCCACAGGAACAGTTGATGGAGGTGACAGGAGTATTAAAAAATAATCTCTGAAGTTATGGAAAAGCACAAAATCAAGAAACAATGGTGACAGTACACAGTTCGAGCACGGCGTGATCTGTGGAAGATGGCGCAGTACATGTTGTGTACCTGACAAGCGACACCAGAGGTGACTGAGCTAACTGACCAGTGACCAATAGAAATGGCTCACTTTGTGTAGTCATGTTGCCTGCCTCTGAAGGAGGGAGCCGTCCTGTCAGCACTCCTGTGGATATCTGCTGATGCCATCTTTTTGACTTGGCAGCTGTCTGAGCTGCGGGCCTCACTGTGGAAGGCACATCACCTGAAATGAAAGGAGCTCTCAATGGCGGGACCTTTTCTGCAAGGGAGCAAAAACAATTCAGGGGTTGTTTTTCTCCAGCAGTAAAGGAAGTTTATTTCCAGTTTTCAGGTCTTATTTTTTTTCTTTTTTATGGTACATATTAAATTGATCTTTACTTTACTGTATATAGTGCCTTTCGTGGTAGCACCATTCAAATCAAATTTCATTTCCTGTAGCTGTGTAAAGCTCCATCCATCCATCAACCTGTTTATCCACTTGAGGATCACAAAGTGCGTATCAGTGCTGGTTTGGGGTGCCAGTCTATCACGAGACACACTCCTACACACAGCGTCTGCAGCACAATAACTGAATGCCAAATCGGACTCACTGGTGTACAGTATAAAACTGCACAATGAATACTTTTGGGGTGTATCTTATGGATGCTGGCCTGCTAATCACAAAACTCACCTTTAGATTTTCTTATTACATACCATCACCTATTTTTGTGATTTTCTCTCACATTGTAAGTATGTGCTGCGTTCACATGCTCGCAGACGGCAATTCCAAAATATCACGTAAACATTCGATAAACTTGGAATTACAACTCCAAATCATAAAAAGTTGGGACAGTATGGAAAATGCAAGAATGGATGTACATTAACAAATGAAATGAAGTTGACCAGGCAATGGAATAAAAGTCAAAGTGAATTTAAGAATCATTGTGGTATCCTGCGGTGTAGTGAAGCCCAGAGATAAAGCATCCATACATTGTTGTCTCCCCCGCTGGTCCTTTCACTGTATTAGCCTCCCGGCCAAGTAAAGGGTTCTGTTCCATCCCTGCCAGAAGGCCCTTCCATCCATTTTCCTTCATTATGGTACCTCATCCTCCATCCCCTTCGAGATGCCTGTCCAGTGCATAATTGAGGAGTGCCTCAGTCCAGTGCCTCAGACTGGCCCTAGTGGGTTGTTGGTGTGTGACTGTGGTTACCCAGAAATGGACTCGGGTTTGTTCCTGGTCAGAGCACTTTTTATGTTTTGGGGTTGTACAATTCAAATAATTCAGACAAAACAAATGCTTCATGCAACTAAAACTCCTAATTCCTGACCTCAGACTCGGAAGCGCCTTGAGCACGGGAAAGGCGCTATATAAACGTATCTCTTCAGTGAGTCCTTGGGTCCCGCTGGGTTGACTTTGTGTTGCTCATGGAGTCCCGAATGAAGCTCATCACCTGCATTGTGAGGGAGCGTCAGTTACAGCATTATGGCCATGTGGTGCTATTCCTCAAAGGTCATCCTCATTCCTGAGGACCTAAGCCGCTGGACCAGGCCAAGGGGTCGCCCACGTAACACCTGGCTGCAGCAGATAGAGGGTCATTTCCAGAGAGTGGGACTGGACTGCGTGTCTGCCCTGGGGGGTTGCCATACGGGATCCCGAGCTGTTTTGTCGTGTGGTTGGTGCAGCAACGTGCTGTACCAGTACATGCTCCCCGACCTGACCTGACCTGATTATTATTATCATTATTAATATGGAAAGAGACCGCACCCCGCACTCAGATTTGCTATTTCTGACTCATGTCTGGTCTCTCAAGTCTGAGGTTGTTTCAGTTTGCGACGTCAACCCAACATGACAACGTCGATCAGGAAATACAGTAACACTTTATAGGTTTAATTTGTTTAATTAAATAATTTACTTTAGTTGAATCATTTTAATCCATGATACTGAATACTGTGAAGGTAAACATTAATATTATCAGAATGAAAAGTAACGGACTAGCCAATACGCTTGATACGCACTGCTGTTCTTACGTTGCACTCAATGGTTGCTTTGTGCAGCTTCTTAATTGCGACTTCCAAACAGAAATGGCATGACTTATTCTTGTAAGAGCATAAAAATCTCTTTCAGGCATGACAACATACTTTTTGTTCCTGTTTTGTTCATCAGTTTCTTCTTTGATCCAGACTATAGAACCTGGGGCCTCATGCATAACGCCATGCGTAGAATTCACAGTATAACATGACGTAAACACAAAAGCCGAAATGTGCTTATGCACAGAAAAATCCAGATGCAGGAATCTGTGTGTACTCCAACTTCGACGTTCTTCTGCTCCATAAATCCTGGTCAGCGTGAAAAGTGATGCTCGTGCACGCGCCTGCTGTCCCCCCCACAATTCCTCCCAGAATTACGCCTCTTTGAATATGCAAATCAATATAAATCGCCCTTAAGCTCAGCGTTCTGTGAAAAGACAATGGGAAAAGCACAGGGGAAAATATAAGAATTTTAGAGAATACCAAGTGGAGGCAAAGGAAAAACATACTATTTGTTTAATTAAACAGTGGTATAATCAACAAAAGGAAGTCGATCGAGTGACATGGTGTCAGAGAAACTGGAAAGCTCAGGTTCACAAAGTTGCACACTGCCTGAAATAAAAAAGAAGTCACATATCAAAGTTGCCATGAAAAGGTGAGTTGTAGCCCATCGGCTGAGTGTCATATGAAAGCCTATTAGGGTACAGACAAAAAAAAATAGACACAGTGGGGAAAAAGCACAAAATGTCAACTTTAATCTCAAAATTTCCACTTTAATCACGTAGTTTATTTTGTCATTAAAGTAGAACATCATAAACTTCATCTTAAAATCATTTAATTTCCTAGTTTCTCAAATCCCATCGTAACTAAAGTAGCATGTTAAATGCTTTGTTTTGTATTTAATCTTCTATGTGTTCTATGTGTGTGAATCACTATGTGCTTCCGTTCTTTCTCTTTCTCCAACAGGACACAGAATCCATTACATTCGTGATATTACAGCTCTCTGAATAATTTAAATACTGAGATGTATACTTGATATTATTTTCATGATGATTGGAATGAAAGCATGTTATTAAACATGGGAACACGATGGCGCAGTGATTGTTCATGTCTCACACAAGATGCCGCTGCGCCATGTGTGACCTTTGATTAAATAATTTATTGTAGCACTACTGTCTCTTTCAAACGTACTAACCCCCAATTCCTGTCCTTACTTTTCTTTCTCCAAATACCCAATCGCCACACAATCAGCTAAGTAATAGACGTTAAGCCATCTGTGAGTTTAGAACGAGGATTCTTCAAAACTTTTAAGGAACATTGAAATATCTTCATAGTACGTGCTTAATTATTCTATCCTTCTATCCTTCCAGTGTCACGCCAGCCTCAGTAAATATACAGCGTGAGGCAGGAACAATACGTGAACTTGCTAGTGCTGCTGCACCGTGTCCTCACATGTTTAATTATTAACAATACAGATTATTTAAATGAAGTTAAAGTTTTATCTGTATAATATAATCAACATATTTTGCTGCATTTCATCTTAAAAATGATATTGTCATCATATGTAAATACGTGCTTTATGTGGTGCAGGTTGTGCAATATTATAACTGTAATGCAAGTTTACAGTGAGGTCATTGTACTTATAAGTACAAACAGTTCTACAAGGAGCAATTGATTGAGTGCGTTTATAGTTCTTGGGATGAAACTGTTTCTGAACCGCGAGGTCCGTACAGGAAAGGCTTTGAAACGTTTTGACGTGGCTGAGGCAGCATGTGCTTGATACTGTATACCGATAATTCTCTTTCCGATCAGCTGCTGCTGTGATTCCCCACTCAGATACAGTGATAAAAATACTCCGAGTGGTGCAGTGAGAGTAATATGGAAAAAGATGATCCGCTGTGGCAACTCCTAACGGGAGCAGATGAATGAAAAAGAAGAAGAAGGTACAGTGAGAGTAACAACGCTAAAGCAGTTATGGTATTTGGAATACTATGGCTATTCCCTGGACCATAATATTGCTACAAGTTAATTACAATCAGATGCATTACACTAATAAACAATATGCGGTTAGTTTCAGTGTATTTATAAAGGGTAACCACACAGGAACAGTAGCACTACTTTGACGCTGGGTGCCGCCAGTCTGCAAAACCGAGCAGAGAACTTGCATACGACGTGGTATAAGGTACCGTGGAAATGTGCGTGGCTTTATGCCAAGTTTAGGTTTTATACATCGCGATTTGAACATGGAAACATTCTTACGCAACATTTCTGTGCGTACGCACCGTTTATACATGAGGCCCCTTGTGATCTTCTCGGCAGTCTTTACCACTCTCTGCAGGCTTTTGCGGTCCACAGCAGTAGTGTTGCCATACCACACGGTGATGCAGCTGGTCAAGATGCTCTCAACAATGCAGCTGTGAAAGTTGCCGAGGATCTTAGTCGACATACCAAACTTCCTCAGTCTCCTCAGAAAGTACAGCCGCTGTTGAGCCCCCTTGACCAGTTGTGTGGTGTTAAGTATCCAAGTGAATTCCTCACTGATGTAGACGCCCAGGTATTTAATGCTGCTCACCCTCTCCACTTGAAGCCCTCAGATGAACAGTGGCCAGTGAGGTCTCCTCTCCTTCCTCATGTCCACTATCATCTCCTTCGTCTTGTCTGTATTGAGGGTGAGATTGTTGTCCTCACACCATAACGCCAGACTGTCCACCTCCCTCCTGTAGGCCGCCTCATCCCCACCAGTGATGCGTCCTATCACTACGGTGTCGTCTGCGAACTTTAGGATGATGTTATCTTTATGGGAGGCGACACAGTCCTGGGTGAACAGGGTATAGAGGATGGGGCTGAGGACGCATCCCTGTGGGCTGCCTGTGTTTGTGATAATGGTGGCTGAAATCCTATTACCAATCGACAGACTGGGGCCTGCCAGTCAGAAAGTCTAGGAGCCAGTCACAGAGGGTAGGGTGAAGGCCAAGTGAAGACAGTTTATAGGGGATAACCGTGTTAAAGGCAGAGCTTGGTCAACAGAGAGCATCCTGATGTAGGAGTCTTGGTTCTCTAGATGGGAGAGGGGATAATGTAGTGTGACCGCAATGGCATCAGAGGTGGACCTGTTGGGCCGGTAGGCATATTGCAGGGGGTCCAGAGTGTCTGGTATGCTGCTCTGAATGTGGGCCAGGACCACTCTTTCAAAACACTTCATGATGATTGGAGTGAGTGCTACCGGCCCGTAGTCATTCAGGCAGGTGGGTGGGCTTTTTTTTAGTAAGGGGGACGATGTTTGTAGTCTTAAAGTAGGATGGAACAATGTGCTGAATGAGGGAAAGGTTGAAGATGGAGCAGACAACATCAGCCAGCTCGTTGGCACATGCTCTGAGAGCCCACCCAGGGATGTTGTCTGGTCCTGCTGCCTTACGGGGGTTGACTTATTCACATGGGTAACACGAACACGCGAATGTCATACATGAAGCACTTGCGACTTCTGACTTTCCGCCTCTGCCGTATGATGAATGCAGCATAAGCTGGATGGCCTGTCGATATGGCAAGGGGCTTCCAAACATACAGTAGCCACCCTGAAAGTACTTTGGTGGGAGGCTAAGGCATGGTTTGAGGGTGCATGGTGGATCAGTCTGAAATTTTTAAGGATGGTATCAGCAGCTCAAACACTGAGCCGAAGGAAAACATGCCAATTAGCTGAGCTGAAAGATTCTGTAAAATTGCTTGGAATTTTATTAAACACCATTTTTTGCCTTTCAATAATAATTTATGAGATCCACGCCATTACGTGTGCCTCCTGTGCACATTTTCTTCTAGGTGACACACGCTGTAGCTTTGCTATTGACCTTCAGCGCTATTGTGGATGGGGAGTAATGCAAGATGGCACACATTAGCATGCACTGTTTAGCTCGGTGATGTAAACCCAGCTGTTGCGAAACAAGTTTAATGTGAGAAATTGCAGAGTGTCACGGTGTCATTAAAAATATATCCATCAGACCCCATGAAGTCAAAATCCAATACATCCAGTCTCAGTGGCAGCAGAGACAACATTAACTACAGAGAATCAATTCTTAGGGCGATTGATTTAGTTACGTCTTAACTGCTTTTAATTTTAACTCATTATTCTTTGTCAATTGATGTTCACTCGTGAATACGTTAACATTGCTGCAGAGGTTATGAATTCTTCATATCTGAGAAGACAAAGGAGGCTGCCTGTGCCGTTACCGGATCGGGTCTCATTCACTTATAGGTGGCACAATCAAATCATTTCTTGGAAAAGAAAGAAATTATATTAGTGCTGTGCTTGTGGTGAAATGAAGATGTGAAAAGCTGACAGGATGGATAAGCTTCTAACGCAGATAATAAAAATGCAGAAAGCATTGCCTGTTGTTTTCTTTTATTTTAATGTTTATTTGCAGGTAAAAGCAACATTTTATTCACCTTCAGGTTTTTTGCCTTTGATTTCAATCATCCTTTCTCTGGACAGAGTGGCCTGGTGGCACAGTGAGTAGCACTGGCACTTCATGGAATGGAAGCACATCATATCAGAGCAAGCTGGGAATGTGAAATGGCCCGCTTTGTTCCTGAAAACAAATCAACAAACCTGAAATTCGTGTCTGTGGTGGGCTGGCGCCCTGCCCGAGGTTTGTTTCCTGCCTTGTGCCCTGTGTTAGCTGGGATTGACTCCAGCAGATCCCCGTGACTCTGAGTTAGGATATAGCAGGTTGGATACTGGATGGATGGATGAAATTTGTGTTGTTCGTTCAGTTTTTTTAAAACCAAGTAAACGTTTATTAGTTTGTTAGCATAACACCTAACAACCATCCATAATCCAACCCGCTATATCCTAACTACAGGGAGCCAATCCTAGCCAACACAGGGCGCAAGGCAGGAAACAAACCCCGGGCAGGGTGCCAGCCCACACACACTTGCACACACCAGGAGCACACTAGGGACAATTTAGAATCGCCAATGCACCTAACCTGCATGTCTTTGGACTGTGGGAGGAAACCGGAGTACCCGGAGGAAACCCACGCAGACACGGGGAGAACATGCAAACTCCACACAGGGAGGACCCGGGAAGCGAACCCAGGCCTCTTAACTGCGAGGCAGCAGCGCTACCTCTGCGCCACCGTGTCACCCACAACTAACATACAGCATATATTGGAATGGCACCGGAGTAAATGAGTTGTCGTCTCCAGTTTGAGGGATTACTTCACTGATGGCCCAGTTCAATGGCACAGACATGAGCAAGGGCAAAGTCTGATCACCTATGTCAGGTAGCTTAAAAAGAAGAAAGATTGTTTGATAGAAATTCTGAATTAATAATCTTAATATGCATATAAGTGCACCCTGTGGTGGGCTGGCGCCCCGCCCGGGGTTTGCTTCCTGCCTTGGCTGGGATTGGCTCCAGCAGACCCCCGTGACCCTGTAGTTAGGATATAGCGGGTTAGATAATGGATGGATGCAATTAAGTATCAGGTGTAGGACATTTGAATTCTGAATTAAGTTTGTAACAGTCAGCCTGTGAAAGGACTGCCAGCTACACTTCATCACCATCGAGATAGATGATGTGGAACAGAGGATGGGGGTAAAATCGGATGCCATACTGAATAATCCCCTCCATCCCCCCCAGGAGGTGCGGTCTCTGGACACTTTTAGCCACGGTCTCACTCCACCGCAGTGTGCTGACTCTTTTCTGGCTACTGCTATCAGGCAGTTCAATGCCACTTACTGATGTTCTCCAATAAGTTCATTTTGAAACTTCTGCATCACATAATTTTTATTTGATTGATTGATCGAATGGTTGGCTGTATTATCTGTCCTGTGAGTCCGTACTCTTGTTTTTTATGTTTCAGCTGTTCTATGCCTGTGAATTTCCCCTTGGCATTGATATCTAATTTAATCTTTAATAGTTTTAATAATTTATTTAATGGTTTATCTAATCTCATCTAAAAAAGATTGCCAGCATTGAACTATATGAGCCCTTGACCCCTTTCTCTGCTCCCACTAATCCCAAAACTCTGATGGCAAGAGCAGTAAATTAGAAAATAAAGTCTATCATTAAATTTCAAATATTTTCACAAGCAACCCAGATTAGGTATATTTACAAAAAAAAGTGATAATGTGTGCTACTGGTGACCCTTCTTCCCCATGGATGCCTATTCTTCCTGAATGATCTGTCCCTTGTACAAAACGTCCACACACAGATATTATACGTATATTAACGTGTCTCTCTGAATTGCTTTTCCCATGATTCTTCCTTTTTTTTTTGAGTTGTTTCTTGTCTTTGGGGGGTTGCTGTCAAAGATCAGGGCCGTTAAAGCTCACTGTGGCATTCCTTGTGTGATTTTGTCCTATAAAAGAAATAAAGTATTGTTGTTGACGTATAGTCAAACAAGAAGTCACAAAGATATTAATGGTGGGTCAAACATTGGAGGATTGAACGTCCAGTTCTGTTGTTTAGGTGCAGTGGTCTTAAAATCGGAGAATGGATGATGGATGTATATACCTGGCTCAGCACTGTCCCCAGTTCAACTTACCACATTTGGTCAACCTGAGAACAGCTGAGCCTTGTACAGAAGCCCATTCTGATTAACTGTCCTCTGGCCGGCCACCTCAGAAAAGTGGAGGTCCCGGGATGCAGTTTTTTGCCTCGGTTTCTTTCATTAGCTCTGGTAGCTGCCTCCTTGTTTCTTCCTCTCTAAATTCTCCTTCTCCTCAGTCATTGAACAGAAAAAGAATTCCCGCTAGAAAGCCACATCGTGTGATGCTGACCCCTAATAAGTGGGGGTCCTCCAAGCCTAGCTGTCACCTCTATCGCCTGCATAACATCTTCAAGCACTTCAAATTCCTGTGCAATGTTGAGGTGAAGCCCAGAAAGAAGAACAATCAGGTCACTCGTCATAAGTGTTGTTAACCAGTTAATGTCTCCTCCAAATAATGATGCAAGCATAAATCTCACTACAGATTTTTCTGACTTACTGGTATGAAAACCTAATTGCTACAAAAGACTTTGTGTGTATGAAACCATCCTAAATTATCCTGGTACTCAGTAATTATGTGACAATAATATAATAACTAATGCCTGAAGTTTTATTTTAAATATTGACTTTAAGCAGTATTTATGCTTCAGTTACTGGAGAAAAAATATGTCAGTGAATAAACGTAGCACATGCACTTGTTAAGACAAATCATGCATGTCCCATACAGCCTGGAATAATCTTCAACCCAGTAACCCCCCCATGTAATCAGCTCTCTGTAATTGTTGCTGTACTGATGGTTCCCCCTCTTCACTCACACGTGAACTTCGAGTCCTGGAGATACGTTTGGGTGTCATCGGCAGACCTTGAAACCTGCAGCGGAAAATGTTGTGGTTTAGCCGTGGCTTCAGTAGTTGTTCTGCTTGTCTGTTTATTCGGCTCTTTTGTGGACCGTTTGCTGATTTATGCTGTTGAATGTGTTTTCGTATTCTTTCTTTTTATAGTCATGTTATGAATTGCTTCATTTTTTACATGTTTGCATGTTTTTCTCTATCATTTTATAAGATCTACCACTTTTCTGGGGGTAGGGGGGGTTCTTGAGTCCTAGAATTTGAGATCATTTATGTTAGGTAGAATGCTAAGAGGGCGCTGGGTGGTCTCGTGGCCTCGAACCCCTGCAAATTTTGTTTTTTTCTCCAGCCGTCTGGAGTTTTTTTTTTGTGATTTTTCTGTCCTTGGCCATCGGACCTTACTTTTATTCTATGTTAATTAGTATTGCCTAATTTTATTTTAATTTTTTTTTCTCTTCCTTCATCCTGTAAAGCACTTTAAGCTACATCATTTGTATGGAAATGTGCTATAGAAATAAATGATGATGTTGCTGTAGTCTGACATTAGTTTTCTTTTTTATATATATAAATTTTAATGATTTTATTGTAATCATTTCATACAAATAGATCAATTTTTACAAAACAAAAATAGGGTTGAAAACAAATCAACCCCACCCCTGAGAAAGAGAGCATGGCCAATGGACTAAAACTTAAAAACAGTAAAAATGAATAAATTGATGAGTTTATTGGGTGGATACAGACACATGGAGAAGAAAAAGAAAAGGGGAGAGAATCTGCGTCCTCAGTGCTTTAAGAGTTTATTCTAAAATATTACTGATTAGATCCTGCCATGTTTTGAAAACTTCTGTGCAGATCCTCTAACTGAGTATTTGATTTTTTCCAATTTCAAATAGTATAAAACATCAGTTTCCCACTGACTTAAAAGAGGAGAGTTCGGATTCTTCCAGTTTAGCAAAATAAGTCTGCATGCCAATAGTGTAGCGAATGCAATCACAGTTTGTTTGTCCTTCTCCACTTTAAGCCCACCTGGAAGAACCCCAAACACAGCTGTTAATGGGTTAGGAGGGATTGTGAGTCCAAGGCTGTCTGAAAGACTCTTACAAATTTTGGTCCAGAATGATGTTAATTTGGTGCAGGACCAAAACATGTGACCCACTGAGGCTGGGACTTTATTGCAGCGTTCGCAGGTTGGATCTTGACCTGGGAACATTTTGGAGAGTTTTAAGCGAGACAGATGTGCTCGATTTATAATTCTGAGTTGAATAATTATATGCTCTCCAATGGACTGGCACCCTGCCTGGGGTTTGTTTCCTGCCTTGTGCCCTGTGTTGGCTGGGATTGGCTCTAGCAGACCCCCGTGACCCTGTAGTTAGGATAATGGATGGATGGATGGATAATTGTATGCTTTGACCATATGGAGCTTGAATGAATTCTCTGCATTGCTACCTTCTACTCCTTTTCTGATTTGTTGAGTGAGAGATCCTTTTCCCATTGTAAAATATGTTTATATATTGCAGAAATGCTGACTGAGTCCTCGAGACTGAGCAGTATTTTTTCCAGCATAGAGGAAGGTGGAAGATGAGGAAAATTGGACAGGTTCTGTTTAACAAAGTTTCTAATTTGAAGATAGTGAAAGAAATGTGTTGCTGGAAAGTTAAATTTGGAATGTAATTGTTCATAGGGTGCAAAGATGTTGTCTATATAAAGATTTCTAAGCAATTTAATCCCAAATGTTTTCCAGAAAAACTTAAAAACTGCATATGTTTGCAAGGGTTGAAAAAGGTGCCACAGATAAAAGATTCATCCATCTATCCATTATCCAACCCGCTATCCATCTTAAAATGTTTTCTACATTGGTTCCATATTCTGAGTGAGTGAAGCACAATTGAGTTATTAGAACATTGGCGATAACTTGCAGTTTTTTCAATTTAAAAATACTTTTTGTTATTTATTTTAGGCCACTTTGTCACCATGTTTGTTTATTCACAATTCCTGCTCTTTTCTCATATTCTGTCGTTAGGGCAGCTGCTCTTGTTGTTAGATTTGCGCTCTCTGAGGTGAGGTGCGACGCTCCTGTTAATGATGAGATGACTTGTAAGGTCGTCTTGAGAAGTATTTTGCTATCCAAGTTTGCGGAATCAACACAACCCTGTTTTATTTTTTTATTCCTTTGAATTCTATTGACTTTGCTTCTCTTGTTTTTGACTTAGCTCAATTTTTTTATTTTGATTTTTATCTCGTGATTTGACCTTATTAACTGTGTAGATGACTTCTTGGTTTTCAATTGTTTGAGTTTTCCTTTTTTTTCTGACTACTACTCAGATATTCTTGCTAGCTTGTCTAGCATAACAGCAACTCAGATCTTAGAAATGAGTGACCCTGAGAGGTGGCTGAGTTACCGTGACATGGGGTACATGTGGGTAGAGATAAAGGAATAAAAAAAAACAAAACAAATGATGGAGGTTTAGACGTCAGAACTGCTAGTAAATATGCTCTCTGCAAAGTTTGACTCAACCTCCTAGGTTCAGGTTACAGTCATGTTAATGTGCCCGTAATACAGCAGCCGATTAAATGTGCAAGGGACCCTGATGAGTGTATACGTTTCTTAAATGAATGCTGCATGATCACTGAAACACAACCTTTAAAATATCTGGACAATCGTCGCACATACTCTGTATAACGTTTCTACCAGACAGGAACCATTGCAGTGGGCACTTATGAAACCAACCAGCTTGTGCAGAAAGTCCATGAGATTCCTGAGGTGTGGGTGTGACCAGAAATGGCAGCTAACAAAATACTTGTTTGTTGTAAAGGTCCAAAATCCATAAATGATTACATTATGGATTTCCGTAAATTGGTAGCAGAAACAGGTTGGGATGATACCATCATTTAAAAGAGGATATTATTCAGTGAAATAAAGGATGAGTTGGCAAGTCATGATGTTGGCAGGACATTAGAGAGCGTAATCAATGCAACACAAAAGGTTGGCACAAGACTGACAGAGTGAGAGTTTGAGTGAAGGAGGGAAGTTGGGGCAGTTATTATTTAATAACGAAAGAAAAAATGCACCCGAGCCAATGGGATTAGGAAAGATGTCAGTGGGGTTGAAAGAAAGACAACAGAGATTCAAGGAATGTTTGTTTCTATTGCAAAGAATTGGAACACAAGGTATCAAATTGTAATATGCTGCAGGAAAGATCTGTGTCAGAGTTAGTAGGGTGCATATCTGTACACAAACCCAGTGCAGAAAATCTTCCTTGCAGTATTAACAATAGAGTGGTAACACTTTTGATTGAGTTGGGGGCTGCAGAGAATTTTATTAGTTCTTCACTTATACAGTATAAGACCAGAATTCTGGAAGTTCATGGAAAGCCTACTGCCTCTGGCCACTTAGTGTCTACTACTTCTTTTATGGTTCATATTTGGCCTTTTTCATGGAGAACAATTACATTATTTCTTTATTCAGTCTCCCCTTCCACAAGTTATCTTAGATTTTCCATGGTTGTAGAAGCATTAGCCAGCAATTAACTACAAAAAAGAGAGATTAGTAAATGGAGACCTTCTTGTGTTAAAAGCTGTTTAATTGCTCTTCCTCACCCAATAGTGTGCAATGCTATGTTGATCCTTATGCAGATTCTGAAGAATACGATTGTGCTCTAGAGTTATTATCAGGAGTACCCCTATCCAAAGGCACAGTTTATGCATTCACACACCCTGAATAAGACACAATGGAACAATATACAGTATAAGTGATTGTTTACAGCATGGATTTATTACACGATGTTCACATTGCAAGTCTCATTGCTCAGTTCTGATTTTTTGCTCAGATCGGATTTGTCTATCTTGGAGGTTCACATTCATAAGTACAAGTAATGTGTATCTAACTGTAATGTGAATACATCTGTCCTCCGAAACAGCAAGCTGTGCCCATTGATGTGTTTGTGCACACATCATCTGCGTCACTAACAACAAAAACGTCATATCTGTGAGACGACTTGTGGTATTAAATCTGACAAAACTGACAGACTAGTGGCTAGTCTATGAAATGCATATTGCTCTGGATGACCGCAAACAGTTTGTCAGCTGTACGTGTTTAGGTCGAGAAGGGAAAAAAAAAAAAAAAGCCAGACAGCTAGCTTTTACTGGTTTCGTAGATATTTCTAGCATTGCTGCACTGAGATATGTGAGGGTGGGAGAAAGGAGCCGTCAATGGTGGGATTGCGGCTGTTGTCACAGCTGTAGCTCTCCTCCAGTGTTGTTTTGCTGAATTGTTGGTGCTGGCTGATGACGACAGTGCTCAGCCCATGCGTATCAGCAATAAAACACCAGAATTCCAGTTTGACCATTCTCATTCATGACTACTGCAATGCGGTGTTCACTGGATGTTCAAACTGTTCTCTATACAGCCTCCAGTTAATCCAAAATGCTGCTGCAAGAATTATTACAAGAACAACAAACACATAACTCTAGTTCTTAAATCCTTACACTGGCTCCCGGTTAAGTTTAGGGCAGATTTCAAAATCCTCCTTTTAACATATAAAGCATTAAATGGCCGAGGTCAGGCTTACTTGTCTGAACTTACCATGACTTACAAACCTGAGCGCACATTAAGATCTCAAGATGCCGGTCTGCTTATGATTCCAAGGATTAATAAAATAACAGTGGGCGGTCGAGCTTTTTGTTACAGGGGCCCCTAAACCGTGGAATGGTCTGCCTTCTGCTATGAGAGATGCCCCTTCGGTCTCAGCTTTCAAACCCAGCTGAAGACTCACTACTTCAGTTTAGCATATCCTGACTAGAGCTGCTGATTAACTGTACAGACTGCATCTCTATTGTTAGTCATTAGCACTAAAACATAAGTAACATGAGAGTTATAAATTGTTACTAACCCTCACCTATTATGTTTCTCTTCTCAGTACTCAAATGTGGCACTTGGTGCCACGGCCCACCTGCCAAGTTGTTTTGCCTGCCGAAGGTAAAGTCATCCCTGATGGAGGATCGCAGGAATCGTGGGAAAGAGGGGTCCTTTCATCAGATTAGCGCTATTTCAGCTGTGGAATGGCCCAATGGGGGAGGCAGCTTGATGGATGAGGTCTCCATGACTCTAAATCTAACAAATCCAAATCATATTATTGGAATATCATATACTGTTAAATTCTGCTCCATACTTGTAAATTTTTTATTTTTTATATTGTATTGAAGATTAGTTGTGTTCTGTTCTGTGTATTGTATTGTATTGGCCCCCCTTCTTTTTGATACCCACTGCACGCCCAACCTACCTGGGGTCTCTCTTTGAGTTGCCTTTCCCAAGGTTTTTTCCATTTTTTTCCCTACAAGGGTTTTTTTTTGGGAGTTTTTTCTTGTCTTCTTAGAGTGTCAAGGCTGGGGGGCTGTTAAGAGGCAAGGCCTGTTAAAGCCCATTGCAGCACTTCTTGTGTGATTTTGGGCTATACAAAAATAAATTATATTATATTGTATTGTATTCATGTCGCATGGCCACGAATTGGATACATTGGATGCAATCTAGAACCACATATGAAAGTGACTCAAATCTGATTCGAAAAGATCAGATTTCTGTGTCCACACGGCCCTGAAAACATCAGATGTGTTTAAAAAAATAGATTTGAGTGACTGGTAGCGAATGTAGTCTAACAGACCCAGTGGTGCTGGCTTTTTCATCATCTAGAAGAAGAGACATCACTGCATTAATTATAGGGATTTGAACAAAATGACTATTAAAATAAACTGTCCCATGCCCCTCATTTCATTTAATCTAAACCAGGTAAATATGTAGATCTCCAAACTGCATGCAGTTTGATACGTATCAGAGAAGACAATGAACTGAAGACATTGGTGGACATTGTGAGTACTTGGTAATGCCATATGATTTGCTAAGGCCTCTGCCACATTTCAATCATTTCTAACTTATATTTTTCATTACCTTTTGGGTTTTATTGTCTACTGTGTATGTTGATGACATTCAATTTTTTTTTCTAAACACTTGCAGGCACACAAGTCATGTAAAGAAAATATTTGACTGTGCCAAAATCATCTGTTCATTAAACTGGAAAAAACTGAGGCTGCTATGGTATGAAATATCTTAAGCTGGTCACACTATGGACAATTCTAAATTGATGTTCGCTAGTTGTGACTTTTTCATTGTAGCCTGACTCCTTTACACCTCCTCCTGCTTTATTGAACGATGGTTCTGAGGAATATGAGGTGCAGTCTGTTCTGGATTTCGAGAATGTGTCACTCGGCAGTGGAATATTTAGTCCTTGGAAATGTTATGGACCCCGAGGGATTGTTCCTGGGTTCAGTCTGATGCCCTTCACGTCCCACTTCTATTGATTTGATTTCATGCAAAGTTTCCAAAAGAAATGGTTGGGCACATTTGAAGACCACGTCATTGACTTGGGGCTATGTTGTAAATGGGTCCACAGGTTCAGATTTTGTATTTAACTGTTTAGATTTTTGGATTTCTTAGATTTGCGACCCCCTCTAAAATTCTGAACTGCAGTATCTGTATGGTATGGAATGGTAAACATGTAAAAGAAAATTTCAATGATCCATGTAAAAAGTTGACAGCTAATTTATTTGGTTTAATTTAATTGCAAGTTGTCTTTTGAGAGAGTCAAGCTTGTAAAAGTTAAAGTTAAAAAGAAAATGCAAATCCCACCTCTGCTAACAAGATCTCAGGCTGATGACAGATAATGATTTTCCTTTGTTTTTGGACACTGTGCGTTTGACTTGCATACTGCAGGTACCTCTGTTCTGAACGAGAATCTCGTAATGCAGCCAGCTAATTCAGTTAAGTTGTTGGCCTTGTTCAAAGGTAAACATTAATCCTCAAATTATTCGGTACATTCTGATCAGCCAAACCTAATGTCATTGCATGACATTAAGGTAGAAGCAGAACAATAATGCTTCTGAGGCTGATTGTTATTAACTTGAGCACTTTTAATCTATTTGTGGTTTGACCTTTATCAGATTCTATTTTTATGCATGATACTCTTTACCTTGTCTGAGATAATAAGGATCTCTCAGTAAAGGCCTATTCTCCTGTATTTCCTATTTATAGGAGCCAATTATACTGAACGCTTTTAAAGCTCGGCTCACACTGATGTTTTTGAGTTAATACAACATCTAAAGTGCAGGTAATAAAAGCACAATGTTATTATATGAACTGACATACAATGGTGGGGGAGGAGACCCAAAGTAGGGACTGAAGAGCACTGCATTGATATTTCCCAGTTTGAATTAAAAAAAAAATAGACATTGATAATGAAAACTGCTTCACCGACCTCATTATAATAAAAATGCTCTTCACTGTGTGACCAGGTTCAGGAAAAACAGAAAAGAAAATTAATGGCAGCTTCATTTCTTTTCACCTTCAAATGAAAAAGAGTATTTTTATAAAACTTATGATTAACATATCTTATATTATATTATGGAATGCATTAGAAAATGAACCAAAATTTTAATATAATGCAATCGACATCTGCCCCAGGGATCACCACGTCAAAGTACTGCACTGAATCAATCAATCAATCAATGACTAAATATTGCATGTAAAAACCAACTTAATCTAATTTAAGGTCGTGGGGTCTAGAGCATCCTCTAGTAGATCATCAGTAACAAAGCAAGAATTCATTCTGGACATTGTTGTGTATAATAATTTTCATAATGCAGAGTTTCAAGGCTTTAGTCAGTCAACTATCCATTAGTTGATCAATTATTCATCCATCCACCTATTCCTTCATTTTTATTGCCATCATTACACAACCACACACTGAACTGGAATGGCCAGACCACCCTATCCCCAACAACTTCCTGCAGCTCTTCATAGGGAATTCCCAGATGATCTCGGGTCTGCCGCTTGGTCTTCTGCCATTGGTCACACATGTTGCAGCTACCATATTACATGCCCAACCACTCGATGCCTCCTTCAGATTCAGAGTAGTAGCTGTTGTACTCCAAGGTCTATCCATATTAAGGAGCTCCTTACTCTTTCATGGACAGCGAGCCTTCCAACAATACAGAGGATTCCCATTCTGTCCATTTGATCTTATAATCTCACTGTTTCAGTGACTACCAAGAGCTCGTACCTTAGGTGAGGATGAGTGGACTGACTGGTAAGTGTAGAAAGTGTGCCAAACATAGCAAGTTTCTGCATCTCTCTGCCATGATTAATCCCCTTAGGATTAATAAAGTATCCATCCATCTATCTATCTATCTATCTATCTATCTATCTATCTATCTATCTATCTATCTATCTATCTATCTATCTATGAGGATGTCAGATTACACACGGGTAATTGATTTTACATGACAGCATCATGACTCCTCAGCACAGTTTCAAATTTACAAAGTATCACAGACATCCTGACAGCCAAATCAAGTGTTGTCTGACAGCGACATTGGATGTGCAAATGTTTCCAAGTATGGTGGGTTCAGCTACAATTTCAGCAAACACAAGACACCGGACAGACAGGGCTCTTCTCTGTTTGGATACTCCTAAACAACTATTATTTTTTCCTTGCATTCACATTTCATAATTTGTACTTTTGACTGAGCACTCAATGTTTGTCAGTTTTCGCACACAGTTGGGAGACAAAGTCAGACAGGCGAGGTTGCGTTGATTTGGACATGTGCAGAGGAGAGATACTAGGTATATTGGGAGAAGGATGCTAAGGATAGAGCTGCCAGGGAAGAGGAAAAGAGGAAGGCCTAAGAGAAGGTTTATGGATGTGGTGAGAGAGGACATGCAGGTGATGGTGTGACAGAACAAGATGACGAGGACAGAAAGATATGGAAGAAGATGATCCGCTGTGGTGATCCGAAAGAAGAAGAAGAAGATTTAGTTGGTCCCTACAGCTTAAGGCAAACTCAGACCCGGGGCGAGTTGAAGACACTAGGGATGTCAAAGCACATGACAGGCAGTCCCCAACTCACTCATATTATGAGGGTGAAGGCTACAACAGCAAATCTCTGAAAAAATCATATAATATCTACAAATACAATATCTGCTTTTAAAGTATTTGAAAGTTCAGGATTCTAGCACAGGTACTTAAGGAAAGAGAGCCCTAGAAAGAGGGAGCCACAAAACTAAATGAGCTGTGCATCTGAATAAAAAGAAAGTCAGGTATGAGAATCTTTAAATAATTTCGATATATTTTCAAACCCACTTTATGCTTTATCTGCTTGCATATTGTATTAGGTTAATTTACTGGCATTTTTGTATTAAGAAGAAAACATCTCATTGTAACCTTCCAGTTTATCTACAGTATAATAAGAACTTCCTTGCTTGCTCTGCCAAATGTATAACAGGTCAGAGCCAACTAAATGAGGTCTCTTGAACTGGCACATTAGGGACAAGCAGGGGTAAGCAATGACATAAAACATGTTTTGTCCTTGTCCAGCTCCATGGATAGACCTCTAAATTGGTAGAGGCTTTGAGAACATATGGAAAGTTTCAGGAGCAGGAGGCCTGGAGTTGGTCCCTAAACTACAGTGCCCCATGGGTCCAAAGAATACAGTGGGGAAGCATAATATAGGGTCTCCATATGCTCTATATTTGCTACTCCAGCAATTGTATCTAGAGATCTATATTATATACATTGTGATAGATGGCCAGGAACCCTGCCCCACCAAGACGCATGGAGGAAGGACAGACTGGGAGAGCGGCATTATTCTTCCCTGGGCGCCTGGATATTCCTTGAACCCTAGAGGATAGCGCTTCTGGTACAACAGGAAGTGCTGATGGACCAGGGATGTTGAAAGCCCGGAGTGCTTCCGGGTGCAAGGGCAGCACTTCCACCACACTGGGGAGTGCTGCCAGAAGGTCGTCATCATGCACGCCTCACTCCAATCAGGGAGCCGGAGTCGGGTGGAAGAGGACAGAGCTTGTGAGAAAGGAGTGGAGGCGGCCGAAAGGAACAAGGACTGAGCTAATTATTGTAAATAGTGTAAATAGTGTGAATAAAATGTGTGTGTGTTTTGAACATCTGGAGTCATGTCTGTCTGGCTGGGCTACCTTTTACAGTACATGGCATCCCAGATGGGACTCTCTGCCTGGTTCAAGCCAGGGACCCGTCTTTGAAATAATTTGTAAAGTAGCCCGGCACAGCAGTGCGAGATGCACGCAGTTTCGGCGCAGCACGAGGTGCTCGCACTCCCGTGACGCACACATGTTTTGTGCGAACAGCTCAGTTTCCTTAGTCGCACTAGGCCCCTGAAGACACCGCACCTCCCGAATGGGCAAGAAGACGACCAGGTGCGGCCTAACGACAGCAGACGGCCCAAAGATGCCCATCACCGACGAAAGGACTGGTGGACCTAAAAAACCGGCCAGGCCATGGAAGCTACCTCAGGAAGAGGGGTTTCCAGAGGTACGTATCGGACCCAGACGAGGATCGTCCTGGGGCCTGTATCGCGTTTTCCCGGGTGCCTACCTCGTAGGGGGAAACCATTCGGAGGCATTTGGCTGGCCGGAGGATGTCGCTCCTGGAACCGATGGCGGGGCGAAGTCCAAGGAGGACGGGAGCCTGCTGTTGTGGAGAAGATCGCGGCTTGTACAGGAGCGCCTGGAGTCCAAACCCATGGGGAGAGGCCTGAGAGAACAGGCTGCGGCGAAGGGCCTGGGGGTTCCTCGTCATGCAGGTAAGGGGGTAGAGGGTGTGTGCCGGCCCCCTGCACGTAGGACAATGCAAGCAGGGGTAGTGAACCTTCCCCCCTTGTCGGAAGAGGACCCGACTGAGTCTGTACAGGAGGCTTAGTGGAATGCGAGTCCCCTGCCGGCTGATTTAATGTCTGTGCTTGCGGCCGTACGAGAGCTGGAGGTGTCCTTCAGCACGTCTGGTCATTTTCGCAGGTAATCCGTGGCCTCCGAGAGACCATCCAGAAGCTGGAGGAGAAGGCATTCGCATCTCTGAAAACTCTACAGTAGTGGGCAGAGCGGCTCTGGATTCTCCAGCCGGAGAGATGCGGCGGTACAGGTAAGTGTGACCTACACCTTAAATGAAAGAGGAGAGCTGAGTGAAGTGGGGCCGGTATTGGTTCGTTCTGGTCACCAAGTAGCCAAGCCTCCTACAGTGGACGCGGGGTGAGTGGCCGATAGGGCCGTAGGGGCGAACTCAGAGGAGGTACATGAGAGGAGCTGGATAGTGAATGCCGGTTGCCAACGCACACTGCTCCAAAAGCCGGCGGCAAACTCGCGGAGGTCCACAGGGGCGCAGACAGCATGGGGTCTCTTTTTTTCCCATAAGGGTACCCAGACCGTCATTGTGTCCCAGAGTGAAAGGAGGAGGATCCAGAGACAGGGACAGTCGAGACAGCCGAGGATAGTCCATTTTGCTGAAATTTCATTGCAGCAACTCTAAATCGTACTTAGTAGTTTGTGTGGCCCCCATGTGATTGTATGCATGCCTGACAACATCAGCGCATGCTCCTAATGAGACGATGGATGGTGTCCTGGAAGATCTTCACCCAGATCTGGACCAGGGCTTCACTGAGCTCCTGGACAGTCTGAGCTGCAACCTGGTGGCGTCGGATGGACCGAAACATAATGTCCTAGAGGTGTTATATTGGATTTAGGTCAGGTGAACGTGGGGGCCAGTCAATGGTATATCAATTCCTTCATCCTCCAGGACCTGCCTGCATACTCTCGCCACATGAGGCTGGGCATTGTCTTGCACCAGGTGGAACCCAGAACCCACTGCACCAGCAAAGGGTCTGACAATGTGTCCAAGGATTTCATCCTGATACCTAATGGCAGTCAATGTGCTGTTGTCTAGCCTGTAGAGGTCTGTGTGTCCCTCCATGGATATGTCTCCCCAGACCAACACTGACCCACCACCAAACCACTCATTCTAAACGATGTTACAGGCAGCATTCTGCAGGTACCTCTGTTCAGGCAGCTGGCTTCTCCAGTCCCTTTTACATCTGTCACATGTGCTTAGGTTGGACCTGCTCTCATCTGTGAAAAGCACAGGGTGCCAGTGGTGGACCTGCCAATTTTGGTATTTTATGGCAAATGCCAATCAAGCTCCATGGTGCCGGGCAGTGATCACAGGGCCCACTAGAGGACATCGGGCCATCAGTCCACCCTCATGAAGTCTGTTTCTGATTGTTTGGTCAGAGACATTCACACCAGTGGCCTGCTGGAGGTCATTTTGTAGGTGCTCTGGCAGTGCTCATCCTGTTCCTCCTTGCTCAAAGGAGCAGATACCGGTCCTGCTGATGGGTTAAGGACCTTCTACGGCCCTGTCCATCTCTCCTAGATTAACTGCCTGTCTCCTGGAAACTCCTCCATGCCCTTGAGACTGTGCTGGGAGACACAGCAAACCTCCTGGCAATGGAACACTGCTTACCTTCAGTCTTAGGATTTCAAAGGCAAAAGGTTTCATTTTGCTTGGCTTTTCTCTACATTCATAATGACTAACACGGTACAACACCCTAGTACTAAAGGCACATTAAAAAGTTACCATAGCCTGTCACGTCACACACCTCCAAATATATCTCTTCTTCTTACCATTTGTGAGCTGTCACTGTTAGAAAGCACAATCTGCAGTTCAAAGGGCATAAGAGGATTAGTTAAAGTCGTAAGAAGAGCACAGGTTCCATTCATCTCCTGAAGGTAACAAGCTGAAACTTTAAAGATGATTTTGATTCACAAAAAGTCTACGCCATGCAGGTTTCGGTATTTTTAATGCAGCTTGAAATCCAGAGCTTTCATGGTAACACATAATGTTTAGCTTGGCAATTAAACAACAGAGCACTCATATAAAGAGAGCCTGCAGTCCAGAATGGCTAGAGTAAAGCCCCCAATGTGGATGCACAGCCCCTTCCTCAGTCTATGTACAATCAACGTGGTGTGTGTCAGGCCCTCATTTTTCAGCTGTTACAGCTTCAAAGTGAAGCTCATATGGTTTGGTCTTCTTTCCCAATTTTTCCTCTCTTCTTCTCATGATGCTCTTCAAACATTCTTCTTCATTTTTTTGCTTTTCTTCCAACTCCTCCTTCTCCTTAAGTGCCTCTTCCTCCATTGTTATATGCAACTCCTTTTTCCACTAAAATAAAGAAAATGGAATAAGGAAGGCAAACTGCATTATTGTTCTGCTCAGTCATTTATCTCGCTCATCCATTCAGTTACATGGTTCAGGTCTTACTAGCACTCACACCGGTAGATTCTGAACCAGTTTTATTCCATGGCTACATGCTGACAACTGTGCAAGTGAGTCTTGTAAATACCACTTAATGTTACCTTTAATGTATGGTGTTGTCTTCATTGTCTGTTGTTGGTATTGTACTGTTGTCACCCATTAATGGGAGACATTCAAGGAAGAAAGCTCAGATATTGGTCATCTCCCATCTCATGTACATTCAGTTTCACCCAGCCTGCCAGGTTCCCCACATCTGCACACGTCATTCCTGTCACCCCTTTGTCATCAGTTAATACCGACTTCACTCATCTCAGTTTCAGCAGCACATTCAAAGCACTCGGCCCCTGTTCAGACCTGTATAGTGTTTACTTGATTTTGCTGTGTTTGCTTCTAAACTTACACTGCCGTCAGATTAAAATGGCGATTCTCATGTGCCTATTGTGAGAGCGCATTGCAGTGACCTTAGATGAGTTACCACCTGGCCAATGCACATTGCTGCCAGTCTCTGAGACCTTCATCAGAACTCGAAAGACAGCCGAGAACAAGGATATTTACACAGTGGAAATGGCATTGTGCCACGCGTGTGTACCTGAGAGGCAGCGTAAGAGTTCTAGTGAATGTAGTTATCCACTGAGCCTGGTCCTTCCTGCATGGAGTTTACATGTTCTTCACATGTCTGCATGGGTTTCCTCCCACAGTCTGGTGGACTGGTGGTAATAAATTGCCTTGGTGTGTATGTGTGTGTGTGTGTGTTCACCCTGTGATGGACTGGCGCCCTGTCCAGGGTTTGTTCCTGCCTTGTGCCCTGGGATAGGCTCCATCACCCCCTATCCCATGATCCTGTTTAGGACTAAGGGCCGATTTATACTTCACGCTCAGAACGCGTACGCGCCCGCATCATGGCTGCCACGCATTCCCAGCGTCCATTTCACGCGTCCTCTGAGCAGGTCCACAGAAATTAACACGACGTGTGCGCGAGTTGCAGTACCAGCAAACAGTCGGGGGGCGCAGTGTGCTAAAAGTCGGAATGTGACGTCAGAGTCTCTGTTTACTATCTACATGTGACAGAAAGCCTCTATGCAGATCCTACGGAGATCGATGTGCGTGCTTCGCTGTTTGATGAATGGTTCGATCTGGTGAAGCAAAATGCCGACATGCAGTTGCATTCGTGGTGCTTTTATATTCAGACACCTGAAGGACTCTGAGATGGTTAGAAATAAGATTCTCTGGTCTGATGAGACCAAGATAGAACTTTTTGGCCTTAATTCTAAGCGGTATGTATGGAGACAACCAGGCACTGCTCATCACTTGTCCAATACAGTCCCCACAGTGAAGCATGGCGGTGGCAGCATCATGCTGTCGGGGTGTTTTTCAGCTGCAGGGACAGGACGACTGGTTGCAATCGAGGGAAAGATGAATGGGGCCAAGTACAGGGATATCCTGGATAAAAACCTTCTCCAGAGTGCTAAGGACCTCAGACTGGGCCGAAGGTTTACCTTCCAACAAGACAATGACCCTAAGCACACAGCTAAAATAACGAAGGAGTGGCTTCACAACAACTCTGTGACTGTTCTTGAATGGCCCAGCCAGAGCCTTGACTTAAACCCAATTGAGCATCTCTGGAGAGACCTAAAAATGGC
Organism: Polypterus bichir lapradei; assembly: GCA_026402145.1. Classification (NCBI taxonomy): domain Eukaryota; kingdom Metazoa; phylum Chordata; class Cladistia; order Polypteriformes; family Polypteridae; genus Polypterus; species Polypterus bichir. The sequence goes on from JANRMT010062837.1 coordinate 68,192,283, forward strand.
TCTCCACCAACGTTTACCATCCAATCTGACAGAACTGGAGAGGATCTGCAAGGAGGAATGGCAGAGGATCCCCAAAGCCAGGTGTGAAAAACTTGTTGCATCTTTCCCAAGAAGACTCATGGCTGTATTAGCTCAAAAGGGTGCTTCTACTAAATACTGAGCAAAGGGTCTGAATACTTAGGACCATGTGATATTTCAGTTTTTCTTTTTTAATAAATCTGCAACAATTTCAAAAATTCTTTTTTTTTGTCTGTCAATATGGGGTGCTGTGTGTACATTAATGAGGGAAAAAAAATTAATTTAAATGATTTTAGCAAATGGCTGCAATATAACAAAGAGTGAAAAATTGAAGGGGGTCTGAATACTTTCCGTACCCACTGTAAATGGGGCCTATGATGGATGGACTGATGGCCCAAGTGGGGTTGGGTCCTGCTTTGTGCTTAATGTTGTCAGGACGGGCTCCAGGCCCCTGAGTTAAGCAGGTTCTCTAATTCATATATGGAGGAATACTACTAGTACTACTACTAATAATAAAAACGTATTATTTTAACTGCACTTGACTGGCATTGTCTTGAGTGTTGGTTCCTGTTATTCATCAGTGATAGACTCCACATGACCCTGAATGGTATTAAAATTATTTTTTAAATGTGAAGTTATAATGTTAAATTCATATATTCTAAACCCCGTTTTCATGTGAGGATGGTGAGGATCCAGAGGGTGCTCTCTCATCAAGAGGTGTGACGCAGGTACCGGGCCTGGCCTGGGCACTAGGCCAACGTAACACTCACTTACTTACATAACTGAACATTGGTGTAAACCCGTGGCTTTGAGCTGTCGGGGTCAATGCTGGAATCCCCAAAGCAAAAAACCAGGAGCACAGGATGGATGGATGGATTCATTATTGGAACTATCGAACCCGCCATATCCTAACTACAGGGTCACGGGGGGGGGGTCTGCTTTAGCCAATCCCAGCCAACACAGGGCGCAAGGCAGGAAACAAACCGCGGGCAGGGCGCCAGCCCACTGCAGGGCACACACACACACCAAGCACACACACTAGGGACAGTTTAGAATTGCCAGTGCACCTAACCGGCATGTCTTTGGACTGTGGGAGGAAACCCACACAGACTCGGGGAGAACATGCAAACTCCACGCAGGGGGGACCCGGGAAGCAAACCCAGGTTTCCTATCTGCGAGGTAGCAGCGCTACCCACTGCGCCACCGTGCCGCCCTTATTGGAACTAACATACATTTAAATATTTAAGGCAATATTAAAAAAAAACATAACTGATTGATTGAGTAAAGCATTTACAGAGCATCATATTACTAATGATAATGATGACGAAGATCCCAATAGGCTGTAATTAAAATGTTACATTTAAAACCAATGATGCAGAAACACTTGGAAATTTCTAACTCTGCATTGAATTCCTGGCTATGACTCAAAATCACAATGTATAAGCAACATAAAAGGAACGTGTTCATAAGCATAATACAGAAAGCCAGTGAACTGTGTACCTTAACCAGATGAAGAGTGTTTTAATAATTAGTTATTATTTGCAACATTATATTGATTCATTTATTTTAAGAGACCGACAGATGGCCCAGTGAGGAGAGCCAGCATTCAAGTGACACGCTCATTTAAAATCCGGTCCTGTAAAGGATGCTCATATCACTTTAGTGAAAAGTACAATTTATAGTCCACTGGAGCAGTGGAAATTGATGAAAAATCTCATTTTTGTAATCCTTGGGCAGTTTAGTGTAAGGACAAAAATCTTCAGATAATGCCAACTATGTTTGAAATCCTGCATGCAAATTGATTACTCCCTTTTCATAAACTAATTAAATACTCCTACATACCTTTTAAAGTGAAATGTCATATTCATTATCATGTGCATATAAAACAGGCACAGAACTCAAAGCTATTAGGCTTTTTTGGGCCCGGTGAAGCTGAGGTGCGAAGGTTAATCATGTTAAGCTGAAGTAAAAATGCACTAACAAAACAAATTCCAGGGGGACCGCTCATCAGGCCTCCTCACTGTATCAGAGTGGATCGACAATATACATGCAATTTTGTTTAACTTTAAAGTGTTTGCAAAGAAGCAGGAAATATTTAATTATATTATCATTTCCTGAGCCAGCATCGTTTGCAATGCCAAAGCTTTCACTGTACTCTAAGTGCGTGTGTGAGTCAAGTCAAACTACATTACAAGCAAACTGACGAAACTCTTGGACTCCTTCAACCGCTGTGTATTATTTCTTGGCCAGCACGCTAGACGTTTTCCTGTCATAAAATCGTTTCGACTCTATATATTTACGGATATATTCATGTTTTTAAAATGGTGACAAAATGTCAATTTCCCTGCCCAATATTCAATGTCTGTTGTTTCCACCTGATAAAATATAAGTTATTTTGCAACTGCAAGGTACAAAAATCAGTCATTGACTGGCAAGTTACTTTGCCACCATTTAAAATAGGATTAAATTAATCTCTGACAAACATTTGGGCTGTCAGTGTGTATTCTTGTATCTGATCTCTGCATTTGCACGAGTGGGGACTATCTGGCTATCAGGATCCAACTTGTGTGTTTGCTGAATACATTCACCTTTAGATAAATGTTGCTTACATCCTTAAAACAGCCATTAGCGTTTTCCTAGACCAGGGTGCCCACACTTTTTCAGCTCGCGAGCTACTTTTAAAATGACCAGGTCAAAATGATCTACCTACATTAAAAATTATATACTGAGTATACTTTATATATAAAATATGTGTTGTCGTACCTTGCATAAATGAATTACCCTTATGTCACAATAACAATTGAATACATTTATGGTCAGTACAGTATTTGGATTTATGCTGACTCGCATAAATAAGTAGAGCCGAATAATGCAGTCAAGGAGGCAGCACAGTTCCTCATGTTTGGGTACTTTGCCACTGTGACTAAGTTCCAAAATTGTCCAAGAGCCCCAGACTTCAGCTGAATCTCATCCTGTAGTGTCAAAATCTCACCCTCCACTGTAGAGGAGTTTTAGGTGAAACAGTGTTGCAATTTTTGATGCAGGTGAATCACCCTCAACATCTTCCCTAAATGGATAGCACTTAAATGTAGTGATTGGCTCAAGTAAAGCTGAGTCTTGAAACCGTCTGTCAAAGTCTGACAGGCCATTTTCAATCTGCTCTGTAGCGTATGCTGTCAAGTTGCGCACACGCCTTCCATTGCGTCTCCAGCTCTGACGCGAGGTTTTGGATGTTCCCCAAATCAAGGTGCTGCAGCTTTGAGGACAGATGTTGCATTTTTCATTGAAAGCATTAACTGAGCTAATCATATTGACCATATTGGTTTTCTCTTTTCCTTGCAGCTGTAAATTAAGCTCATTCAACATGTTGGTCAGATCGATAAAAAAATGGCAAGTCTAGCAGCCATTGATCGTTATTAAGTTGCTTGTATTCTGCATGTTTAATGACAAGGAGAAACTCCTTTTCTCCGGCCAGGGCTCTTGAAATCTCAGCAGGAATTTCTCCCTAGCCATCTGCCTCAACGAAGGCATCTTTTATCATCTCTCCATCTTTGAAGGACTTCTTATGCTTAATGATCGAGTGACTCACCCGGAACGATGCTTCGGTGTGTCTGCCTTTGCTTTTGAATTCAGCCGAGTGAAAAATGACGGCTGTCCGTTTAACTACGATTTTAGTTCCCTCTCCTTTCTCTTTCTCAGATCGCTTTTCGGAAGGAAGTCAGTTTCGTAGTTTTTATGCACAGTTCGAAAATGCCTTTCTACATTTTCCTTTTTTGGAATAGCAATGATACAGTAGATTGACAGATCAGACAAACGCACTTAGATTGTGACATTGTGAGAAAAAAATCCTCTTCCAATTCCACATCCAGCTCATACTCCCCCCGCACCCCTACAATTTTTTTTTTAAATCCCTTCTTTATTCAATTTAAATTGGAATGCTAACTAGATCACAGCCAGAGTTTTGCAGTAGCTTGCATGTTTGATCGAGCGTGCGGGATGACCAGTGTGTTAGAAGAAAAGAGATCTCAGACTGGCCGCCCTGTATGTCAATCAAGTGGCAAATGCCATAGGGAGGATATACGATAGACTAACGTTTAAAAAATTTTTTCTTTGAATGCAACGCGATCTACCTGCACTAGATCGTGATCGACGTCTTGGGCACCCCTGTCCTAGACTTTGAATACATTTGTGTGGTCATTTTGGTGTGAACTTGTGCATCTGTCCGCTGTATTTAGCAGTGCTCTATTATGTTAATCTGGTGTTCTAGACCCCCAAAAACATAACCCTAAAGAACAAGTGAAAGTTAGTTTTGATATTGGCACAGAGTTGAAACAACAAAAAAAAAATTACAAATAAATGGAAAAATGTCTACAATGCCTGAAAAACTTACATTAGAACATAAGAAATCTGACAAAGCAGAGGAGACCATTCAGTCCATTAGACTTGCTTGTTTACCTAATAGCTGAGCTGTCCCAATATCTCATCCAGATTCTTCTCAAAGGTCGCCAAGCTTTCTGCTTCAACTAAATGTCTCAACCACTTGTTTCATATTCCCATAACTCTTTGCATAAAGAAGTGCTTCCTGGCTTCAGTCCTAAATGCCCTTCCTCTTATGGTCCTCTCACACTAGACATGTTTGTTCAGTACGGTGCCTGAGCACGATGGTCCAGTCTCCCTACTCCCTCGCTGGTCTGCACTCACACTACTCTTTAATGGGTCCAGGTATGCTTTCATCATCACCATGTGACTTTGTGTAAAGCCAAAACAAGATCCAAACACCGAGTGACAGCATGCATAACGCTCTACCCTCTTACAGATTTATTGAATGTGCAGCGTAACATTTAGCTCTTAACCGTGCTGCATGAACAAGAAGATTTTTACAGAGACAAATGATGTGAAGAGAGGAATTTTCCACTTTTCTTGCCAACTACAATTCACATTCATCTGTAAGCTGAGAATAAAAACCTGTGTTTAACTCAAATGGTATTGAATTAAATTGCATTGCATTATTGACGTCATGTCTGTGTTCCATGCTCAGGTACTTTTAGCGATCACACTGTTCCCGAATCCCACTGAACTCTGCCTGAGCCCACCTCTTATGCGGGCCAGAGCAGGGTATGGTTGGCCTAGCACAGAGCGACCACACAAGTTTTGGGTTACGTGCAGACAAACATGCTCAGGCACGGAATAAATTGCTAGTGTGAGTACACCCTTAATTTCCGTGGGGGTCTTTGAGCACATGCTTCACCATTTGGTTAAAAAGATTTTGCTGGATCAACTTCATTAATGCCTTTGAGGATTTTGAAGACCTGAATTTGGTCCCCACACAGTCTCCTCTACTCGAGTAGGACTGTCCTTAAGTACTGGGATGCACCTGGTGGCTCTCTTCTGCACAGCTTCAAGTGCTGCTATGTCTTTGTTATAACATGGTGACGAGATCTGCACACAGTACTTCAGATGCGGTCTCACTAGTGCATTATATCATCTACATTACAGACTATATTATAGACTTGTACATGGACAAACTGCTGGTCCACTCAGCCAGGACAGACAACACATTCATCATTCAGCAAAGACAAATGGACAGTAGCTTCATTCATCTACCCTGGCTGGTGCCTCCCCTGAAAAGGTTAATTTAATGTAGAAGAAGGGTTGGCAAAGTCATTCCTGGAGGGCCATAATGGTTGCAGGTTTTTTTGTCAAACCCAGTTTCTTAATTCAAAATGAATCCTTGCCAACGACTAATCTTATTTAATTTCATGGCTTGTGTGTGTTTTCTGTCTGCCATGTCAGGTCTGTCACACACTTGCACCTTGAGGACAACTTAAAGGCTCTGGTGGTAGTAATCAACCGCAGTCCACAAGGTGGTGGTGTATACTAACGGCTCTTCTCTTCCTCCCTCTACAAAACCAATCACCGATGATGTCACTTCCGGTGTCCTTCACCCTGGACCCGCCTCTTCCTACCTGGCCGGCATTCAGCCGGAAGCGCTGCCATCTTGTACAGTCTCATCTTAGAGTTGCGTTCTGAGGGCCATTAATTTTGCTGAAAAGCCTAATAACTTGCATTTATAATATACAGGATCTCAGGGTCAACCCAAACCTTCTTTATTTGTTCTGTCTCTTTTTAGAGATCATTCTTATCCTGTAGATTTTTGTCTTTTCAAGGGTATTATCCAAATGATTTTTAGCCTGAAGTGGGTAGGTCATTCTCAGTCTTTGGCATTTTTCTCTTTAACTTCCTTCTAAATATTATATTAAATCTTCTAAATATTATATTAAATCTGTCTATGATATGGGTGGAGTGGTGGCTCTGAGGTAGGGATCTGCACTGGTAATCACTGGTAATCGGAAGATTCCCAGTTCATATCCCATAAACGCCAGAAATGACTCTACTTTGTTGGGCCCCAAAGCAAGGCCCTTAACCTGCAATTGCTCCATCCTGGGTATGACGTTAACCTGCATCCAGCCCTACATGTAGGCCCTCCAACGTGCAGGGAAAAACCTGGGGGTTGGTATCAGAATTGGCACTCCAGCCACCATAAAAAACCTCACATTGTTCTATTCCATCTGAACTAGTGTGGTGCTGAGGTGTCACCTGCTGCATAGCTACACTCGGGTCCTAATCTGGGATCCTGAGTTGGTTTGTCATGTGGTGGGTGTGTCAATGCACTGTATCAGCGCATGCTCCTAACCCCTCTCTCTCTCTATGATAAATACACATACAGTAGATGGAATGGGAAACAAGTTAGATGGACAACTGCTGGTTCCTTTGTCATTTGCACCTTATTGTTAATAAGGGACAATTTAAAATAATAGATGCAGCTGTTTAAGAACCCAGCCACAGGGGATGCACAAACCAATGCGTTTCTTCGTGCTGGTCCCAAGCGAGGATGAATCGGGAGGGTTACGTCAGGAAGTGCATCCGGTGTAAAATTTTGCCAAATCAATATGCGGACAACAATACAAATTTCCATATCGGATCGGTCGAGCCCCGGGTTAAAAACGGCCGCCACCACTACTGTTAGCCAACAGGGTGTTGGCAGAAATTGGGCTACTGTTGGCCGAAAAAAAAGAAGAAGGAGAAGATGAGGGGGGAGATGTGTCCGAAGGCAGGAAGAGAGGAGGAAAGTAAAGAGAGTGGAACTGAGGGTAGGAACTTTGAATGTTGGCAGTATGACTGGTAAGGGGAGAGAGTTAGCAGATATGATGGGGAGAAGGAAGGTTGATATATTGTACATGCAAGATACTAAATGGAAGGGGAGCAAGGCCAGGTGGATTTAAATTGTTCTATCATGGTGTGGATGGGAGGAGAAATGGAGTAGGAGTTATTTTAAAGGAACAGTATGTCAAGAGTGTTTTGGAGGTGAAAAGTGTGTCAGACATAGTAATGATTATTAAGCTGGAAATTGGAGGTGTGATGATGAATGTTGTTAGTGCATATGCACCGCAAGTTGGGTGTGCAATGGGTGAGAAAGAAGATATTTGGAGTGAGTTGGATGAAGTGATGAACAGTGTACCCAAGGGACAGAAAGTGGTGATTGGAGCGGAATTCAATGGGCATGTTGGTGAAGGAAACAATGGAGACGAGGAGGTGATGGGTAGGTATGGTGTCAAGGAGAGGAATGAAAAAGGTCAGCGGATAGTGGATTTTGCCAAAAGGATGGACATAGCTGTGGTGAATACATATTTTAAGAAGAGGGAGGAACATAGGGTTATGTACAAGAGTGGAGAAAGATGCACACAGGTAGATTACATCCTATGCAGAAGAGTTGATCTGAAGGAGATTGAAGACTGCAAAGAGGTGGCATGGGAAAGTGTAGTTAAGCAGCACAGGATGGTGGTCTGTAGGATGACATTGGAGATCAAGAAGAGGAAGAGAGTGAGGGCAGAGCCAAGGATCAAATGGTGTAAGTTGAAAAAGGAAGACTGCAAGGTTTAATTTAGGGAGGAGGTGAGACAGGCACTGTGTGGCAGTGAAGAGTTACCAGACATCTGGAAAACTACAGCAGATGTAGTAAGGGTGACAGCAAGAAGGGTGATTGGAGTGACATCTAGAAAGAGGAAGGAGGAAAAGGAAACCTGGTGGTGGAATGAGGAAATGCAGGAGAGTATACAGAGGAAGAGGATGACAAAGAAGAAGTGGGATAGTCAGAGAGATGCAGAAAGTAGACAAGAGTACGCAAGAACTCAAGAAGACGCAAGGTGAAGAGAGAGGTGGCGAAGGCTAAAGAAAAGGCGTATGATGAGTTGTATGAGAGGTTGGACACTAAGGAGGGAGAAAAGGACCTGTACCAATTGGCTAGACAGAAGGACCGAGCTGGGAATGATGTGCAGCAGGTTAGGGTGATAAAGGATAAAGATGGAAACATACTCACAAGTGAGGAGGGTGTGTTGAGCAGATAGAAAGAGTACTTTGAAAGGCTGATGAATGAAGAGACCAAGAGAGATGAGAGGTTGGATGAGTTGGAAATAGTGAATCAGGAAGTGCAATGGATTAGCAAGGAGGAAGTAAGGACAGCTATGAAGAGGATGAAGAATGGAAAGGCCGTTGGTCCAGATGACATACCTATGGAAGCATGGAGGTGTTTAGGAGAGATGGCAGTGGAGTTTTTAACCAGATTGTTTAATGGAATCTTGGAAAGTGAGAGGATACCTGAGGAGTGGAGAAGAAGTGTACTGGTGTTGATATTTAAGAATAAGGGGAATGTGCAGGACTGCAGTAACTACTGGGGGATAAAACTGATGAGCCACAGCATGAAGTTATGGGAAAGAGTACTGGAAGCTAGGTTAAGAAGTGAGGTGATGATTAGTGAGCAGCAGTATGGTTTCATGCCAAGAAAGAGCACCACAGATGCAATGTTTGCTCTGAGCATGTTGATGGAGAAGTTTAGAGAAGGCCAGAAGGAGTTGCATTGCATCTTTGTAGACCTGGAGAAAGCATATGACAGGGTGCCTCAAGAGGAGCTGTGGTTTTGTATGAGGAAGTCGGGAGTGGCAGAGAAGTATGTAAGAGTTGTACAGGATATGTACGAGGGAAGTGTGACAGTGGTGAGGTCTGCAGTAGGAGTGATGGATGCATTCAAGTTGGAGGTGGGATTACATCAGGGATTGGCTATGAGCCCATTCTTATTTGCAATGGTGATGGACAAGTTGACAGACGAGATTAGATAGGAGTCCCCGTGGACTATGATATTTGCTGATGACATTGTGATCTGTAGCGAGAGTAGGGAGCAGGTTGAGGAGACCCTGGAGAGGAGAGGAATGAAGGTCAGTAGGAACAGGACAGAATACATGTGTGTGAATGAGAGGGAGGTCAGCGGAATGGTGAGGATGCAGGGAGTAGAGTTGGCGAAGATGGATGAGTTTAAATACTTGGGATCAACAGTACAGAGTAATGGGGATTGTGGAAGAGAAGTGAAAAAGAGAGTGCAGGCAGAGTGGCATGGGTGGAGAAGAGTGTCAGGAGTAATTTGTGACAGACGGGTATCAGCAAGAGTGAAAGGGAAGGTCTACAGGACTGTAGTGAGACCAGCTATGTTATATGGGCTGCAGACGGTGGCACTGACCAGAAAGCAGGAGACAGAACTGGAGGTGGCAGAGTTAAAGATGCTAAGATTTGCATTGGGTGTGACAAGGATGGATAGGATTAGAAATGAGTACATTAGAGGGTCAGCTCAAGTTGGACGGTTGGGAGACAAAGTCAGAGAGGCGAGATTGTGTTGGTTTGGACATGTGCAGAAGAGAGATGCTGAGTATATTGGGAGAAGGATGCTAAAGATAGAGCTGCCAGGGAAGAGGAAAAGAGGAAGGCCTAAGTGAAGGTTTATGGATGTGGTGAGAGAGGACATGCAGGTGATGGGTGTGACAGAACAAAATGCAGAGGACAGAAAGTTATGGAAGAAGATGATGCGCTGTGGCAACACCTAACTGGAGCAGCCGAAAGAAGAAGATGCAGCTGTTTAAGACTAAAATTAGCAATTAGGGGTGGGGAATCTTAACAAGTGAGATAGAAAAATGAAGCATAAAAATGTTGCTTGAGCAATCCTTATATATAATTTGATACTATCCATATGTATGGTGTTCGCGTCAATAGCCCGTATGTATGGTGTTCGCGTCAATACCTCGTATGTATGGTGTTCGCTTCAATACCTCGACTCAATACAAGTTAGAACCATGTAATGGGACTCTGCCTCTGTAGTTAGAACATAACGTGGCCAACGTGGACATAGTATTGCATGGTTGGCTAAGAATGTTCGAATGCTTCGGTGACGCCGCTGGACGGTCGAGTGTAGTAAGTCGGTGTTGTTTCGAGCAGATAACAGTAAGTTCGGTTGGTTTTTGGAACGTTGGTTTGGTGGGGTGTACTTTCCAGGACTAACATCATCAACTGACTTAAACAATTCGACAGCTCCGGAACCATAAGTAATTTAGAACATATCCCCATTTGCTTGGTACGTTGAAATCTATCTTTGGGCAGTTCGGTTTTGGCATCCATCCTTCTGACATCTATTGGCAAACTGAGTAATGATGGCTGGGTATTAACAATGGTCATTGTTTACATTTTAGCCGATCTCAGATCTAAAATGACCACGGCAGCATAATTATTATTATGACTCCTGATTAGAGTCGTAAAATACGGTTTGTTTTAAAAATTTGTTTGCTGGAAAAAATCAAATGAAGTGCCCCGAAGAGCTGAGTTCACATCTTGCAGCCCCGTTTAAACAGGAAGCGCTTCATTACATCGGCTGAAAAGGTCTATTTTAAGCACAAAGCAGTGCCATGATAACAAAATTATTTCAAGGACTTAAAAAAACTAATAACTCTTTGCAGAGAAAGTATGGATTTCACAAACGTAGAATTTGTAGCCCGATCAGACTCCCAGTCGCTAGTAAGGAATAAGTGCATCAACAGCAAAAATGGACTTCTAATTAAGACACCAGGTTGGAAAAAAAACCTAAAGCCACTGCGGCCCTCCAGGACCAACTTTGCAGACTCCTGATATAGACATTCTCACAAAATTTATAAATGAGTTCCTACATGATAGTCTTTGCAAAATCACCAGTGTTACATTAACTCTCATAGCAATAAAGTAACCAATAAAGGTTTTTTATGTGGAGTATTTCTACACTTGTTTAATTTAACATTGGCATTCAACATGTTTTATCATGTAATATCTTATAATTTCAATTATTTGACTTTTACTTAACATTAACTTTACCTGATCATCTATCATCTTCATGAGATCACATTCAGTCTTCTGGTTGAAAGTAGGCAGAGGCTCATATGCAGCTTCAGCCAGCAGAATTTCTTGACTTAATCAGGAAAAATGCACATCAGAGGAGAAAAAGGAAATAATAAAGTTAACAACACAATAAGTTCTGCAAGTCATAAAAATGCTATGGAACATTCAGGCTATTTTGGAGTTTCTGAGCCTTCCATCACTTAACTTTAATTTTTATGACTTGCTTCCACGTCAAACATCATTTCTACTGCGCTGGCTTGCCTGGTCCTTATTGTTTTCCTGATTGTGCAAATGACCCAGACATAACACCTGGATCAGCCCAGATGAAAGGAAACTGAGACTGAGAAGAAAAGAGAAATTGGACAGGATCTCCTATCAAGAGCCCTGGCTAATGCTTCCTCTGAAAAGGCTTTTATAATATAGACATTCTCATTGCGCTTTATCAATGCATGCTCCGAACCTCCTCCTCTTCCTCACTTATCCCATAAAATTTATAAATGAGGGCCCACAAAAAAAGTTTTAGAAAACCAGAATAAAGTGGATGTACTTCAGGTCAAATATAAGAAGAGTTAAACGCTGAGGTCAGAACTATGAAGGACACAAAGATTGACAACCAAACCAAAAGCAATAGCGTTATACATAGTGTCAAACACACACGCACGGGAGGTTGTCTAAGGGCTTAACTGGCGGTAAGATGAAGAGTCAAAGTTTGATGAATGGTACTTGTGCCTTTTCTCCCTCTTCCACAGACCACCAGAAGGAAAGCCCAGCTAAGACTCCACCCACTTCTGGTGCGGTGACACGCCCTCCTGCAGACCTCATTTCCACCTGAGATCCCGCCCTTTCCTGTCCTGTACCTATAAAACCCGAGCACTCCAACCTCCTGATCAGTCACTATTTTGACTCAGTCCTTTATGATAACTTGCTTCAAAGTTTATTTTCATTGTTGATAACATTACAAATGGTGGACCCTCCAAACCTTTATTTGTCTTCTTTGTTTATTCTGTAGTTATGTTTTTGAGATATTTCTTTATTTAGTTTTAAATGAACACAATAATTTTTTTCTCCTGGTCTTTTAATTACTTCTGGAAATTTTGAATTATAAGGAATTTATTTTTACTTTCATTTTATGATAAAGTACTGATGGTATTATTTTGTTTGGAATATTTAATTTTTTCATGATTACCACTATTATGTACACCCATAGCTAAGGCATGTCCCAAACACTGCACTTTATGATATCCTTGAGGTGACAGTGTTTAAGCACTCCAGAAAGCGCCCAAGATTCCGGATATTCTCAAAACAACATTGAGATGTTTTGATTCTTTGAGTTTTGTTTAACATTTTGAGCTTTGGTGTGTTGATATTTTTTTTCTCCCAGTTTTGACCTTAGCCGTTTTCTGACTAAGATTTTCCTCTTGTTTCGTTCCCACATTTTCAGTCATCAGACCATGTATGTCTCTTTCATCTACTGGTATCATCAAATATTTTTTTCTGCTATTTTATTTAGCGCAGAATAAAAAGACAAACAAAATGTCAGGGCACACATTGAAAAGTCCAAAAAGAAAAGTCTAAAAATTCTCTTCTAAGGAAAAATAAAGTTTTTGTTTAGCAAAACAAAGCAAAGACAAGTATGCGGCTTGAGAGAATTGAGAGAATAGAGGTGTGTCATAAGTAACCAACAGCTTCTCCTAAGCAGTAACAATTCTTAAATGTACTTTGAATGACAGGGTAGGCTGAAGTAGCCCAAAGATTGTTGTGAGTGAACATAAGGACTAGGAGATGACAAAACATAGAAAATATCAAAATGTCCAGGCTTTTAAGGGGTTAGGCTTGGCGCAGGTCAAGAATGAAGTAAAAGTCCACACTGGAATGATATCTGACAATAATCTGTACTGTTTTTTTAACTAACTAATGGTAGAATTCACTGACAGAATTGTATTCACCAAGGCATGAATCTGCTGATGCCACCATATTCATTTTGACATCAGTGACCTTGGCAACTGTTATTATGTATTGGTGTCATTCAAAATGACATTGCAATAAAATAAAACTAAGAAGCAGAAATGTTTTAACAAATTCAAAAATGAACAAATTTTAAAACACTGACAGAAAAGGAAAAATACAGTGTAACCTCTCGGACCACGTACAAATCGGGTTACGACCAAAAAAGTTCGCCAAACTTTTGCATCTGTTCACAACCACATACTCGGGCAACGAACAAGCCAGTTCCCTTCCTGTTCGTACTGTATGTGTCGATTATTTCCGCAAGTGTTCAGTCTCTCCCTGTGCATTCCCTGTGCAGCGAGCAAGTGAGCGAGTGAGTGAGAGAGCGAGAGAGAGAGAGAGAGAGTGCGAGAAGGCAGTTAAAGAAGGCAGTAAGGCCAAGAAGGCAGTTAAAGAATGCACCGGCTTGTTTTTAAAGAGATGCTTTGAGCATTGTTTTAATCTTGTTGTATTTAATGAAGACTTTTTTCTACTGGATTTTAACATCCACTTCACTTCTGTTTTTATGGGATCATTTATTTATTGAAGGATTCTGAAAGCACTGAACTTTAATTTGGACTTTGTTTTTGATTGTTGTTTTGTTGATTTTAATAAAAGCACTTGGCACTTTTTGCACCATTCGATTGCTCTATTGTAGTGCCTCACTGTCATGCTCATCGATAACATTACCGACGGTGACAGGTTTAAGGGCTCCTGGAAATAGATGGGAGCATGCAGCAAACCTGCATCTTCACAGACTTTACCTCAAAACTGTAATCTCCTCTCCACCCAGTTCCTCCTCACTTCCTTCATGCATTATTAGACTCATGCAAGGTTAGTTTTCTTGGTTGTTTATGGTTAGTTTTTGTATAAATTACGGATTTTTCAAATGTTCATTTTTCCCTTGTACATAAAACTCATTAAAAAAAAGTGTTGACAGAGAGCGGTTCGTAAAGCTATAGCGTGAAGTCTTGCAATGTTAGTTTTCTCTGTTTAAGGTTTTCTCAGTGTTATTCAATGTTTTTACATTTAGTTTACTATTACACTGTGCATTCTATGGTATAATTAACTATTTTTGTGCTTAAAAATCTTTAAAAAAATATATTTACATACAGCTTGTATGGTCCAGAACGGATTAATTGTATTTACATACAATCCTATGGGGGAAATTACTTCAGGTCACGACCAAATCGGGTTGCGACCAAAGTTTTGGAATTAATTACGGTCGTGACCTGAGGTTCCACTGTACATCAGTATGTGCAGAAAAAATAAGAAAACAGAAAATTACAACAACTCACTAGCCAAGGATATTTAATATAAGGGCGGTCGGAAAATCGAGAGTACACCTTAGGAGAAGGATTTAGGAGTCATAGTGGACTCTAAGCTATTGACTTCCCGACAGTGTTCAGAAGCCATTAAGAAGGCTAACAGAATGTTAGGTTATTTAGCACGATGTGTGGAGTACAAGTCCTTGGAGGTTATGCTCAACCTTTATAATTCACTGGTGAGGTCTCATCTTGGGTACTGTGTGCAGTTTGGGTCTCCAGGCTACAAAAAGGACATAGCAGCGCTAGAAAAGGTCCAGAGAAGAGCGACTAGGCTGAGTCCAGGGCTTCAGAGGTTGAATTACGAGGAAAGATTAAAAGAGCTGAGCCTATACAGTTTAAGCAAAAGAAGATTAAGAGGTGACATGAATGAAGTGTTTAAAATTATGAAGGGAATTAGTACAGTGGATCGACACTGTTATTTTAAAATGAGTTCATCAAGAACACAGGGACACAGTTGGAAGCTTGTTAAGGGTAAATTTCGCACAAACATTAGGAAGTTTTTCTTTACACAAAGAACCATAGACACTTGGAATAAGCTACCAAGTAGTGTGGTAGACAGTAAGACGTTAGGGACTTTCAAAACTCGACTTGATGTATTTTTGGAAGAAATATGTGGATAGGACTGGCGAGCTTTGTTGGGCTGAATGGCCTGTTCTCATCTAGAGTGTTCTAATGTTCTGATAAGTGAAAGTTAAATAGTACAGGTAGGAAGTAACAATGTTAGAACTGAATAAAAAAATGGAATGTTTAAAATTTAAAATACACCTTATGAGAAAGATCTGGGAGTCATAGCAGCCTCATCACGATCTACATCAACGTAGTGTACGGAAGCGCTCAAGAAGGCTCACAGGATATTAGGTTGTATAGCACGATGTGTGGAGTACACGTCAACGAAGGTTATGCTTAAGCTTTATAACACACTTCTGAGGCCTCTCTAGAAGTACTACGTTCAGTTTTGGTCTCCATAATACAAAAAAGACATGGCAGCACCACAGAAAGTCCAGAAGAGAGAGATGGGAGGTAAGAGCTATGAGGAGTGACTGAAGGAGTTAAATCTTTTCAGTTTAGGCAACTGGAAATCAAAAAGTGACATTATTTAAGTGTTTAAATTAAGAAGAGAATTAGCATGGAGGATCCCAGTTACTACTTTAAATTATAGTTCGGGTTTTACCGTGTGGTCATGTAGGCACAATACATAGAAAAGAAAGGCAGTGTGCTCTGTGGTTACTCTCTCAGGTGGCCGTTGGCATATCATAATCTCTTGGACCAATAGCGTGACTTTTCTGCATTCGACTTATACGAATGACATTATAAAATACCAGAAATAATACGGCAAAATCCAGTCCTGACTTATCCGCGAGTATATACGGTAATAACATTTTGGGAAACTTCAAAGCTCAAGTTGCTGTCATTTTGGAGAAACTGGGTAAATGTGATTAACACGTTTCACTGGGGTGAATGGCCTGTTCTCATCAAAACTCCTCTAATGTTCTAAAAAAAATACAAATGCACTATCACATCTATACAATACAGTACAAACAGTTTAATGGAACCTTGAGGCAACAGTTGTCGAATTAGACATTTTTGAATCTCCAGAATATGTGTAACAAGTGGTTGAACAATGCCAAGAAAGAATATCAATGACTGATGAAAGAAAACATCTCACAAAAATAGGTAGATTTAATCCTAGTACTGTAATGCCTGGTGTTATTGGCAAATCGCAATGGTATTAAAAAAATCAGGAAACGAAGGGTGTTCTTTAAGGGCTTTCCACTACTCATGGCTAATTGACAGATGCAAGTCTGAAACTAAAATAAATACGAGAAAACCAAAGTTCAATTCATGCCTTGGGCCAATATTGCTGGGAATAGGCTGCAACAACCGACTCTGAATTGGATTAAGCAATTTTTGAGAAAGCTCTGTTATGCTGAAAAATATGACTTTCAGGCACTGTACATTATGTAATTTATTTGCAGCTTCTCATTATGGATAAGTAGATGGAGAAAAATACATTTTCAGCTATTTTGTAATGCATTTTATGAAAATGGCTTCTTGCTAGGGGCGGTAAGAAATGAAAAGTTAATGCCCAAGAGGGGTTCATGATGATCCAAGGGGTCAAGTCTCGGGGAACATCTGTGGCTGATCCATGTCTTTGCCTGACCTCCTTTACTGCCTGGTGTGTGGCGCCATTCAACGTCATGCCTGTTGCAAGCAGAAATTCTAAAAATAAAATTCATTAGACTGTTTTCTTGCTTCCTGCCCTATTTCTGAAGGTGTACTGCTGCTGCCAGGGGACACCCTGCCACATAAAATAACATTCAGATATTTGCATACTGAATCAATCAGTACATTTATGAAAAAAAAGCCTCAGACTTATAGTAGAAACAGTCCAGAAGAATCCCATGCAGAGCACAGATTAATATAAAAATGCTGTAGGAGACCAAGTATTAGAATAAATTGCTGAATCCGTCTACTTTTTAAAACAGAAATGAAATGTATTCATTAATAAAGTGTTGCGTACAATTTATTTATAAAACCTCTAGTGAAGGAAATTGTCTACCTGAATAAAACATCAGGCTTTCTGAAGCTAATGACCAAGTGCTAATTTCCTGGGTCAATTTATAGCCGTCAGGAGTCAGTGGCTCAATACCTCACATGAAAGACGCAGCTAGTTGCTCTTTGGGGTAAGGTATTGTTTTGGGGGCAAAATACTCTTTAAGCAGGAAACTGGCCCAGGGTTGTGGTTTAAGCTGGGGCTGCCCAAAGGTATGAACTTAACTGGGATTATAAAACAAATCCAATGGCCAAAATGACCATAGAAAAAGTAGGCAGTCCACAACGATCCTGGAGCTTTAACTGAGACTGACTGACAAGGAAAGCTCTTGGTTAAGAGTGAGGGAGACATGCAGCAAGTTTAGAATCCAAAAATCGCCCAGAACAGAAACAATATGTCATATGCAAGCCTTTATGGTTCACTGCTTTGTCAGAATGACCTCTCCAAAATGTTTACAGGGCATGATCCAACCTGCGAATGATGCAACCAAGTCCCAGCCTCACTAGGTCACATGTTCTGGTCCTGCACCAAATTAACATTATTCTGGACAAACATTTTTAGTTACCTTTCAGACAGCCTTGGACTCACAATCCCTCCTAACCCATTAACAGCTGTGTTTGGTGTTCTTACAGAGGGGTTTAAAGTGGAGAAAGACAAACAAATTGTGATTGCATTCACTACACTTTTGGCACGCAGACTTATCCTGATAAACTGGAAGAACCCAAACTCTCCTCTTTTAAGTCAGTGGGAAACCGATGTGTTATATTATTTGAAATTGGAAAAAATCAAATACTCAGTTAGTGGATCCGTACAGACTTTTATCAAAACATGTCAGGATCTAATCGGTAATATTTTAAAATAAACTCATAAAGCACAGAGAATTTATTAATTTAGTTATGTTTACAAGCCTTAAATTTCACACCGTTTGGCTTGCTCTCTCTCTCAGGGGTGGGGATCGATCTGTCCTTAACTTAACTTTTCTTTTTGTAAAAACTTGATTGATTTGTATGGACTGCAATAAAATTAATAAAGAAAAAAAAAAAAAAAAGAATGACCTGATTGGAATGGGGGACATACTGTCCAAAGTGTACAATAATAGACATTGGCATTAGCAGACAACACATACTGCAAAGAAAAAGCAGAATGGTAACCTGAACTAATTAAGAACTAATTAAAGCATTATGTCAAGTAATCTATACTGAATAATGATAATATAATGGAAAGTGTAACAGAAATAAAATATTTACAGATGTATGATGTCCTAAATACAGTAGTGTCTTGTACTCCAAATTATTCTAACTTTGAATGTTCCAGAGTTCAAAATACTAAATTCAATGACGCTTGTACATTTGAACTGCACATGCAATGAAAAAATGCAGCAGAAGATTGCGTTTACACAGCGAGAATAAATGCCATTTTTTGTTCACCCACGTCATTTCTCGCACTCCCTGTGAAAGCATCGCTTGCATTATGCTTGTGTGTTTTCAGTGTTTTTCTCACTTTATTTCTGGTGTGTTTGGTTATATACAGTATATAACCCCTATCTATTAACAATGGTATCCAAGAAAACTGTGAAAGCAACAAAGCCTAAGTGGAAGGCTGTAGTATCAAAAATTGAGGTGAAAAAGGAAATTATCATAAAGCATGAAAAGCAATACATGTATGGCGGATCAAACAGTAACGTTTCTCTTACTCTCCACCAGCCACACTGGATATCACTACTCCTCACTAAGGTACAGTAAATGCAATTTTCATTTTATTATACATCCATCATTATTAATGTATTTTATTTATTGTTTTCATGTTTTAATTTGTTATTTAGAGCAATTAAGTGTGTTAATAATAATAATTCATTACATTTATATAGCGCTTTTCTCAGTACTCAAAGCGCTATCCACACAGGGAGGAACCGGGAAGCGAACCCACAATCTTCCACAGTCTCCTTACTGCAAAGCAGCAGCACTACCACTGCGCCACCTGTGAGGACGTGTTATTTTACCTTAAGTTATGCGTATTTGCTATTAAGGTTATTGAAAAGGGGATTGTTTAGCATCGGGAAGTGAATTAATTCATTTTCCATTATTTCTGAATGGGAAAAAATATTTCAGATTTTGAACAATTCAGAGTTCAAACAGCCTCCTGAATTGAATGAAATTCAAAGTACAAAAAAACACGGTATTCATATCATATTAGGAAGCAGAATTCACTGATGTCTTTACTGTTGGACTGCATGCATGAAGTCACCTTCAAAAGAGGCACAACATTCCAAAAAGTGTTACTCAATCGCTCCTTCATTTATTTTCTGGAAGACTTTCTCCAAGGTAGGGATGAACCCTGATAAGATACCCTTCCATTGAGTACAAGGACCATGCCTAAAATCATGCCTAGTTATGGCTCTCTGTTAATGTAACACACATGTCTTCAAATATGTTGAGGAATCCATGCAGAAAAGGAGAGAATGTGGAAACATCACAGAGAAGGTAATGAGACCAGCGGTGAGATAGCATGACTATGACTCATATGCTGTGGTGGAAATTAAGGGGAAGTGCAATGAAATAGAAAATTTAATGGTGCTTACAATAGTGGACACTGAAACAAAAAGCGTCAGAGTACAAACGAAAATCAGCAGCAAAAAAGATTTTTCTCAATTGATCTAATGCTGCGTTTCTCAACAAGTATTTGCGACCCGAGTTTTCATAAAAGTTTTAATCGCGCCCCCCTAACTTTTTTTTGAAAGGAGCCCACTAATGCCAATTTGTTCTTTTTTAATTAATGACTAGGCTGACCCACCTTTTAAGGCGACCGACTTTTATGTTGACCACTTCTTAAGGCAATTCAATATGTAGATCAATTTGATATTTTATATAAACTCATTAATTTGGTTATATTGCATTTGAGCGGTATTACTTTAATACTCATAGTTTCTGTTATTTTTGTCATGAAATGTAAACTTTTTTTCTATATTGAGGTCGCCCTTTTGAACCCCCCTGATATTTACTACGCGGTGAGGCATTTGTACTCCATCAACATTAATTATTTCCAGAGACATAATTTTGTCAATTTTTCCAGCGCATCGCACACAAAAGCAAGGGAACGATGGGAGCACCAGAACTCTGCTCACATCATGTCGCTTCGTACCGCAAGCTGCAAGTAGTAAGTCTGTGATAAGCGGAATACCGCTACGCTTTCCACTCACAGGATGGAAGGACAATCCCGACCGCTTTTATATAGTAAGAAAGAAGAAGAAGATATCGCACAGTCTGGAGTAGAAAATCATCTTTTACCTGGAAAAACGAAACTACAAATCTCATCGTGCATTGCAAAATGGACGGGGCGTGTGTGAAACTCCGCGCCTGCATAGCACTCATGGGACGGAAGGATAATTCCGACCTCTTTTATATAGAAGGATATATCATAGATGCATATTTTTTATACCTACTTAACTTTTATCAACATTTATCTAACTCTATATTTATTTTTCTAGTATCAGAATGTAGTTTAAGTTAATTTGTTTTAGTTTCAATAGATGTATTTTTCATATTTTTGATTCTTGTTTCCTTTTTTTCACATCTTCGCGTCCCCTTTTTTGTTACTTCATGCCCCCTAGGGGGGCCCGCCCCACAGTTTGTGAACCACTGATCTAATGCAATGGGTCAGCATCATTAAGTGTTTAGTCACTTTAAATTCAATAAAAGTTTATTACACGTTTCTTCAGGTTCAATCTGAAATTATATTTGTGTTCAGCTTTAATCTGTCTGTCATAATCACTAAAATCTTTACAGGGATAAAAACTTTTCAAAAATGGTGTCCTTTGTATTCAGTGTTGGTGAGCAGTCAGTGAGTGAAGGCTTCTCCAAAGATAGTGCAGTATGACATATCCAGTGCACAGATGAAATCTTCATTCCCATTACTTCACAAACCATGATCCTTTTGTATGACTGGCCTAACAGAAAAACTGTAAGCTGCAAACCTGATGTTCTAGAATCTGAATCCCACTATGGGTCTGGGATTAAAATGTTAAGTGAAAATCCATTCCTGTGTCGCCACCATGCATATATTCTGTCACCTACAAAATTACGGAAAGTCCTTTAATGGCGCACTGTACAATAACGTGCAGTGAATACACTTGACGTGAGCATTCATAGACTTCATACTCTTTCTCTGTACGTTTAGCATTCGTATGCTCAGAGGTTGATGCGCTTGCTGCTTCCTGAGCAGCTCTTCTTTTCTCCACCCTAGCGGCCTGCTTATTCTCTTCTTTTGTCAGCATCCTTTCGCGTTATAACTGATTAAGTCAGTGTTTGTATTGCAATTACTTAGTACGTTTTCTTTAATTTTTTACTTAAGCTGGCACTTAAGTCTTCAATCTTCCTCAAGAATGATTTAAGATATGAAGAGGTAGGGGAAGTGACGGCGAAGGTGGTAGGGATGAGAACGGCGCCCATATGCATGCACTGCACGGCCACCCTGCTGGCTGCTGCTGAAAGTTGATTCTACAATAACATAAAAAAAAAACAAACAAAGAGGAATAACCTTGGAGGTCAATCCTCACCCTAAAAGTGGATATTAGACGTCACATTGTATATGTGTACCAAATTTCAGGTCAACAGTTTGCAAGCTACAGGTGATTTAAAATCCTGGACAGACAAACGGACAGCCACGATAGCGTATTATATAAGAAGATAAGTCCACAATTAGGACCACAAAAGTCCATAAGTCTCAAACCCACATAGTCATTTTTGGAAGATGATGCTGCGAGTTCTTTCCACAGAAGATTGGTGACTCGTTTAAATGTGTACAAATTGCAGCATAAGAGACAGATAGTCCTAAAATTTAAAGGAAGGGGAAGAGATAAAAATAGGTATTATGGTTTAGTATTTGGGTTATTGAGGATAACTAAGGTGATTAAATGTTATTATGCTTATGACCTGCATTTACAGGAGTTCCAATATCCCCATAATACGGTGGAGTGGTGGCTCTGAGGCTAGAGATCTCCGCTGACATTCAGAAAGTTTCCGGTCTGGATCCTGTAAATGCCAAAAATAAATCCATTCCATTGGGCCCTTAACCTGCAGTTGCTCAGTCCTGGGTATGACGTTAACCTGCATCCAGTCCTGCAAGCAGGTCCTCCAACTTATGGGGAAAACTTGGAGGTTGGTGGCAGGATTGTCTCTCCAGCCACAATAAAAAACCTCACACTGTTCCGTTCCATTCCATTCCAGCTAGTGTGGTGCTGAGGTGTCACCTGTTGCACGGCTGTGCTCGGGTCCTAATTTGGGATCCTGAGGTGGTTTGTCTTGTGGTGGGTGTGGAAACATGTTGTATCAGTGCCTGCTCCCAGCCTCCTCTCTCTCTCAATACCCTTTTTGCCCTTCCCATCTTTCAAAACTTAGTACATTGTCACAAACATAAATTTGTTGGAGAAGAATGTGCCTCCTGATGCATGGAAGCAACTCTGAACTGAACAGCAAACAGTACAATAATCACTTGAGACGGTAAGGATTACATTTCTCATTCTGTCATTTTTAGAGAGATCTTAATAGAACAAAAAACACCACATAAATTAAGAAAAGAAATGCCAATATTCTTAGAATAAATCATTTATGTACTTCAGTTCATCACTCACAATGTGACAGCCTAGTGGAATGTTAGAACCAAGTCCTAAAACAGATGACATATAACCTAGGGACAGTAGACCGACAGGATTGGGACCAGTTTCTCCCTCTTGTAATATTTGCTTTTCATGTAGTGCCTCGAGCTTCCTGAGGTTTTTCATTTTTCATATTATTGAACTGGAGGTAACCACATCAAATCTTGGACTGAGATCCAGTGGGGTGGGAAGAATTAAAGCCCAGACATCTATATCTGAGTACATCACTCACCTAAATGAAGGTTTTGAATAAATCTCAGAGCCACCTGGCATAAAATAACAAGAACTGGGTAATGGTGTTGATTTCCACCTTACACTCAAAGCTAATATCCCAGTGGAAGAAACCTTTTGAAATATCAGAAAGAAAACGGGTAGTAGACTGCCTAGTATTACAGTCTAAAATGAGGAAAATAGAGCAAGTGTGTCACATGAATCTTCTTTTTCTTCTACTTGACCTTATGTGATACAGAGCCTTCTCTCCTGCTGTGTTCCTTCTACATATTTTACTGTAAAAATGGGTTTAATAATAGGGCTTTTATACTGGAGTCACCATTTAATATAATAAGAAATATTGAATTTTGTGGTCAAAGAATAAGCTTTCTTTATGTCACGCATATGCGTCGTCGGATCTCCTGACAGCCTCGACTGAGCTATGTGATAACCCACCAGGGCAGAGGAGGCACTCTCACTAACATTCTCTTCTCCTTCTCTACCTGCAGCACTGAAAAACCACCCTTTGAGGGCACTTTCAGTTTGTACATTATAAGAAGCTTGACTGTGTAGAAGGAGGCGTCATTTGGGACGAGAGCTTCAGTGAACAACCCATATTCGACAGAAAGATGCTTTGTTGTTGTGCCCAAGAGGCTCTTTACTTCATGCAATAGAGGAAGGATTTTATTTGGGACTAGTTATTAAACGGGGTGACTCGATTGGTGTACCAACGTTTCCTTCTTGCTCCGACCTGTCATATCTGCACCCGGCCACACTTATTTATAAGGCTGAAAAAATGCATTAATGTATTCAAATGGAATCAAGCTTTTGAATTGAAGACCACCCCCCTTCTCATTCATTGGTCAAGTGCCCTGTCTTCAATTCAAAAGCTCAGATTTGTTTTATTGCACTTCACTTTTTGTGTTTCTCTCTGATTTTCTGGAAATATTTTTTTAACAATAATTTAATAAAAAATACAAGTGCGTTAGAGATTTGTGGACATGAAAGAATAACTGACATGTGGATTTTATAATGTCAGTAACTTGAACTTTAATAGCATTTGGGTCCCACTGGTCTCCATTGTATGAAAAATGTTTATATTTTGCATGAAAGCATGAGATTTTTTTTTTCTTGGTCGTCATTACAACCAACACAGGGTAAGTAACAGGTAAGTAAAGATAATTTTTAGGTAAGAGTATTCCTTTAAGCAAAGATATTGGGAAAATTGTCTGGATGTTTGCAGCAATGTGTTTTTCCTTTTGACCACCACATGATGCTAGCAACTTTTCAATGTCTGGTAGATAAGCCATTACAGTTTTACCAAGCATACTTTTTCATATAGCTATTTATAGTGCTGTCTTTTCTCCCATGAGGGAAGAACACATATTCGTCTGTCCTAACACTACTTAGCCTCTGAGCTCTCGTAAAACAAGGTGGCAAGGGCTATTCATCACTTGTTTCTCTATTTGTTTTTCATTGCATGCTTTATTTTTTAGCATTGGTAAGTACTCCTTCTTAGTCAATGAATGCTTGACTGGCTATTCAGATTTATAGCCTGTAGGAACCTTTGTGCTGAGTGTGCAGTCAACACAATATGTTCAAACTGACTTATGTGCTGCCAATTATTGTGATGGACTGTAGTGACCAGCTGTAATTTTTCTTAGTGGAACATGTATGACACAAATATACAATTGAGTCCAGCTGCAGGCAAGACATTCTGAAGCCTCAGACAAATTCAGAGACCTGAGACATTCTGAGGCCCCTAAAAGGTCTCCCCTGTCAGCAGTATCTCAATTGACTCCGCCCACTTTCCAGGAGCCACTCCCCTGTTTCGCTGGTGCTCTGACGCCACATTACACACCCCTCATGTTGACTTCGCTTCCTTTTAGTTCCTGCTTTTAAACCAGTGGACTCGGTAGTTTTGAGGCCTGTGTATTCAGCGTTTATTAAACTTCTAAACTATCGAGGTCTCTCAGTTCTGCATCCGAAGCAAAACCACAGAATGGATGTGTCTCTTGTTATTGGTTATATATATATTGTGATGTGTGGGTCACAGACTTGCAAAAGAGAGAAGGAGGTGAGTCCAGAGTTCTGAAAAGGTCACCTTTATTGTTGTGCAGACAAGACCATTCTCAAAGCCTTTATTCAAATGGACAGTGTCACTAAAACACACGCAGCATGCAAGCAGTGACAATGACGTCATCTTGCATTTGCTCCCTTCTCAGATCAAAAGAACAGATAGACTTTCTGCACAAACAAGAAGACAGAAAGTGAGCGCCACACCAGGCCAGTGTGCAGTTTTAAATCTACCATTGGGTGACAGTCATATTATGCGGTTGCAGTGGTGGCAGACAACCAATCCCTGGCTATGTTAACAGAGTTTCAGTGCACAGCGCATTTGGGGGGGTTATCGGGGTTTTAGAAATTTCACAATATACTGTATATACTGTATATGGATAGACAGATAGACTTGTGCATTCTTTTGAGACTCTCCTCAACGGGACAACATGCAGAAGCGTGTCTGTTGAGGGTTGCTTGTCTGTCGCCAAGTCAACCGCAGATTTGCAGCACCACAGAAACAACCTCAAGCTGACCGCTGCCAAGTGCCAGTCACCACATGGGTGATGCAGGGAACATTATAACTGGCCACTAACTTGGCCCTGACCCTGGCTGTTTGCTCCGTCTGTGTATAATAGAACTGCTAAAATAAATAACTTTGCTGTTCCTGTTTCGAGTTAAATAAACCAGGTTTTACTAAAGTACTAAGACTCAGCCTCATCTTTGGGGTGCAAGACGTTGACTCACATGTCACAATAGCAAAGATAATTTTTTTTGTGTGAAAAAAATAAAATGAATCAATTTTCTAGACAAAGCAACACATCAAATTAAAAGTGTCTATTGAATACAATTAGTAAATTATTTAATTGTACTGTCCAGTTATACAAGAGGTCAAAATAACCACTGTCGTGTTTCTCGCATTTATACAAAGAGGCTCTGGGCCTCATAGTGTCTGAAGTGCTTGGATCTGTGAGAGGCCTAAAACTGTCCTGACTGCGGCTGGAAACTTCTCCAAATATCATTGTTTGCCCATATAATGTTGAGTGGCTTGATAACATTGCAGTGTCTTTCTAACTTTACCTACAAATAACAGCTTTAAAGTTTGTTTAGGGCCACATCTTTTATGAGCCTCTAAAAAATATAGTTGCACATAAATCCTACCACAGAGTGGCAGTTGGGGATTACTACGACACATAGTCACATTCTTAATTATACAGAGTCCTGCGACCATGGAACGAAATGGCGTCTTTTTAACACAGTAATCAAAAGCTCCAGAGCATTGTGTTTCTCAAGGGTGTGATATCCACACCTGTTTGTCTTTGAAACAGTTGCACTATTTGCATTTCTACTAACCATGCCAATGGTAGACCTGATGTGTTCAAACCATATAAATATTAGTCCAGATGTTGCATACAAGGTCAAGCATTTCTCTATCTGGGGTCATACATGTGCAGTCATGTGGGTTGCTGTAAGCAAAGGGAGAAAAGTGATGAAATAAAGTAAAATATCCTGTCTTCATGAGCAATCTGGTTACATTGTACTCGTAAGAGAGCATGTCTTTGTTTTGTTACTCAAAAATGCCACATCCATCTTCTTTTTTTAACTGCTTCTCTCAGAGTTTCTTTCAAGTGCCAGCCCAGTCCTACCTATCATCACCATCCAACTTACTGAGCAGTTGCTTAACGTCTTCCTCCCTCAGACAAGCTGAAGGCAGAATAACCTTACAAGTTCAGAGGCTAACAATACAGTACAGCACTGCCCCTAGTGGACACCATCTCTACTACACTTATAAAAGTTCTGTACACCAACATCCAGGATTAAGGGGCAGTTATGCATTTTGTTTGCTCTTGGAGACATGGTGATTATGAACAGATCAGCTAACACATTATTTTAAAGGGCAGCTTGAGACTGTGTTATAGCTCCAATAAACTCCAATATAAAATATTGAAAGGCTGTTTATCCCCTTGTTGCAGTGCAAAGGGATTCTGAGATTGACGGCTGCTTGTAACGGAAATTCCACCTCATGACAGCCTAAACCACATCTAAAGACCAATAAGAACTGACGGGTATTGACAGCATTCAGAGAAATGCAATGACGGGTCATTATGATGAAGGAAAGCATTCAGATAGGGAAACAGAGCTTAAAAGAAATCGCATATGCTGGTAGCCTGTCAGAATGACAGCTTCTCAAGCTAAGCAGATGGCTCATTGTTTATTGTGGAGTTTCATTAAAGCAGATCGCATGCAGGTTACAGCATTTGGCATTAAGCCTAAGAAGCTTTCAAGACAGAGGGATGCCAAGGTGTAACATTGGGAGTGAAGTTTATAGTGAGACCCAAATGACATTTTGAGAGCAATGCTTTATAATTTACCTGGATGTTACTCCTGAATGCTTAGAAATGTATATATTACAAGAGTGTGCAAAAGGCAGGGCCAGGGAACTAAATATAGACACAAAGAAAGACATAGTAGTGACATTATAACAGTGTGGAAAGGAGTCAACAAGGTGCAGTAATCTTTGCAACTCTACTGTAGATACTCCTCCAAATGAAAGCAGTCATGGCAGTTTAGGATGGAGCCCTTTAATTCCCCAGGACACTAAAAGGCAGGAGTGAACAGATGTAATCTTACACAAAGCAAAGTAAAGGAGTGAATACAACTGTGACTGTGCTCCTTTAAATAAATATGAGGTCTTACAGGTGCAGCATTAGAGAGGAAAGCAAGAACGGCGTTTGGTGGTGGCAAGTGGGGCAACTGCCCTAGGCCCTGCACCTAAGCTTTTGAGGTCCGCGTGTCCCGTTCGAGCGGATTTGTCAAGTTATATTCTCCAGTATATATATATTTGAGGTGCTCCTAAGAGGAACCCTTTTAAAATCCCTCTTCAAGGTCAAATTCCGTACATGTACGTCTTTGAAAACATTCCATAGTCTGAATATTAATGCACAAAAACATGTATCACTAATGATAACCAGCTGACATGACATCAACGTGAGTTATGACATCCTGCATATCGAGACTCAGAGTATACTTTTCTAGAAGAGGCCCTGCTAATTTTCACATGACACCGCAATACACACTGTCGTGGTATTGTCATGAATTATGAATTGCACTTTTTTTAATAGATTATATCGTTATATTTTGATAAAGTCTGTGTGTTATCTTTCAAAAATGTAGCTGAATACTGTACTGAGAAAATCCAGTGTATGTTAACATTATTTTTATTAAATTCGTGAACAAGTTTATACAGTCCACACATATCGGTAACACAGTTTTACGTAACCCGGCCCCACGTGGGGTTGGTCAGCCCTAGACCCCGCACACCCCTAAGGCCACCTCTGGAGGAAAGTGCGGCTTTAGATCCATTTTTAGACCGATCTTGGCATATCAAATAACCCAAATGACATTTTAAGTTTGGGGAAAACCTTTTAGACAGACACAGAGAGAAAGACTGAAAGATATGATTGGTGAGAGGGAGAGGTGAACCCTGTGATTCAGAAATGGGGAAAGTGAAGAAACCTAAGACCATTAGAAGTTTAACAATCCAGAGACCTTTCAGTCCATCAAGCTTGTTTGCTAAGTTGCCCCAATGTCTCATCCAGCTACTTCTTAAAGTTTGTCAAGGATTGGACTACATGGCTTAGTAGTTTGTTGCAGATACTCAAAAGTCTTTGCGTAAAGAAGTGCTTCTTTAGTGCTGATGTCTTCAAGTACGCTATCTACCATTAAGTTGAAAGAATTCTGCCAGATCTACTTTATCTATGCTGTAGCAGGGCTACATAGTATAGTGTTTTCAATGTTTGTACTGAATGTGTTTTGTTTCCATCGTCCTGTTTGCTGTCTATCATTTGTGTGTCAGTGAATGTCGTCCCCGTAAGTGCAGAGGGGACGGATGATGGAGGGAGACCGCAGCTCCAAGATGGAAAGCACCTGTTCACAATTAATCAAGTACAGCCAGCTCATCACTATATAACCAATCAGGAGGGAACAGAGGGGAGGAAGGAGAAAGACGGAGGTCACAATTCATTACCACAACCACCAGTACCTGCTATTTTTCTACATCGCGCTTTGGGATCCTGTTTGTTTTTCATTCTGCCGGATTTACATCGATTCAATCATCGCCAGAGACCCCGGGGTTGAACTACATTGTTCACCATCTGCCGAGGATTCACAGTGAGGTTGCTTCATATTTTTCCGGGAAATTCAAACAAGTCAATTATCTGTTGAACAGTCATCCATATTCAGGACAGTTTTATACTCAGACTCAAATTCATGATCATTGGCATTTCCGTATCCATTTATCTTTATTTGTGTTTTGTGTTTCTTATATGTCACTGGGACGAGGGAGGGTTTTGTTTTTGTATATATGGTGTTGTCATGTTGTTTAGTTTGGTGGTGGGATATACATATTTATATATATTGCAAGATATGGCCGGCTATGTACCCCGGCCAATACCCCCAAGCCGCCAGGTGGAGCCCTCCTTGCAGCATGGAGGTTCCCAGAAGACCAGCAGGGCATCATGGACAATGGAGTTTTTATGCACCGCCCTGCTGGATGCCATGGGGGCCACGAGAGGGAGCTGCAGGGAGGACCGAAGGGTTCTTTGTACCTTATGACCCGGAAGTTCGTCATAAGAAGAGCGACGGGTTTCCAGGTTGAAAAGAAAAGGACTATTTACCCTGACCCGGAAGGAATAAGGACTTGTGGACTGTTGGGCAGGAATACCTCCGGGTCAGGGAGTATAAAAGGATCATGGGAACTCCCAGACAATGAGCTGAGCTGGGTGGAAGGGTGGCAACGCGTCTGGGAGTGGAGGATTGATTTATTGTAGTATTTGTGAGTATTTATGAGTATAGTGGTGGAGAGTGTGCTTTGTGCACTTTATTATTATAATAAATAATTATTTGGACTTTTATCTGGTGTCTGACGTGTGGTCCGAGGGTACAAGGGTGCGAGGAAACCCTAAATCTGTCACAATATATATACTTTTTTGTGTGAAAGTTGCATTTTTTGTTTCATTTAATATATTGATCCACTTATTTTTACATCTGCTTTTGTGTGCCTATGTTTAACCCGTCGATTGTGGGGAAAAAATGTATTTGTTAGAGGTATTGCTTGATTTTATGGATTGATTTTATAAGATTCACCTCAGTAATTTATCCAGGCCACAGGTCTTGGAAGTGTAGCTGCCGGCTGGGTAAGGGGTCTACTGTTACAATGCCTTTGAGAAGTTTGAAGTCCTGGATTAGGAGCCTCCCCACCTGATGGATAGAGCAAAGCCTGTTTTGTTCAGGTCCAGCCAGGGCTACAGGGTTTTGCTTTTAATTCAGTACAATTCAATTCATGATTGTATTGTGTTCTTCACAGAAGGCAGGATCAAGGAATATGGATTTATGAATACAAAACAGGAATAGCTTTGCACAATTTACATTTATAAACAATACTCATTTAAATGTTCATAACAGAGACATCCATAAATGTCACAGCAATTATTCTAGTGGAACGTCGTGCTTAAAGACAATTGCACCAGTCGTAAAACAGAATGGGAAAAAATGAAAAGCAATTTGACCTTAGACAATATTTAGGGTCTCAGCTGGCTGGAACATATCCCAGCACCATTGGCATAGCTAGAGTTTTTGTCACCCGGGGCAGTCCCCCCCCTTACAAAATAAAACATAATATATACCATGCAACAAATTAAAACTACATTTTAAATTATTAGTTACAATTTAAATAGGATTACAATTTAATTACAATCTACAATCTCCAACTATTCAAACAATAAATCTACAATACTATTTTTCTTGCTTTATGTTGACAAAATCGTTGACGATATTATCGAAGTCAACTTCGTTTGTCAGTTGCTCCTCTATGGCAAGGTTTCTTAAATGCAAAGTACTCAGTGAAGATCTTAAATGATTTTTTATAAGTTTTTTTATAAGTACAAGTATAAGTTTCCCCTAACCCTAACCCAAAACCCTCTCACATCTAGCAACACTAATAGCAATTGTGAGGAAGGTTTGCAAAAGTATTACGATATTTGGAACTGAATGTTAAACCACAGACGCACCTTGACATGCCAGTAAGATCCGTGTGCCATCTTTAATTTTGCTTGGCCAAAGACTGATATCTTTTAAGCAAACAGCTGGAATATTTTGTTTTGTCATACATTTCGTCGCTTGATGATAAAGAACTACTTGAGCTTGAAGATGGCTTTAATTTGGAAACTTCTTCACGTGCAGTAAAGTAGTTTATTCACAATTGAGGCCTTTCAATAATGCCCCTTCATTCTTTGCTCTCTTTTGTTCTTTCTGTCTTGAGATTGATAGAATAATTAAATATTAATAATGAGATTGAAGGGTTCGTCCCTTTCAGTTGGAGTAATTAAGAATTGCATTGGTAAAATATAACTTTGCAACATATGTATTTGTATCAGTTTTTAAACATTAAAAATGATGTAATTTAGACATGGATAGCACACATTAGCTTGCCACAGTCCCAATCAAATAAAATTGTCAAAAAAGTCTAAAAAATGCCTCCAAGGGCAGACCGTCCCCTCTGCCTGCCCTCCCTCCAGCTACGCCAGGGCCCAGCACCATTGTCTGCAAGCCAGCAGTCACCCCGGGAAGGGAGTGCAGTCTGTAATGGATGACACTCAAACACACACTCATACTCACCCACTCCGTGGCCAATTCAGACCTGTTTAGTGCTTTGTGCTAACACTTTATTTATCCTTTCCATGTCCCTGAATATTATAAAAATATTTTATGTTTATCATCATTTGGAATCTGTGTGGCATTGCTCCCAGGAGTATAGCCTCTGGAATTGCAAGTAAATGATTTACCTCCTGTCCATAGTGCATTGCACAAATTCTCATAAGAGGCCCAAGTGAAGACAATGAGCCTTTGATTGGACTGGTCCCTTTAAACTTGTGGTCTCATGTCTGACACTTTAACCCCTAGTCTAATGCAACATGGCATTCTATAACCAAGGGTCCACGTCTTCCTGCATTTTAATAACAGAAACAACTATTGTTAGCCAGTCTGACCTTAATGTCGTAGCAATATATATAATAATAATAATATATATATAATAATAGTTTCTTTAAGTACATTTTAGGTAGGCCACTGTGTAAGTGGTGAACATTGTTGATTTTAGTTCATGAGTAAGTGGCATTTAGTTTATTATTGATATATGCAAATATTTTTGGGATTAAGCCATACAGTACTTAACACCACTTTGCAATGCATCAGATGCAGAACAGAGGATTTAGGTTGTCTTTACCGTGGATTAGTGCATAGGCATGAAACCACAGTATTGCTTGATTGGATGCTACTTAGGGCTCACTGTGGGAATCCACTGCTTAGTGTGGGTGGACTCTAATTTCACAAATAGATATTTATTTAAGTTGTGATATGCACAACATCAAGATATCTAACGTTACCTATAAGAAGATGTGAAAACAATTCTTGTGATATTTTATGTTGATTTAGGAGAGTGGGGAGGACTGTTCCAATCCACTCCTTTATTGGAAGCCAACTTAAAATGATGAGATCTTCATTATTTAAAGGGAAAACCTGGCAAGAGGTGTGGTTCTCATATCAGATTGGACTCCCAGACCAGTCTCATCACCATCAAAACATGGCAAACACTAGAGAAGGGCTTTGGCTTCAAGCTACAGCATTATTTAACACCCCACCATCTCTCATACAAAGACGCCTCACTACCAGCACCTAACATAAGATTATATGATTTGCATGTGACATTCTGGTCACCACACTACCAAACAAGTGACTTCTGTAAAAGTTGTGCAGATAACAACTAGCAGCCTGCCCTACTCTGACAGGTTTTGTGAATTCCACCTCTTAGCCTTGAGAAGAGACCTGTTGGGACCAAATCCAAGTCTTCCCAATTCCCAAAAGCATCAGTGAAGAGTAGCATCAATTGGTTCACAAAGTCTAATGACTAATTTGCTAAGTTTTCACACAACATTTACTGTAAACCCATCTGGAAGATGCTTATACTTTGAATTGAATCAGACTTTAGCAATTTATTCTATGCCTAGATTTAAAGTCATGCTGTCATGTTGATAGTTTTATTTTATTGTGTCTGTTGAGTATTATTATTAAAATTAGCTGTTATTATCATGTCATTATTCCAAATAGCACAAATATTCCTTATAAATCAAAAATGAAAAAGAAAACTACTCCAAAGTATTCAAAACCTACACTCTATTGTGTATCAAAAACTGTCTCACAAAGTGTGTCTGAGTTTTCATTGCTTCATTTAAGATGTTTCGAGGTAAGGTGTTTTAGTAATTGTCACTAATCACGGTGCTGAGGACTAACGGTGTTAACTAAGTAAAAAAAGTCTGAATTTGTGTAAGCCATCTTAATTCAGAGTATTCATGATAAATGTAATGATTTAATTCATGAGGAAGAAGCTCATAATAAACAAGAACAGCCGCATCAAATATTTGAAATACCATATTTACTCATGTACCACGTGCCCTTGTGTAAGACCTGCACCCAAATTTTTACAAATAAAATTGCGAAAATCGTTTTGCCCCGTGATTGTATAGGAAGCGTTTAGAGAGAGAGAGAACGCGAGTGAGCGAGAGAGAGAGAGAGCGTGAGTGTGCGAGCGAGAGAAAAAGAGGGTGCAAGTGCGTGAGCAAGCGAGCGAGCCCATGCAGAAAAAGTAAACATTACAGAATTACATTTCCTCGTGTATGACGCACACCTGATTTTCTAATGCTAATTTTTGGGAGAAAATGTGAGCGTGGTACATGCGTAAATACGGTATTAAAATGTGTGTTTTAATTTAAATGTTTAAATATTCTCGTTTGCAACAGAAATTTGTCATCTTTCACACTCTGATAGAGGTCCACAGAGAGCTAGATCCTTAGTAAACAATCAAAAATTACATCATATTCGTAAATCACTGAACTTGAAAGAGTCATGCTTATGCTTGAAATGTATCATTTTTAGACTTCTGGAAAAGGCTTTTACAGGGCTAGGATCATCGGTAAAGAATCAAATAACAAAAACTATTATCATATTTGTGATCAGTAACCATGAAATTGCATAATACGACACTCCACATGCCTATATTACTGAACCCCATTTTTTTTTTAAGTTTTGTGGAAATGAGTAAATTTGACCCCTCATATCCCATTAAGCGTGAACCCCTGGGGTCAGGTGATGTGGCTTGCACATCTTTAAGTTCTGTTGATCATTTTTCCTGAAGACAACTATTGGTTTACTCTTTATCATAAGGATGTAATTTTCTGAACAAAATATGGTTAAAAATGACATAAAAATGAGGATTTTGGGGGTCTAGAGGGCCAGATATAGGGGGAATCCCCAAAGAGTTTGATATCATGCATAACTAGACATCAAGATGAGTCGAAGGGTATATTATATGTGAGCAGTCTTGTACTGATGAGTCAGGATGCATAGGACAAAAAAAATTGTAAGTAATTTCAAAGCAGAATTCTTATGAGTATAATATCATATTACTCAGTACTCATGGAAGTAGTGACTCTATAAACATATATAGCAATGGACTGCAGAAAAATTCTTTAGGATGGAGTTTGGGGTTGAATACAAAGGGATAACTGCTCAACTCTCTTCTACAGAAGACAGCCCAGGATGCTTGTAATCAGCATTTAGTAATATTATAAAGATATCTAGAAATTTTTCAAAGTTGATTTAAAACTGTTATGAATCAAAACTTTGCATTGGCATTAGAGCCTAAAATCAGAAGTGCCTCATCATATTATGGACGTGAATAAATGCCAACAGACAAAAAGCAGTAACATTTACTAATTACTTTTACTCATTCAGTCCTGCCAGATTTTCAAAAAGAGACACTCAGCATGCCCTACAAAAATGTAATGAGTGTCTTCAAATGAGTGTCTGCTTAGAATTCCAAGAGCTAAACTTAGCAGAAGGCTGCCTCAGCACTTCTTTTGTTACGCACCTAAAATCTGGATTGCTTGCCAATAGAAATTCACCAGGCTAATACAGTGATGCACTGCTAAAAACTCATTACTTTAACATGGTTTTCTTATTGCTTCATTTCAGTGTAACCCTGAAATTCTGTATATGCATTTAATTATCATTTTTATCATGACTCTGCAACTTTCTCTGCTGTTCCTTTTCTGTGCCTCCACCACCTGATCAAAGCACAGTGCAGTCCCTACATTGATGGATTGAAGGCCAGACCTGACCATCATCATCTAATTCTTCCACGTGAAGCCTGTAAACCATGAGGACTGATTGAGATCATTTATGTTAGGTAGAATGGCCAGTAGGGGCTGGGTGGTCTCGTGGCCTTGGAACCCCTGCAGATTTTGTTTTTTTTTTCTCCAGCCCTCTGAAGTCTTTTTTTTTTTATTTTTTCTGTCCTCCCGGCCATTGGACCTTATTTATTCTTTGTTATTTAGAATTGCCTAATCTTATTTTTATTTTCATATTTTTATTTTTTAGAAACTTTTCATTCTTCATCTTGTAAAGCACTTTGAGCTACATCATTTGTATGAAAATGTGATATATAAATAAATATTGTTGTTGTTATTCATATTCTTTCTATTTCCTCGCAGGTTAGATGTACTGTATAGCATAATTTTTTTTTTTTCATTATTCTTAGCATTTTTTGAATCACAAGCTCCCATGTCACACCACAGGAAACTTGACATTGATTGTTTAACTGACATTGCGAACTTAATAACCATATGCAGACAGCCAATTGCAGTATGTTGGCTCTTTGTAAAATTTAAAGTTTTAATTTGACAAATACCATAATGCAGTGTAAACAGTTCAGTTCAGATATTTTGTTACATGTACAGTGGATGGCAAAATTCTTATTTGCATGCCTAAACAAAACATGTAACAAAAGCTACATGTCTTGCTTCATAGATTATGTAAAATATAATAACACAGAATACAAGAGACCAGAAGTGACTGGGCTGGGAGGCTCATCCACTTCTCTGCTCCATAACTAAAACCGATTTAATGGAATTATTTCAGTTAAATAGTGGATCACGTGCATAAGGACACCTTGTGGAAGTGTATTCAAAGACAAAGGCCAGGAAGCACTTCTTTACATAAAACAAAGCTGTGAAACTACCAAGCAGGTGAAGTGAATCCCTGATAAATTTTAAAATGTATCTAGCTTTTGTGACAACATAACTTCATATACTGAAAGAGTGGCCATGTGTTACATGTTGTTTAGCTCAAGCAAGAATTTCACTGTGTGATAATAATAACTAGAACCTATAGTCTCCTCTCATTAATTAGATTTCCTGTGTTGTTCTTATGATACAATGAAATAAGCTACAGGAGTCTTGAATTAATTAAATTTCATTTGTAATGAATATGAACTCTTTATAAACTGTAAGCGATGGAAATGTTTAATTTTACCTATCAATCCATCTCTATTTTATATAGTGCTTTTACCAGCAGGGCCAGACAGGTTTTGTACTACACCTTTAGTAATCCACTGTCCTAACTTCCAATCCACGCCTAGTTTTAGTCTTTTGGGAGTTTACACTTTCTCCATGTACTAATAGGAATTTCCTTTCAAATACACTGGCTTCCCCCCTACATTTTAGTTGTGTGTGTGAGTGGACCCTGCAATAGACTGGTAAAAAGTCCAGCACCATTTCCCACCTTGCATCCCGTTATTCTAGAATAAGCTGTTGACTCCTGGGACCATGAGTTGGATTAAGAGAGTTTGAAAATATTATTCTATGTTATGCTCCAAGGACAGGTAATGGGTCCTCTTCACTTCTCCTCATACACCACTTCTCTAGGCCTTACCATCCAGACTCTTGCATTGTCATGCAGCTGTACCTGTTCCCATCAGAGGATCACATGGTATTACCTACATTCTCAGCATGCCTCGCCTCGACAATCCTCCTTGTTGTCCCATCCAGTCCATGTATGAAACACACCACCTATGTTTGGCGGAGCTCATTGTTGCTGACATCCCCCAAGCCAGCAGGCAACCTTGAGATGGAGATCGATGGCCAGCTATCCTTCACTGACCACTTTACAACTGCCTCTCGTTCACGCAGATTCACTCTTTATAACATCCACAAGATTAGACCATATATATGCGTCACAGCTCCAGGTCTTGGAATTGGTATTGTCACGCCTTGATGACTGCAACTCTCTACTGGCAGGAATACCTGTATTTGCTACAAATCTGCTTCAAATGATTAAAAATGGTGCATGTCATTCCTCTTTTTAGGGTACTCCAATGGCTCCCCATAACAGCACACATTAAGTTCAAACCCTTGATACACGGCCACAGAGTATTCAGTGGGTCAGAATATTTGCCCACTTATGTCTGTTAATGAATGGCAAAAGGTGATACCACCTGTATGTGGCATCAGATCTCAATCCCGACACTTTTCATGTATAGTTCTTGACTGGTGGAATGATTTGCCTACCTCCATCAGAACTCAAAACTCCTTCAGTTTAAGAAGTGTTTGAAGACTCTCTTCTTCAGGTAATAACAGTTTAAATAATAATAGCTTTGATAGGTTCATGTAACTAAGGAAAGCTCAGACTAGATTTATAATGTTTGGTTTAAACATCTTTACTTGTGATGGTCAATTTTGTAGTCTTGTTCCCAGACTCATGATTACTTGATTATGTTCACCTCTTTTCTAGGTTATTTGGAATAAAACTGTCTGCTATGTTCAAGCCCTCCATAATGTTTGGGATAAAGACACATTTTATCTTTGAATTACCTCTCCGCTCCTCAATTTAAAATTACAAATCAGACAATTCAGATGTGGCTAAAGTGCACATTGCAAACATTCATCCAAGGGGATTTGCATACATTTCGGTCACACCATGTAGAAATGACAACACGTTTTACACTTGGTCGCCCATTTCAGGACACGATAATGTTTTGGACAATTGGCGTCACAGGTGCTTGTGATTCCTCAGGCATGTTTTATTGCTTTATTAGTGTAGCCATCAGATACCGAGGCTTCTGGCTATCTACAGTTTACTTTTGGAGACTGTAGCAGCCATTTTTCAACATGAAGACAAGAGCTGTGCCAATGAAAGTCAAAGAATAATAATAATAAAAATACATTTTATTTATATAGTGCCTTTCCCATGCTCAAAGAAGCCATTGTGGGACTGAAAAACAAGAATAAAACCATTAGAGATGACAGTAAAACCTTAGGATGACCAAAATCAACTATCTGGAATATCATTAAGAAGAAAGAACACACTGGAGAGCTGCTCATTGATCACAAAGGGACTGGAAGGCCAAGGAAGACCTCCACTTAATAATAATAATAATAATACATTTTCTTGATATAGATTCTTCTGATGACAGAAGAATCCTCATTATGGTAAAGAAAAAGCCCCAAACGCCTGCCCAACAGATCAGAAACAAGCTTCAGGAGGAAGATGTTTGTGTGTCGGAGACGACAATCCGCAGAAGACTCCATCAACAGAAATACAGAGAACAAACTGCAAGATGTAAACCACTAAAACAGGATGGCCAGATTGAAGTTTGCA
Source organism: Polypterus bichir lapradei (assembly GCA_026402145.1). Lineage (NCBI taxonomy): Eukaryota > Metazoa > Chordata > Cladistia > Polypteriformes > Polypteridae > Polypterus > Polypterus bichir. The sequence continues at coordinate 68,230,879 of JANRMT010062837.1, forward strand.
AAAAAGGGCTTAGAAGAGCCTATAGAATTCTACAAAAAGGTCTTGTGGACAGACAAGACCAAGATGAACTTTCATCAGGGTGATGAGAAGAGCAAATTGTAGAGATGAAAAGAAACTTCCCACGATCCAAATCAGACCACCTCAACTGTTAAATATGGTGGTGGGGGTATTATGGTTTGGGCATGCATGGCTGCCACTGGTCCTGGGACACTTATCTTCATTGATGATGGAACTGCTGAAGCAGCTGCACAATAAATTCTGAGGTGTACAGAAACATCTCACCTTCTCAAGTTCCAGTAAATGACTCCCAACTCATTGGATGGCACTTCATTCCACATCAAGATGATGATCTAAACATACTGTTAAGGCAACACAGGAGTTTTTCAAAGTTTTAAAATGTAAAATGCTTCAATGACCAAGCCAATCGCCTGATTTAAATCCAATTGACAGGCTGGGGCTGAAGATGGCTCCATTAGAGGCTTGGCAGAGCATCAGCAGAGGAGATACTAAGCACCTGCTGAACTCTATGATTCACAGACCTCAAGCAGTAATTGCACACATGGGATATTCAACCAAGTACTAAACACGACTGCATTAATAGACCTGCCATTGCTATGTCCCAAACGTTATGGTGCCCAAAAAAGGGGGGACATCATATAAAAGGTGTTCTCATTTCTATGTGGTGTTACCAAAATGTATTCCGATACCCTTACATTAAAGTCTACAATTTGCACTTTAATCATGATTGAATTGGTTGATTATGAATTCTAAACTGTGCAGCAGAGGGGTAAACCAAGGAAAAACGTGTCTTTGTCCCAAACATCATGGAGGGTACTGTAAATGTTATCAGAAGATGCGTCATCACAAAGTGGTTTAAATGATTATAATGCAGTATTAAGTATCAAAACTGCAGTATACTATGACATACTCTACTAACCGTACACTGCGTTAGAAAGAAACGAGAAAGAAATACAAGAAATGTAGAGGTACACCTAACCTCTGGATAGATCAGGTAATGGCTGTTTTATTGTATACTAGCAGACCACGTGCGCTTTGCTGCAGTCGCTGTAGTTGGAATAATTATGTATCTACATGCGACTTATAGAGCTTCTTTATATACAACATTTTTGGTAGTAAAAGTCTACTAAACACTAAAGTACAAAAACAAAGTAGAAAGTAAACAGTAAACCGCAACACCGCCGGGAACACCGGCACACCGCGTCTGCTAAACACTAAGAAACACTAAGTAGAAACACTAAAGCAAAAAATACTATTCAGTAAGTATTGTGTCTAGTAAACAGTAAATCAGTAAAGGAGAGAGGACTAAACACTAAGGAAAAAGAACGGCAAGACCGCGTCAGCTGCGGAGCTCAGCTCGGAGCGAAATGAAGTGAATGAAATGACGTGAATGGGAGGGGAGATGATCACGTGACTCCCCCACCCGCCTTAACTCTCCATCCTTCCACAAACACACAAACACAGTCTCTCAGATCCCAACTCTCCTTTATATGTATAGATTATGCTGGTGTCTTTGCCTCGCTGTGCACTGTTTTCTTGGCTTTACTGTACTGCCACCATTTATTGCAGCTTGAGTCATGCAACATACAATTCAATTCAATGTGAAATGGAATATTCAGATTCATTTTATGAAGAGTAATTAGAAACTAAAATTGCTACGAAATATAGATAAATAAAGAAAGGCACTACATAAAAGAAATTTAAAATGAAGTATTAATCCAGTGACAGCATGTTGGCCCAGCCCATGACCCTGAACTGGATTGAGTAGATCTGTGAGTTAATGTATGAATGTATGTTGGCAGAGAAAGTGGGCAGCATGGTGGCACAGTGTTAGCACTGCTGCTTCGCTGTAAGGAGACCAGGGTTCATGGAATTTGCATGTTCTCCTTGTGCCGGTGTGGCTTTTCCCTGGTTGCTCTGGCTTCCTCCCAAAGTCCAAAGATATACAAATTAGGTGGATTGACGATCTTAAATTGTCCTAGTGTGTGGTAGGGTGGCACGTGTGCATGCGTGTGAGTGTGTTTGTTCTCCCTATGATGGACTGGTGCCCTGTCCAGGGATTGTTCCTAACTTGCGCTCCATGCTGGCTGGGATAGGCTCCATCACCCCCGTGACCCAGTTAAGGACAAAGTGGCTTAGAAAATGACCGACTGACTGACTTCCTCACAGCACTGGTTTGATTCTCAGATAGATGGTTTACTTTCTGTGTGGAGTTTGTATGTTCTCATTATGTCCATACAGAGTTCCTCTGAGGATCTGCCATTTTCTCTCACAGTTCAAACACCTTCAGCTGGGCTGTGTGGTAGCTGTAAGATGGCCTGCTGTGAATGAATATAAAGGTGGCCCATGACAGACCTGCATTCTGTCCAGACTGGTTTCTGCCTTGAGCCCATTACACGCCTGTGATCTGGGTTCTTTAAATGGATAGATGATTAATTAAATGTGATTTATAGAATAGGAAAATGCAAATATAGTTAAGGGAATAATGTAGTTAAAAGGTCTCCATTCAAGGAAAAAAAATTTACTGTGCATGAAATTTCAATCCAGTTTCACATTCACGTTAATTAATTAGCTGCTGTAAGAGTTAGTTGCTTTTTTTCTAGCCCATCACACCGTAGACAACACAAAATGTGCCTGCCGACCTTTCCTTTTTAATTTGTTAGTGTGACTCTCAGGAAGCCCCATTTCAGTGTAACTGTTTATGAAAAGCCAAATACCTGAGGGAGAGACGTGTCACTTTCCGTTTTACAGCTGGCTGCTTAGAAAGTGGAGCCCTGGGAGGAGACATTTGCTTTTTCGGCCTTATCAAGACAATGAGATGGGGATCAGCAGGCGGGAAGAAGAGTCTGGAAAGCATGTCGGCAACCCTCCAGCTCACATGCTGTGATGGCCTGCTGTGATCAGAACTTGATGGAGGCTTCGCATTCACATTAAAGAATGAAGTCTTGGGCACACTGATTTCAGCCTACAAGAAGAAAGCAGGAAAATGTTAAACGAGGACAAAAGCTTTAACATACCTGAGTTGAACACTTTCTTTCATTTCTGGCTTGATTGAGACAGACTGCGGTTGTGCTTAATGGGATGCATGCATCAGTTAGAACAAAATAAAATAAAATGGATATTACCTCCATACCTTTAGAAATCATCGAGTTTATTATCTTAAAGTAACAAATTCACATTTCTACAGGACTGTATTGTGCCAGGTGTCACATAAAGAAGATAAGGGTGAAGAGCGAAAGAATGTTCAGAGCGGCAGGCAAACCATTGAAGAAAGTCAACTACAACCACATTGCTGAAGCCCAAATTGGATAAAATGATAGAAAAGACACGGGCAAATACAATGGAAAAGCTTTGTTAACCGTTTGGTTAGTTTTTGCAATAATGTTGTTGTGACACTGCATAATATGGCACTTCTGATCCAGTTCTGCTTTAAATGTCTCTAACTTGAAGAATGATTAGAAAAGCTGTGATGCCATAACTGACTTGACTGCAGTCCAGTGTTCTGCTCCACTTTACTTCAATAGCTGTGTCTGTCTATGGAGTGTAGCTTCAGTACTGAGTTCACAATCTCATTTTTTTTTAGTAATGAATGGCCTGGGTCGCAATGTAATTCATAAAGAAAGAGTGTGATCTGTGACCAATACATGTGGGCATTTTAAAAATCACAGGATCTTTAAATATGAAGAACAGAAATAACCTCCCTGTTTAAATGTTGGCTGATGACTTTTATTTTAACATCACTAAATTTGTCCACGCATTTCTGACTATCCAATTTATACATTACAGAGAATGAGACTGCTGGCTCATTTTAATGTTCAAAACTCACAATACTGAATTGTCCTTTAATCGATACATAAAATAAGAAAATTCACTGGAAAAAAGAACGCTAAAACTGAATAACCTGCCAGCAATAAGGGCACCCGAGTAAACAGCCAGCAGTTACAAAACCTGCACCTTATTTTGACCTTATTTGAACGGAGCCTCCTTGGACATTTTAACTCTGGACTCTTTTATCCCTTGTATTTCTTACATCATTCTTTTAGAACCATAGACAAATTGTTAACTTATTAGACATGGGACAATTAGGATCGGAATGGACAAACAGCCTGAGAAAGGCAAACAGTGATTGATTATTCTTGTAATCATTGTTAATCTGAGCTGAATTTAGACCCTTAAGTTTGGGTCCATGCTGGGCAGAGAAGGAAGGGAGAAAGGAAGGACAGCAAGCAGAGCAGAGCAGGAAAGAGAAAAGCAAGAAGAGCTGAGAAGCGAAGAGCCCAAAGAAATCGACCTCTGCGGAGTGAACACCAAAATGAAGCAACTCTGCACCCAGACTTTAAAAGACTCATCTTCCATCACCTTCATTTTCTGCATAAGTAATTTCAATAAGACTCTTTTTCAAATACATTTCTTAACCTAAATCTCTTTTCAAATACATTTCCTACTTTTTGTTAGCATCAGATTTATTGTGTTTTTATTAATGTTACTTTATGATAATACTAGCAAAATACCAGCGCTTCGCAGTGGAGAAGTAGTGTGTTAAAGAAGTTATGAAAAAGAAAAGGAAACATTTTAAAAATAACGTAAAATGATTGTCAATGTAATTGTTTTGTCACTGTTATGAGTGTTGCTGTCATCAAGGATTTGATTATCATTATTTCTTTCAATCAGGTTTGTATTTGGAGGATGTGTTGTCTTCAAGTTACATTCCGTGTTTGTCAACCGTTGTAAAGATAACGGGTTTCATTCATCGAAGTGTTCACTACCCAAATCGGTACTCGTGAATCTAAGATGTTTAACAGGCATTCCCGGTATTAAGTAGTGGATTTGCCTGCGAATATTTAGCGGCAGCGCGTCTATGATCTTTGTGGAATTGCCTGCGAGTATTTAGCGGCAGCGTCTCTATTAACTTGTGGATTTGCCTGCGAGTATTTAGCAACAGCGTCTGTATGAACTTGTGGAACTGCCTGCGAGTATTTAGCGGCAGCGTGTCTATGAACTTGTGGATTTGCCTGCGAGTATTTAGCGGCAGCGTGTCTATAAA
>JANRMT010062837.1:68239027-68284176 GCA_026402145.1 Polypterus bichir lapradei
TAAGTACTGTTGTAGAAAATTAATTATGGTTCCTCGCCAACAATGACACGACAAATTGTCCGATAATGATGAGTTTAATTTTACTGCACAACAAAGGAGAGTGTTACAGCTCTTCTAAAGGAGCCTCTTCAGGCGACTGTGTATCACCGCCATTGTTCTTCTTCCGGCAGTCTTCAATCCAAATCCCTAAAGCAGATTCCATCTGGACTACCGCCTTATTATGTCCACTTACAACTCATTTTGCGCCCTTGTTAAAGGACACTGAGGCCGTAGATCTTATATTCTTTTCCTCCTTTTTAAATAAAAAGAATTGTGGACTCATTGATGCCGTAATGGCGTCCTACAGTGGTGTAGCTGTTCCCATCCTTCAACATATCCAAAACTTTTACCTTTTCGGCAATTGTTAGCATCTTCCGTTGGCGCTTGGGCACGGCCCCTAAAGCAGTAGCAGGGGCAGATCCTTTTGGAGCCATAATGAAGGACTTGACTACGCACAAAGATAAACACAAAAGACCACAAAACTTAACTCTTTACACAGCGAAACATGTTGATGCTGAATGAGCGAGACGAGACTTCCTGGTTAATGCCACAGAATCGAATTCGGTGCTCCGTCGCTGAGCCAATCAGCACACAGGAACTTAACTGCATGCTCTGATTGGGTAGCTTCTCAGCCATCCGTCAATAGCGTCCCTTGTATGAAATCAACTGGGCAAACCAACTGAGGAAGCATGTACCAGAAGTAAAAAGACCCATTGTCCACAGAAACCCACAAAGCAGCGAAAAATCCATGTTATATATTTAGATATGCTTACATATAAAATCCACAAAAGAGTGAAGCCGTGAAAGTCGAAGCGCAATATAGCGAGGGATTACTGTAGTCTTAAAAAGTTTATTGAAAGAAATTAGAGATGAAAATCAAAGAATGTCCCATGGCAACTTTTTGAATCAGCAATCGGTGAAATGCAGAGTTACGTCCTCCGACATTAAGATGAAATAGTCACACATGTCTCTTCTGCTGACGACACCTTTTTTGTCGCTGTTGTTTCTTCTTCTGGTGTCACTCTCAGACAAGGCATAATTATTTTAACATTACACATGGGATTCCGGAATATGTGATGTTACACACATCTGATTGGCTGGCTGTTGGTATCATAAATAACTTTGCTTACAGTCTTTAATCTTTTAACTACAGTATGTCCAAATTCCTTCTTTTCCCAAGCTGTAAACCAATTTGGTGATTCCTATTCCTTTATAATCTGTTCTCAGGTTATAAAGTAATCAATAACTGCTGAGGCATCATCCTAGTCTTCTACTTTATTTGCACAGATGTTTTAAAAGTGAGGTACACTTCAGAAAGAGGAGATGCTTTGATGTTAATTACCTCCTCAGGTGTTAAGTTCATCCTGTCTATCTTGAGCAAAATATTTGTTTTAGGGTGATACAATTCTGGAAGAGAAGGCACTTTGATATTAACCATTTTTGTAAGATTGAGTTAATTTTTGTTTGTGTGGGCAAGAAATAAAATAAAAAATGTTAAAATTGAGGACACTACATATATGAACACATGTTAATCCATAACAGCTTGGAAGATGGATGGATCAATGGATGGAGAGATGGACATTTGATTCCAAAGCTTGAGTCTTGGCCAGTTAATTGACTTGTTTAAAATCCCATAGGTAAAACAGATCACATGGGTTTTATTAGAATCCCTTTATCACTATTACACACTACCTGAAAAATTGACAGGATGTCAAGTAAACAAAAAAAAATAAAAAAACAAGATTCAAAAGACGCCTACTGCTCCATCATCAACACGTTGCCGACCTTTTAAAAGAACCCTGAGATGTACACTTGTGTAATGACCATGAGTGGAAGATGACTAGTTAACTAGCAGCTTCCTTGCACACCTTCTTCAAAACCATCATTAATTGGGGTTTCTCTCCCACAACTCCAGTCCTTTGTTTATTTGTGTTGCCTAATTTTTACATGCAGGGCGTCAAGGATTATTGTGAGTGAGAAGATCTCAGGACATGATTAAAATGTGTAGAATATTAATCAAAAGGTGAAAATTACCAGAAGGCAAAACCAGAAGACAAAACAGAGTCGCAAGTTAAAAACTGAATTAATCAAAACCAGGAAACCAATCCTAACATTAGGACCTACTTAGAGGGAAGCTAACTAGCACTATTTCAAACAAGACAGTTTTATATCCACCAAGGAATAACTTGTAAGCATGAACACTACCATATTGATACGCAATGCCCTGTGACATCACAAGGGTGATAAAGTTGTCATGTGATCAACACTGGGCAGTCACTAAATAATTCAAATCAAGACGGTAAAAAAATATAACAATTCAAAAATGCAGAACAGGCCTCGGTATAAGATTCAATATGCAAAAAAAAGAAAATAAGATTTTATGTTACTGAAATTAGATGTGAAGGGATGACTTGCTAGCAAAAGTTTACTTTGGGTAAGGGCACAACCAGGATGGTACGACAGGGGAATGTCTGCCACAGTCCTTCAAGATTATCACAGAGAATGTGTCACAAGCTGGAACACCTACAGTAGCTTTAAGGCCTTTAGGAATTCAATCTTAACCATACACCCCTTGATTAATGAGAACTAACGTCTATTATAGTGTTTAAAATAAAATTAGTCATTAATATTCTAACCACCTAAAACAAAAAGAATACACTAATAATCTAGCAATAGTACATAAGTAACAAAATGAACTCAATAAAGCAGTATTTTGATAACTAAAAAGGCAATAATTAAACACAACAACAAAACAATAAAAATCCAAATGATAGAAAAAATAGAGTTGGAGATAGGAAAATAATAAACTTTCACATGAAAAGTTGTATATCTAAATTTTACACTAGAGTTAAATACTAAACTCTGAGAAAAAGCTCCTGAAAACCCAAACCTAAAAACCTGAATCCAAAAATATCTACTCTTTAATCTTTAATCTAAAATCTTTGACAAAAATCTATATCACTAAGCCAGAGTTGAGAAATGACAAGTCAAGAAATCAGGAGGCAAATTTCTCCTAGAAAAATCTGACGTAAACAGGTACCATGCAATGTAATTATGTGATTGAAAACTTGTCCAAAGAACAGGTTCAAATGATGAACAAGCAAATTAAAGTATTGAAATGGAGACACCTAAGAATAGTTGAGAGGGCAGCAAGTTTGGAAAAATGAAGAATGAGAAATACTGATTGACAAGTTTGTATATAATGTGACAACAAGGGGGCCCAAACCTCTGACACAATATCATAATAATTTATTATAAATAAGTCACCAAATGTGCAGTAAAGTCCAACTACAATTATAATAAAAGCGAGTGTATCTCTTTTCTCTCCTTCCACTCCTCTTATGAGTGTCGTCCGCTTCCTCACATCAAGGAGTCAGAGTTGGGAGGTGACACTTTCAAACCAGGCTCGGGACTGCCACTACATGTCAATTAAGAGCACTGGCAGGTCATATGGAAAGTAGGGAGGTCTTCCACCAACAGCACCCTCTACCAGACCCCAGGGACCCCGACAGGGTTGCACTTCCAGACTCCAACTCCCAAGCACCCATGTGGGTGTCCCAACTGTGCTACCACAAGAGGACCACTTCCACCTGCTGTTTGGGGAATAGGACTGCTCTCAACCTCCAGCTCCCACTGGTCAAAGCCACATGTTAATCAAGCCAGGCACAAAGTTGCTTCTTTGCCAATGCATCTGTCCTTCTGCTCTGGCCTTCTGTCCATATATAAAGCTATCCTCTTTCCTGTTCTTCTTCTCGGACATCCACAGCAAACACAAAAGTGATCAAAATGTCAAAGCAAAGATTCATAGCTACCTAAAGATCCATCCATCCATTATCCAACCTGCTACAGTGGATCCTTGGGTCACGACCGTAATTAATTCCAAAACTCTGGTCGTAAACCGATTTGGTCGTGACCCAAAGTAATTTCCCCCATAGGATTGTATGTAAATACAATTAATCCGTTCCGGACCATACGAGCTGTATGTAAATATATTTTTTTTAAAGATTTTTAAGCACAAAAATAGTTAATTATACCATAGAATGCACAGTGTAATAGTAAACTAAATGTAAAAACATTGAATAACACTGAGAAAACCTTGAACAGAGAAAACTAACATTGCAAGAGTTTACGCTATAGCCTTACGAACCGCTCTCTGTAAACACTTTTTTTAATGAGTTTTAAGCACAGGGAAAAAAACAAACATTTGAAAAATCCGTAATTTATACAAAAACTAACCATAAACAACCAAGAAAACTAACCTTGCATGAGTTGAGTTCTGGCATGAAGGAAGTGAGGTGGAACTGGGTGGAAAGGGGATTACAGTTTTGAGGTAAAGTCTGTGACGATGCGGGTTTGCTGCATGATCCCATCTGACTTCCGGGAGCCCTTAAACCCGTCACTGTCGGTAATGTTACCGATGAGCACGACAGTGAGGCACTACAATGGAGCAATCGGATGGTGCAAAAAATGCCAAGGGCTTTTATTAAAATCAACAAAACAACAATCAAAAACAAAGTCCAAATTAAAGTGGAGTGCTTTCAGAATCCTTCAATAAATAAATGATCCCATAAAAACAGAAGTGAAGTGGAGGTTAAATTCCAGTAGAAAAAAGTCTTCATTAAATGCAACGAGATTAAAACAATGCTGGAAGCAGTCTCTTTAAAAACAAGCCCGGTGCATTCTTTAACTGCCTTCTTGGCCTTACTGCCTTCTTTAACTGCCTTCTCGCGCTCTCTCTCGCACAGGGAGAGAATGAACATGTGCGGAAATCATCGGCGTGTATGAACCGGAAGGGAAACTGGCTAGTTCGTCACCCGAGTGTGTGGTCGTGAACACATGCAAAAGTTTGGCGGACTTTTTGGTCTTAACCCGATTTGTACATGGTCCGAGACGTTCGTGACCCGAGGTTCCAATGTATATCCTAACTACAGGGTCATAGGGGTCTGCTGGAGCAAATCCCAGCCAACACAGGGTGAAAGGCAGGAAACAAACCCCGGACAGGGTGACAGCCCACCGTAGCACCTAAAGATCCTTTTTGTTAAATAACTAAGCAACTCACACCTTTCCTTATTTGGTATTTTTCATTTTTATCCAAACTTTGGACATCAATAATACCATACAAGCATCTCAAACACCACCATGTAAATGATGTCAGTCGTCACACTGCCACCAGAGAATTTGACTAACAATATATGTTGTCATAAATGACATGGCTGCAGTAATTACAATCCATCCAAAACAGTGGTATCCATAAAGGAAAATTACAAGAAAATTGTACATCACAAATGAGACGATGACATATTTATAATAGGAATAAGAAATAAGCAAGAAAACTAAATAAAAACAGATGAAATTAGCACACATGCATAATATTTCTGTTATGTTCTGTATCTTTATTCTATGAATTGTATAGAGACCTTAATGGAAGCACCTGGGAAATAAGCAATAATTATGGACCACCCACCACTTAGATTTCAGCAACTGAAATAGAAAACAATTAAATTAGACCTAAATACAAAGAAAAGTGTGAAGAATTTAAAAAGGGAGCAAACTGGAGGGTGTTAGGCTTCAAACATAACCAAAAAAAAAAAAAACAAGTTAAACCTTCCATAGCCTGCTCAGAATAGAGCTCACCACAGGCAGCCTGACCCCAGAATCTACAGAATACTACACGGGCCTAAGATGGGGTTTGGCTTCCAAAGTTCAGAAATGCCTTTAAAGTCTCAACATCTCTTAGATGCTTCTCAAAGGAGAAAAACAATGACAAAACTCAGGTTTGATGGGACTACATTTAAAAATTGTGAGTGGACATGGGCAGTTAGACTTTACTCATGTGGTCAGGAATGGGCAGTCACAGCGTAGATAAACCTCTAAGAATGTTGCTTCTCGAAAAAGTAAATAAATAAACTATCATCAATATTCTAATCAATACTGTTTCACAGTTAACGTGCATACAACCAAAATGGAAGAAAAAGTCTGTGACGTGATGGCATCTTTTTTTTTTTTAAACTGAATTGTCAAATGGGAAAGGTACTATATAAATAAAATGAATTATTGTTATTATTAAATGAATTATTACAAGAGACATGCAGCACATGCAAAGCAGCTTGTAAAGGCAGATGCATAATAGTGGTTACTGGTTGAGGGGTTGTGTTTTTTATCCCTTTTAGATTCTGCTGTTTTAAGAATTCACTTAGGCTCTGTGCCCAATTCATGTGTCTTTTGGAGGGAAAAACTGGAATGCAATCGGGAGTGGGATGGAGCTGCGGAAGTAAAAGAAAGTGAGCAAGAACAGGAGGAAGAAGGACAGAACTTTATCAGAAGCATCCAGGAGAAGAACTGAAAAATCGGTGCCATGCAGACCTCTACATACCAGTCTCTAGAGATTTCTGCCTTCCAACACTTTTTATTGTGGGACTTTCCTGCCAGATTTTAACTTGGTGAGCCCTTGCCAACCAGGATTCACAAAAAACAGACAACCAAAGCCAGTGCCAGGTGCTTTTTCAGTTGCATAACTGTATTTATTAAAAAAAAACAGAGAAATCAAAATCATGCATAACAACTCTGGTCAACAAGGAACCTTGTGTTTTTTATTCAGACGGATGTCTTGATGTGGGTTGATTCCATCTTTCTTTCATGTCCTTCAAATGTACATAACTCTGCTTAATTTCTGTTTTCAGCACCAGAGATACCATGGTGGTGTTTGTTTTGACCGTAGAGAGATGTTTCTTCCCAATAGCCTGATCACTTTATTCCTCCATTGTTTATCTGCTTTAAATGTCCATACGGGAACAAGTTAGCAATGAACTGATATGGGTGAAAACAACAATGATATCCAGACTGCAACAACTATTTGCAATTAATATTGAGCAACTTCTTTATAAATATTCAGAGCAAAACACAATGTGGGTAAAATTTCAGTCTTTTCACAAGTCTTGGCACTGTTCCACAAACCTGACACACAGGTACGGACACAAGTTTAGCAAAACACACAGGCTTTATTTCATTGTGGGAAACTCTTCCCAAGTGTTTCCCAGTAGCAAAGCACAATAATAATCACACTACCCTTTGTCCTTTCTTCTTCTCTCTGTCTCTTTCTTCCTGTCTCCACTCCTCCTTCAGCAAGCTTCATCCCTCTTCCTTCTGACTCTGGCTTCATTTACATTGCATGTGTGTGTAATTCTGGTGGCCCATTAGCGTGACCTGTAAGGCAAAAGCCCCCTGCTGTAGGGCTCTGCAGTGCCTGCAGCACCCCCTGGCTGACCACAGAGAACCCAACAGGGCTGAGTAGTAGGACTACCATCTCCCACGAAGTCCTGAGGGAATCCATGGCGCTGCATCAACCCAGGGGAGCTGCCATCTAGCGATCCGGGGGAGATTGTGTCTCGTGCATGCTCTCTCCCCTGGTGTTTTCATTACACAGGAGTCCCGGCCGGGTAAGGAGCCAACTATCTGCCACAGTCTGCCTTGGAAAATGTCTTAGAAAACTATTCTCTCTATGAAAGATTTTTAATACTATTTTATTTTGCAAGTAATGTATTATTTGCTCATACTCATAGGATAGTTAGATATATTTGCTACACTTCTCATTTTCTCCATAATGTCTAACAACCTCAACAGTTGTGGACCTCTGAGAAACTCAAGTGTGTATACCATTCTTGTACAGTTTGAATTCTGAAAATTGATTATGCTGTGTCAGAGTACTGAAATCAGAAAATGACAAGAAAGGCAAGGCCAGACAAAGCCCTTTGACACCATGGGTCCATCCTCTTGACTGTGGCAGTAGTGGCATAACAGTGTCATCTTTTGTTAGTGGTACAGGTTGTCATAAACTTGACAAAGAGACACAAACATGTTTGGGGCAGCCACCCATATATTGGTTTGCTGGTCCCGAAATTGGCTGAATAAATGTATTACAGAGTAGAGTCCACAACAGAACTGATCTGAGATGGTCAAAATGATGGTTTTAAAGGCAAGCAGAGGAAATGATGTCATCAATGGGGCCGGAACCAGAAGTGATGTCATTAGGGCCAGGTGGAAGTTCCTGTAACTGGTCTGCAGAGAACTAAAATAAAGAGTCAGTGCACTCTGCCACCCTCTGGTCTGGCGTGGAATTACTCTCACTCAGGCCCTTTAGCTGCCTTCATGCACATGTGTGTGACAAGGTATATACACTGGGTCCTTTGATTAAAGTGCTGCAGTGTTTGGACCAGTGGTGCAAGTAGATACTCACTGAAATAATTCAGGATGGCCCCCCCTGGGGAAGTGGGTGTTATTACAGGGGGTATCACGGTTTTACATTGCTGTATATAAACACATTTATACTGTTCATACATACAACAACTCTAAAGAATAAAACCAAACAAATACAGTCTTCAAAGCACTCGTATAATAAGGCATTTTATTACTTGTGTACTTTGAAAAACACCTTATGCACTTGCTGAGGGCATATTGTTACATTACAATAATAATACTAATAAAGTCCATAATAATTTGGACCTTAACATTCAAAAAACTCAGGAGATGACCACAGATTTCAAGAAACAGACACCTGCTCACCTATTACTTGCCATAAATGGCTCAGCTATTGGGATGACAGAATCATTTAAGTTTCTCAGCATTGTGCTGTCACAGAAACTTAAGTGGGACAAGAACATCACATGCATTATTAATAAGGCCCAACAGAGAATGTTCTTTGTGCGTCAGCTGGCAAAATTCAATCTCCCTTAAGTAATATTGGGTCAGTTCTACACAGCCATCACCGAGTCCAATCTGACCTCATCTATGACTGTCTGGTTTAGTGCTGCCTCTGTTCAGGCTAAGGCCGGTCTGCAGTGTATCATCAAAGCCTGTGAAAGGATCATAGGTGGTAACTTACTGCACATTCAAGTCCTATATGAGTCCAGAGTAAGGAAGATCCTGGCTGATCCGACCCACCCAGAGCATCACCCGTTCCAAAGATATCTTTGTGCAGTGAAAGCTAAAACAACACGCCACCTAAACAGTTCTTTCCAGCAGTTAATCTGACTAATCAGGTCTAAACCTGTTTATACCTGCTCACTGAACTGCCTCCTCTACCCTAGTTTTTGTATTGCCCTTATATGCTGGATCATATTTCATAATTTTATATTTTATATTCATATATTTATCTTTCGCATTCCGTGTTGTCCATATATGTTGCACCAATACTATCAAGACAAATTCCTAGTACACATTAGTGTACTTGGCCAATAAAGTGAATTCTGATTCTGATTTGGAACTTGATCTGCAACCACTTTGACACTACTTCTTATGATAACTCAATTGAATAAGAAAGACCATACAGACACTCCAATCATTTTTTATTTATGCTGCTGAATGATATGCAAACAGAGCTTAGGTAAGGTCAAGTCAGGTTGGGGAGCAGGCACTGATACAACATGTTGCTGCATATCATCATGAAAATGATATCACATATACATCTCAGTATTTTAGTTATTCAGAGCTGTAATATCACGAATGTAATGGATTCTGTGTCCAGTTGGAGGAAGACAGCTGGTGTAAGAAGCAAGTAGTGATTCACACACATAGAGCACATAGAAGATCACATACAAAACAAATCATTTAACGTGCTACTTTAATTACGATGTGATTTGAGAAACTGGTTAATTAAACAATTTTAAGATGATGTTTATGATTTTCTACTTTAATGACAAAATAAACTACATGATTAAAGTGGAAATTTCGAGATTGAAGTTGACATTTCGTCCCCACTGTGTGCCTTTTTTGTCTCTGTACCCTAATAAGCTTTCATATGACACTCAGACGGCGGGCTACAACTCGCCTTTTTTACGGCGACTTTGATATCTGACAACTTCTTTTTTATTTCCAGCACTGTGCGACTTTGTGAACATGAGCTTTCAAGTTTCTCTAACACGTTATGTCACTCGATCAACTTCCTTTTGTTGATTATACCACGGTTTAAATAAACAAATAGTATGTTTTTCCTTTGCTTCCACTTGGTATTCGCTGAAATTCTTATATTTTCCCCATGCTTTTCCCATTGTCTTTTCACAGAAGGCTGAGCTTAAGGGCGATTTATATTGATTTGCATATTCAAAGAGGCGTAATTCTGGGAGGAGATGAGACGGGACAGAAGGCGTGTGCACGAGCATCACTTTTCACGCTGACTGGGATTTATGGAGCGGAAGAACGCAGAAGTTGGAGTACACACAGATTCCTGCATCTGGATTTTTCTGTGCATAAGCACATTTCGCCTTTTGTGCTTACGTCATGTTATAGTGCGAATTCTATGCACAGTGTTATACATGAGGCCCTAGGATTCTAAAAACTTAGACCTTTGTCCTTTTGCATAGATATCAGGAGCAACACACACCCCTTTCCAGTGACCCCATGACCCATGCTCTCCCAATCCATCTACTGACTTCATAGGAAAAGTTACCAGAGACACAAATGTCACTGCCAAGGTCTGCGGTTGACATTCTCTCCACAAACAGACACACTGCTGATGGCTGTGCCTAAGAGGTCATTGAAGGCCTGGACCTTGGTTTTTTATCCAGGAAATTTGCAATCCCAGACACTTAGACTCCTCGCTCAGTCTCTCGAGAGTTCTGATCAGAGTCTCCATCGATTCCATGAAAACCACAGCACAGTCAGAAGATTATGAAGGGAAGTGGGACACCACCTCACTGTTAGGTAGGAATATCTAATAAAGTGGCCACTCACGATGGCTTTTACTGTCTGTCTTTTTACATTTATAAATCTGGAGATCCTCAAAACAAAAGCTAGACCCGTTGTATTAACTTTTGGCCCTTATTTCATCTATTCTACAAAATTTATTGAGATTATAAATTACATGTTAGACTGGAAACACAAAAAGAGAGGAGAAGGAGCAGGGGGACTGGATTTAGACAGTAATCCAAAATTATTAGGAAATGCCTCCTGTGAAATACATTTAGAAGTGAAATTTCAACTGTAGGTCTTCTAATAATAAGCGGACAGTGTAAATAGCTGGGTAAGCATCACATTTCAAAAAACTGTAAATCTTCTGCAAAGCCAGGCAGCCTTTCTTTGCATGTGTCAGTGAGCGCTGCCTTAGCCCTAGCATTAGCCACAATATGGAGGATTCCTGAAATGGACTGGCCTTTAACAGAATAATATCCAATTTATGCATGATTCTTTCACACAGCCTTATGGTATTTCAGAAAACATTGCCTGCTTTCCACTTTGGAATCACCTTAATGCTTTCTTAAAGCACAACAATTGCTTTTGGCCAGGCCAAGATTCTTGTAAAGCTTATATGTCAAATTCATGAGTCAAGGTACTGCAAAAAATTACTCAATACCTGGAAATGTGTACCTTCTGTTGTTATTCTTCAAGTAGATTTTATTACATTCTTTTCCATTCTGTTTCTGTAGAGCGTACATAACATAATTCATTTAAGTATAATACTGTATACTGACCATCCATCCATACATCCATTCTCCAACCCGCTATATCCTAACTGCAGGGTCATGTGGGTCTGCTGGAGCCAATCCCAGCCAGCCAACCGCAGATCCATCCATCCATCCCGCTATATCTTAATTACAGGGTCAAGGGGGTCTGCTGGAGCCAATCACAGCCAACACAGGGTGCAGGGCAGGAACAAATCCCGGGCAGGGCGCCGGCTCACTGCAGGGCACACACACATACCAAGCACACACACTAGGGACAATTTAGGATCGCCAGTGCACCTAACCTGCATGTCTTTGGACTGTGGGAGGAAACCCATGCAGACACGGGGAGAACATGCAAACTCTCCTAACTGCGAGGCAACAGCGCTACCACTGTGTCACCTTGCCGTCCTTATACTGACCATGTATGTATATATATATATATATATATATATATATATATATATATATATATATATTGTGATCGATAGGGGGCGCTCTCGCTCCCTTGAACCCCTGTCCACGACTCCAGACACCAGGTAAAAGTCCAAATGCTGACTTTATTTTTATGCCACAGTGCACAAAGCACACTCTCCACCACAATACTCATAAACTCACACTAATAAATCACAATAAACAATCCTCCAGCTCCCAGACGCGTTGCCACCCTTCCACCCAGCTCAGCTCGCCATCTGGGAGCTCCCACAGTCCTTTTATATCCCCCGACCCGGAAGTGTTCCCAATCCAACAGTCCACAAATCCATATTCCTTCCGGGTCAGGGTAAACACTGCTTTTTCTCACCCCGGAAGCCCGTCGCTCTTCCTATGACGAACTTCCGGGTCATAGGGCACGAAGAACTCTTCGGTCCTCCCTGCAGCTCCCTCTCATGGCCCCCATGGCATCCAGCAGGGCGGTGCATAAAAACTCCATTGTCCATGATGCCCTGATGGTCTTCTGGGAACCTCCATGCTGCAAGGAGGGCTCCACCTGGCGGCTTGGGGGTATTGGCCGGGGTACATAGCCGGCCATATCTTACAATATATATATATAAATATATATATATACTGTGCACAAATTGATCTGAAGCCTCACAATTTGTTGTTTGGAAAAACGGGTAGCTACATGAGCAGGGGTACCTAAGTGTGAATAATATAGAATTTTACAGTATATTATATTTTATATAGTATATTATATTTTATATAGTATCATATTATTATACAGTACAAACTTAGTGCCCACTTTACAGAAGAGTGTGATATAAATATAGGTCAAGACAAGATAAGACAGGACAAGACAAGATAAGATAAGAAAAGATGAGATAAGAAAAGATAAGACAAGATAAGGTAAGGAAAGATAAGGTAAGATAAGATACAATAAGACACGAAAAGTTCAGGCAAGATAAGATAAGATAGGGTAATATAAGATAGGATACGGAAAGGCAAGATAAGATACTAGAAGACACGATAAGATCAGGCAAGATAAGATAAGATAAAATACGCTATTATGCACACTAGGTAGCCATGTCATTACATACACCAATAAATTTATACAAAAATGTCTTCTCCTCCAGACAGCCAATCATGGAGCTGCAAGTGAATCTATATGCAGTATATACAGTATATAGCATTTAGAAATGGTCAAAAGGTTAGTTGTGGTCTGATGTGTGGGCTAAGTATTTTTGACCGTGATATTATTGTTGCTGCCAGACATGGTGGTTCTAGGGTCTCAGAAACAGCTGCCCTGCAAAGATTTTCACACACTGTAGTCTCAGCAGTCTGAAGGAAATGCTGTAATAAACAGAAAACACAGCATGAGTGGCAGTTCTGTGGGTGAAAATAAATTATTAATGACCGAGGTCAGCAGAAAATGGTCAGACTCATTCATGCTAACAAAAAGACTGAAAATACCAAACAACAGTCCCTTGTAATGGAGGTGTACAGAAAGGCATCTTTTGGGGTACATTGCATCAGACCTTGAAGTTACAACAGCAGGTAAGAGCAGACCAGGTTCCAGTTCTGATCGCTAAAAACTGGAATGCAAGACTAGAATGGGCAGGTGATTGTGAAAACTGGTTAACTAAAGACTGGAGAAATGTAGCCTGGTGTGTGTAATATCCTATATAATGGAAAAGAGACTATACTCTGGACATCTGATACATCATGAGCTGATCAGGATCAGAGGGAGAAGAGACACAGACCAAAATCAAAGGGTGAAAGGTGCAAGTTTTCTTTTACAAAAGTACTGTAAACAAAAAAAAAGCAGTGTCAGGTGGGCTTTGAGTCATAGTCCTTCAGTGCTGACACTCCAATCAAAAGTAAATACAAATTTGAAAAATCAAAAGGAACAAAACTAAAAAAACAAAAATAGTGGTTTTACAGTGGGTAGAATGTATCCTAATAGTCCTTTATTCAAAAACTACATACACATAAAAAATAAAGTCACTTTTCCTTCTTTGAAACTAGCTCAATAAGCTCTTCAAAAGGGAAATGTAGAGAAAAATATTTATAAAAGAAATCAAGTATGTGTTGTGATGGATGACCTGCAGCTCAACCCAGCCGTGATGCCCAAAGATTGGATGGGGAAAGGCAGCTGCTTTAGGACACTGCCTTCCCCAAAACGCTAGATGGCTGCTCCTCTGCAGTGTAGCAGTGCCCCAGATTCCCACAGGAAATCCTGGGACTTGGAGTTTGGTTTCTCAGCCCTGTCGGGTGCCATGTCTGCCACCAGGGGGTGCTGTGAGAAGTCCTGGGGAGTTATGCTTCCCTTATAGCCGGGAAGTACTAGGAAGTCACGAGGATGGAAGTCCCAAAGTACTTCTGGGCTTATCAAAGACCTGTAATTCTCCAACTGACCTGGAAGTGCTGGCAAGTCACATGGGAGGAAGAACAGAAACACTTCTGGGTCAAGGACTACTTAAAGAACTGCTGTGAACCCAGCGAACAAGCCAGAGTCAGGTGGAGGTGGACAAAGTTTGCTGGGAGGTGTGGTGGAGAAAGAGAAAGGAAAAAATAATAGTGTAACTGTTTCTTACCTGTGGTTGTGGTGGTAGAGAGCACTGTGACGAAAAGAAAAGGAATAAAAAGTGTTCTTGGTGCTTTTTCCTCATGTTGTTAGTGTCTGTGTTTTGAATTAGAGGAGTGACAGTGCCCTCTATTGTTACAGTGTATATCTCTCTATTATAAAAAAAAAATCCTGGAGAGAAACACAAGGACGTCGAGACGTGATCTTTACGTTAAGATCATGGAAGACATTTTAATGAAACCGCGAGATGGCCACAGAGCTTCTCGCCAGGGACCTTAAACATGACACTTTGTGCCAAGAGATTGGCCCAGGATCATCTCGCGATGACGTGGAACATAAGATTCTTGCAAGACACACCCTACTTACAATCAATATCAAATAAGCCAAAAGGCAGAAAAACATTCAGTCATCTAAAGGATTTGAGCACACACAGATCCAGGGCTCTCAGCACATACATATAAAGCGTATAAGGACAGTACGTTATAAATGAAATGTCGACATCTAAGCGAAGAAGCAAACAGTGCAGAAAAAAGAGACTCAAAAGCGTTGGAGAGAAAAAAAGCAAAAAAGAATAACTTACTTTTATTTAGTTCCTCCTGTGCATTTCTGCACATCGGGCAACAAGCATCTGCCAACAAGGTCGATCCTCAGCGATAATATTCATATTTTGCCAACTGATGTTGATGTTCTTGAGGTCTTCATGCAGGGTTCTTCTCCAAGTGATCTTTGGTCGTCCAATATTCCTTTTTCCCCCCAGGGGAACCCAGTGCTTCGCGATCTTTGGGTGCCAATTTTCTGGTAGGCGGAGAACATGTCCTGCAAGGCGCATTCGGCGCTGAGCGACAATCGCTTCCAGTCGGCGAGTGTTTGCTCTTCTTAGAACTTCATCGTTTGTGATGCGGTTGCAATAGGAGATTCGAAGAAGGCCTTGCCAATTCTGTAGCTGACATCCACATCTGTACCGCCGTCCTTGGCCACGATGCTCCCAAGGTATGTAAACTGGTCGAGCTCATCTACCAGCTTATTCTCGATCTTGATTCCTGCGCTGGTCCTTCGGTTGATGGTCATGATCTTTGACTTTTCAGTGCTGATGCAAAGACCCACCTTCGATGCCTCTTCACTCAGTGAGATGGTCATTCGTTGAAGGGAGGGTTTGGTCGAGGCTAGTAGCACTACATCGTCTGCAAAATCCAGGTTGGTGAGGCGAGCTTGGTCTTTCCAGCTGATACCAAAACCCGCGTTGTCCATCGCATGTTTGGTGACAAAATCGATCACAAGGAGGAAGAGAAAAGGCGATAGGAAGCAACCTTGGCGAACACCCGTCTCGATATCGAAGAAATCCGTATGGCCCTCTTCGGTCTTCACACAACAGCTTGAGCCTTGATACAGATTCTTGAAGATGGAGATGAAGCGCTGGGGTATGCCATAAAGTGCGGTTATGCACCACAACGATTTACGGTGGATACTGTCAAAGGCTTTTTTGAAGTCGATGAAATTTATCAGGAGCGTTTTTTGGAATTCGCCGCATTGCTCGATAATGTTCCTGAGTGAAAATATCTGCTCACTACACGATCGTCCTTGCCTGAACCCTGCTTGTTCTTCTCGCAGCATTTGGTCTATAGTGCGACCAAAGAATAATCGAGGTGAAAATTCAGAAAATAAGGAAAGTAATTATCATCCCGGAACAAGTGGAATTGAAAAAAAAGCACGTCCAATCTGGCTCAGAATTAAAAGACAATGAGTAAAAGACAAAGTAGAACTTCATAAAGACGTTGACAAACATTGCCGCTAAACACATGCAGAGCAGGATAGAGATTATGAAAGCAGTGGAATTAAAAAGGCTCAAAAAAAAAAAAAAAAAACGTTGGCGCTATACACATGTGGAGAAAGTTAAAGGATATGAAATTAGGAAAATTAGAAAATATAAAAAAAGAAAGTAAAGATCGCAGTAGCGCAAACAAACAAACTGCCTCATTTAACTATGCACCAGTCGAACTTTGGTTTTGCAGAATAATCACTACACTATTGCACCTTAACACTTAATTCTACTTTATTCACATAATTTTACTTATTTATTATGTTCTCCTATACTGTTATCTTTCAATCTATGACTTTTTGTTAATCTAACTGATATTCTTCTAACTTCGCACAGTTTTTAATAAGCGGATCAGGATGCATTTCACTGCGTGTTGTCCTGTATAACTATGCATGTGACAAATAAAGAATCTTGAGAATTTCAAAAACAGAGATTACCTCACATGCATTTATTGGTTACTTTGTAAAAAAAATTATTAACTGCTGATGATGAAGATCTATTTGTCTGTGCTGAAACCTATCCTGAATTATGGTACAAAGTCATTAAACACGTCTCACTGACCTCATTAAAAAGATTCAGCATATTGGGACTCGCAAGATTACAAATATTGTTTTTACTGAAGTTCTGAAATAAAAGTGAAACTAATGAAATAGCAAAAAAAAAAAAAGTGTATATCTGGAAAACCAAACACGGGGGTTGGCGAGCGAAGCCCCTAGTACAAAAACATAATCAATTGCACCAAGTCACCACTGACAACCACTATTGGCTAGCAACTCCTTAAATATGACTGACAAGACTGTCCCACCAATTTGCCACACCCATCTAGTCCTCTCAAGTTAGATGCTGGCACATTCATGCCGTGCACTGCAACATGCAGCAGGGAACTTTCTGTTTAGAATCTAACATCTGCTTATCGTGCCCACACAAGCCCGATGTACAGCAAATGACCATGCAGAGCTTGTGCATGGCAATGCCTTCACTCCGGTTAGTAAACCTCTTTACTTATAATACTGGATCTCCTTACCCTGCCTTTCTTACAAAAGCTGGCTTTTTATTTCTAGGTGTGTTGCCCCCTCCAATCGCCTTTGACAGCCAGGCTGCGAGGACACCCGGCACAAGAAGCTGAACATCTACAGGGGAGCTCATACTGGCCATTATACAAGCTCAGACACACCATTCACCGTAGCACACACCCGCCTAGATGAACCCTCGTTTCCGTGGCTTAATTTTACCTTTAAAAGCAGAAATATTCAGTTCAGCACTACTTTTACATAAATTGATAATGCTCGAAGCCATTCATTACCAAAGTGTGGCATGAATTTGGTAGGCTTGGAATTTATCAAAAACAGAATGAATTCAAGGATCCATCCAGTCCTATGTCAATGGTTCAGGCTGATGATGGTAATGTATTGGTGGGGGGAATGTTTTCATGGGTACATTTACTACCATTTGAGAACTTTTGAATGCCACTGTGTGACTAGGCAGTTACTAGTAATGGGAGTTTTGTTATGTGCACAGTCAACTCTTTTTTCAAATGTATACCTCCAGCATGAGAATGTCTCAAAGCGAACATCTTCTCACGCTGGCTACATGACTTCATGTAACTCTAATGGCATCAGATTCCAGAATCTCACTTCTGAGGTGAGGTGGAACAGAAGGTTTACAGTAGGGCTGAAAATCTGCAGGAGCTGAACAATGCTATTGAGGCAGGTTGAATCAAACTCTCTATAGGATGTTTCAGGAACCCCTTTGAATGTATGCTTTTATTAATTTCACCTGTACTGTAGACAAAAGGAGGCCCTATCCATTACTAGGCAAGTGAGCTTAATCAAGAGGCCATTGAGTAAATATTGCAAAGTCTGACATTTGGCAAGTAATATTAGTTATTTAATCAGGGTTCCCCAACAACTCATGACTCAGCGGTAGAAGATTGTTTTAAACCTGCCGACCTGGGTTTTGGTGCTGCAGTGCCATCTGCCAGAGATTTGAGACAAGGAGTGTGGCAGGAATACTCTCTTATGGCACTCCTGAGTGTAGATCCCCTTCAAATGATAGTAAGTTAATCTTATAAATCATAAACTCATGAAAAGCTTTTCTGATTTGTGTGTTTGTGCTACCATACGATGCAGTGATGGCATGAGTTGATCTATTAGTGTAAAATCGCTTATTTTTAGATTGTCATTTTGACCCCTAAACTAGTTTGACCTTTTACGCTTTCAGCTTGTCCTCTCAGCTCAGATCTTTCACACAGTAAAGAAAAGGTGTTCTGGCAAAAAGGGCTAACAGAGTGGATTAGATTCAGAAAGTATTCAGACGCATTTACCTTTTCACACTTTATCGTGTAGATTTAATTTTAAACAGATATATTTGACATTTTGGCCTGTCAATCTAAACCCAGGAACCCATAATGAAAAAGCATGTTTTCAGAAAGGTTTAAAGATTTGTTAAAAATTAAAAACTAACAGTACTCATTCATACTCTGTATGTTTTCATACCATTAACTCAGTATTTTGTAGAAGCCACTTTGGGAGCAATT
This sequence comes from Polypterus bichir lapradei, assembly GCA_026402145.1. Lineage (NCBI taxonomy): Eukaryota > Metazoa > Chordata > Cladistia > Polypteriformes > Polypteridae > Polypterus > Polypterus bichir. The sequence continues at coordinate 68,257,873 of JANRMT010062837.1, forward strand.
ACATCTTCAAGTCTTCTTGGGCAAGTCTCTACAAGCTTCACACACCTGCGTTTTGGCAATTTATGCCATTCTTCCAGGGAGATCCCCTCAAGCTCCATTAAATTGGATGGGAAGTGCCTGTAAACTGAAATCTTCAGGTCTCTCCAAAGATGTTCAATGGAGCTTTGGCTGAGCCACTCAGGGTCAGTCAAAGACTTGTCCTGAAGCCCTGCCCAGCGTTGTCTTGAGTGTGTGCTGAAAGGTGAACTGTCACCCCAGTTTGCGGTTACATGCACTCTGGAGTAGGTTTTCTTCAAGGACCTCTCTGTATTTGGCTGCATTCACCTTTCCCTCAACCAGTCTTCCTGTCACTGCTGCTGAGAAGCACCCACATAGCATGATGCTGCTACCACCATGATTCACACACAGGATTGATATTTGGAAGGTGATGAGCAGTGCCTGTTCTTCACCAGACATAGGGCTTGGAGGTCTGCTCAAAGAGTTACATTTTTTGTCTCATCAAACCAGAGAATATTTTTCTCATGCTCTTAGAGTCCTATATGCTAATTTTTACTCAAGAGGGACTTCCATCTGGCCACTCTACCATAAACACCTAATTAATGGAGTGCTGCTGAGAGGGTTGTGCTTCTGACAGGTTCTCCCATCACAGCAGAGGACTTCTGAAGCTCTGTTAGAGTAACCACTGGGTCCTCGGTCAACTCCCTCACCAAGGCTCTTCTTGCCCAGTTACTTAATTTGGCCATACTGCTAACTCTAGGAATTGTCCTGGTGGTTCTAAACTTCTTCCACATCTCAATTATTGAGCCTATTGTGCTCCTAGGAACACACAGAGATTAAAAATTGGTAGTGTACCCTTTCCCTGATCTGTGCCTCACCACAATTAGATCACGGAGGTCTACAGAGTGTTCCTTGGACTTCATGGCTTGGTTTTTGTTCTGATATGCAGGTACTTCGAATACACAAGTGTCTGCCCTTCTAAACATTGTCCGATTGATGCAATTTTCAACAAGTGGACTCCAATCAAGTTCCAGGTACATCTCAATGAGAATTAAAGTAAACAGGATGCACTTGTCCATAATTTGGAATGCCATAGCAAATGAATGAGAGTTTTTCATTTTTAATACATTTGTAGACCTTTCTGGAAAGATTTTTTCTCATTTTTATTATAAGCTATTGGGTGTACTATAGATCAAGCTGCAAAAATGGCAAATTTATCCATTTTAAATTAAATTTAATTAATTAAATTGATGCTGGAGTACCTCAGGGAACTGTCCTGTCTCACTTTCTGTTCACCCTCTACACAACAGATTTCCAGCACAATATCAGCACTTGACATCTACAGAAATTTTCAGAGGACTCACTTATCATAGGCTGCATTAATAATAGAGATGAGTCAGAGTACAGGAAGTTGGTGGAGGACTTCATCTTGTGGTGCAGGGACAACAACTTGCAACTTAGTATCAGCAAAATAAAGGAGCTGGTGGTGGACTTTAGGCATGCCAAGGAGCATCTGAGACCTGTCACCATCCAGGGGGGGAACGTGGAAGTAGTGCAGAGGTACAAGTACCTAGGGGTCCATATAAATGACAGGCTGGACTGGCTGGACAACACAGTGGTGCTGTATAAGAAGACCAGAGCAGACTGTACTTGCTAAGGAAACTCAGATCTTTTGATGTGTGCACTACTGGAAATGTTCTACCAGTCCAGAGTAGCCAGTGTGGGTTCTATGCTGTGGTCTCCTGGGGAAGAAACTTGAGCTCAAAAGAAGCACAAAGCATGAATAAACTTAGCAGGAAAGCCGGCACCATCACAGAGCAAAACCTGGACACACTGGAAACTGTTGCAGAAAAGAGGATAGAGGCAAAACTGGATGCCATCATGAAAAATCCCCTCCACCCCTTTCAGGAGGGACTCTCTTGGAGCCACAGGCTCATTCCACTGCAGTGCCTCTGGGGGTCTTTTCTCGCCAGTGCTTTCAGGCATTGCAGTGCTTCCTCATAGGGTACTTATTAAGTTTATTTTCAAATACCATTTTGAAATATCTGAACAATACATGTTTATTTTTAGATTAGATTAGATTAGATTCAACTTTATTGTCATTACACATGTACAAGTACAAGGCAACGAAATGCAGTTTAGGTCTAACCAGAAATGCAATTAGCAGAAAGTGCAGGATAAAGGTATAAGTTCTAGGTACACATAAAAGGGATATGTGCAGGGAGAGGCTGTTGGTAACTATTACAGAATGATATTATGTGAGCATAATATACAGATTGCTAGTAACTATACTTATAAATTTACAATGGATGAACAGTATATACAAGTTGCTATTAACTGTAGTCAGGAATTTCCAAATAGATATGAACATAATATACAGGTTGCTTTTTTCTATAGACTGGAATTTACAAGTAGACATGTACGAATATGTACTCAATCAGAAGTGTACAAATGTATTGTACATGGATATTTGTATTTTCAAACAGGTATGTACATTGTAGCGCAGTCCATATTAAATAGTGTAGTGGTAATGCGAAAAGTATAGGGGTGTGTGAGGTGTGGGCAAGTGTATTTATTTATTTACATATCAGTTTGATTGATTGGCTATATTATTTGTCCTGTCAGTTTGTATCCTTGTTTTATGTACCTGCTGCTGTATGCATGTGAATTTCTTCTTGCGATTAAAAAAGTTTATATAATCTAATCTAATTTAATCTAAAATAATCTAATCTAATCTAATCTAATTTAATCTGAAATTATGTAATCTAATCAAATCTGATTCCTAATCTGTATGCACTGTGCTGTTACAATGAGATATGTAGTGCCTTTTTGGGTTGTAATTGGGTTGGTCAGATGACCTGCATTTCATTATAATATGGATGTTTCACACTTCTATGTCATTTCCAATGCCCTCTATTTATCACACTTGTGGTGTCTCATAGTTCGTGTTGAGCCAGGAGGGCACACAACTGGCATTCTGTGGCAACAATGCATAATACCAATCAATTTTTATTTGTGATATATGAATCTTTCCAGCACTTTGGCACCATTCTCAAATTGAAAGCATCTTCAGATTTCTAAATTTCTAATTGTACTCATTACTCACACCTCACAGTGAGCTGCAAAAAGGACAGAAGATGAACCATCACATCTTCCATTTCATTAGAAAAATTGTCTCCTAGCCAAGCTCATATTAATAAATATAAATTATGGATGTGCCATGCATGGCCGTGCATTTGCTGTTCATTGCTAAGGTGCCCTATGTTCACTGGCATTTTCAAAGTGTTATCTTGTGCTTTCCCTTGGGGTAATTATTTTGTTGGCTTTCCTTACGTCTGACCAATGGAATTGTGGCAGGTTGTAATTACATTTTTTTATTTTCTTCAAGACACTGAATAAGAAATGCCTTTCCATCTAGGTTTCTGGCAAGAATCGAGTAGTAACAAATGAAGATGGTATTTTGGAAAATATCACGTAATGGCTTAATCAGCCTGTTTTTTTACAAGCATAATAGGCTTGCTCTTTTCTTGCAAATAAATTTCAGCGTTGTTTCCTGTCAGCTGCGGATAAAAACCTGGAGACAGCCAATTTGTATGGGATTATAAATCTTTAAACCCACATCTGCCAAGAAGTCAGCACAATCAATCCTTTTAATGTGAAGCACAGGGTGGCAAACGGCTCCCCTGTATAGCTTTTCTCAGGGAGAATACAAGTCAGAGAAAGAAAATATAATTTCTTTAATTAAAAGGCTTATTACACACACAAAGACAGTTAGGGATTTCAGTGATTCTTACCTTAGTGAAAATACACCACTGCACTGGAGATGGCCAGATTTATCGTAAGGGAGAAAAAAATAAGATGCACATAGTGGATTCTGTCTTGTGTCATAGAAAATAAATATTGCATTATTTTTATAGTTTTATATATTGTAATGGCCACCAGCTTCACAAGTTAAAAATAAAGTACTGAACATATTTGATCCAATTTTACATTGATGAGGAGCTAGAGCCTGCCCTGGGGCACCAGTCCATGGCAGAGCACATGGGGTCAATTTAGAGCCGCCAATTAACCTAGCTTACAGATTCTGTCTTGTATAAGAAATCCATTTTATGATCTTATATGCTATAATGGATACTAGCTCGAAAAGTGGGAAAAAATATACTGAACATGCTTAATCCAATTTAAAATTAATAGGGAGACAAAGCCTACTATGTGGCACCAGTCCATTACAGGACACTGATGCACACTGTTGCCAGTTAACTAAGCTTACCAATTCTGTCCTTTGTCATAGTAAATAAGTAAGAAATCCTTTTTATGATCTTATATGTTATAATGACTGCTACTGTATCTCTGTTTTTTGGAAAATAACTACGCTGAAAATGCTCAATCCAATTTAGAGCTAAATGGGAGACAAAGCCTACATCTGCAGTGTTAAATTCAACCCCTGAAAGGGTGCCAGTCCATTCCAAAAACTGCCAATTTAGAGTCACCAATAGCTTATACCTCTTTGGAATATTTGAGGATTAAAGAGAACTGAAAAAATAAACCCAGATACAGGCAGAAATTGCAACGTGAACAAAAGCTCTATCTCTGTGTGGGTGTGTACCCTGCAATGGACTGCCATGTATGGATTACATACATGGATGGATTGATAATAACAATGACAATAGCACTGTGCACAGTATTGCTCTCTTATAAATCCAGAGTTCTTGAATCAAATGGGAGGGGTGGCTGGCTTTTGTCAGTGTGGACATTGAACCTTCTCTCCATTGCTTCTAGTCTGAAGTCTTGTCAACCTGAAAAGGACTGCAGGATATTTTGGGAAAGCTGAAAGGCTGAAGCAGGATTCAAAATGTTTTGATAGTTAGTGCATTGATCCCCATGGAAAACTAACCTTGACCTTATGTGATAATGATACCTGTAACATTTTTCATGTTTTAGGAGACTGCAAAAATTATAATATGCCCTGCTAAAAGTGGTGAAAACCAGTATGCCAGATGTTCTGTATTTATGTATATTTTGGGGTGAGAAGGGATGGGACCTAATGCTTTGGGTTTTTTTTTCAAAAAATGTACAGACACTTTGCAAAGATCAATCTATCTCTGGACGCTTTTACAAATTGACATTTTCCAAACAACTCTCTCTTCAGCAAGAAATCTTCATTTTGAACCTTGGATATTTAATCTGTAAAAAAGGAACTGAGTCGCCTCAAAATGGAACCAGCACATTGACACTGCTGTTAGTACTGTTGTATAATTCTTTGTATTGCCTTATATTTGCTGTCATTGGTTTTCAGGCAAACAAATGTAATTTGTGATTGAAACATCCAGCGCTAGGTGTTGCTGTTTGATTGCTATTAGTGTAGCTGAGAAGCCAGGTTGTTCTCCCCTTGTCTACTTGTGATTCCTAAAGGGCACAATGCTCTTATGAAGACTTCTATTGGTGGTAAACTGAGAGGGCACAAAAAAACTGTACACATTGATAAAGCTCACCAGTACATTATAGGTAGACCCTCTTTGCTAGGAGGACTGTTAGACTCGTTGACTTGATGTTAAATTCTTGCATGTGCATGAGTAGCATAAAACATCTAGAATGGCATTGACTTTGGGCAAGAGAGTGAAGTGACTGTGCAAAGAAAAATACTCCATACAAATTATTTATTTGTTTGTTTTTTGCATGTTATTGCTGAATCAGACTCTGACTTATTGAAATCTGATTTTGATGCAAGTGTTCTGAAGATCAAACATGAAAGTCAGGTACATGCATCAGATGATCAGTCCCCAGCTGATCGTAGTGCTGAATATGCTCATGTAGCTGATGCGCCTGCAGCAGTCTTCGCCCTGGTAGGACTACACACACATAGATCTGTGGGAGGCAACCTGGCAACTGGACTTCATCAAACGACACAGCGTGCTAGTAGACACTATGGATTACAAACCACTCAACTACTTCAAGCTGTTTTTTTTTCCACAAAGTGCCTTTCAGTTTATGAATGATGAGACAAACAGGTATGTAATAAGTATGTGAATTTATATACTGTAAGGGGTCTTGGAACATAAAGCATTGTGACATTTGTCATAAATAAGCATTTTATGCTGATATATGTGTGCAACCATTGCTTTGTGAGTTTTTTGGAAAAATATTCAGCCCTGAGACAAAAGTAAAAAAAAATAATAATAATTAGCCCTAAAAGAGTTAAAGTAAAGGATTGAATGTAAATAGAAACCACAGTTAGCAAGTAGCTTGATACAGAAATCCCCTGGGTTGCCTGTATTGAGTACAATATGAACAGTGGGACTAGTAAGAGGTTTTTTTTCCCACCTTGAAGAAAAGAAAAGAACCTAAGAGGTTATTTGGTACCTTTTTATGTTAGGTGCAGTTCACAAGTCAGTGTTTCTCAACCTCTTGGATATCGTCAATCCACTATTTCCCATCTAAGTGTCTTTGTTGCCCACTGAGAGGTGAATTGAATGCGATTGTCAGAGCTTGGCACACTCCATAAGTAGAGCAACCACCACCGTTATAAACAATAGCATCTTGTAACCCACTGGCAGCTCCCCATGACCCAAAAATGGGTCATGACCCATGGCTGAGAAACACCGACATAGGTGATTTAATAACATGATAAAACAGTAGTGCTACTGCCTCATGGAGCCAGGGTCCTGGCTTTGAATTCAACATTTTTCCCATGTCCATATAGGTTTTATTGCAGGTACTCCAGCTTTCCTTTAACAGCTCCAAAGAAGTGAGTGCCATGTTGTTTCCTGATTCTAAACTGCCTATGTATGAGTGTGAGTTTGGGTGTGTGGGTTAAGGAGCTCAGCCATGGAGTTGCTCCTGCCTTGTATTCACTGTGGTTGTTACTGGATCTAGCTGCTAAAGGCCCTCAGTTGGATTACCAGTTTTGGGAATATTACATCATGTGATGCTAGGTTAAATGGTAACTAAAACTAACCCTTAATGACTGAGTACCAGTGAAATTGTCAGTGTACTTTACATTGATGAGGAGCTAGTGCCTACCCTGGGGCACCAGTCCATGGCAGAGCACATGATAAAACAGTAGTACTACTTTTTTCCAAGTTTGCTATGCTACCAGTGCTGAGAGAATAGGCTGCATTTCCCTGTGACTCTGAATCTGAATAACTGGGCTATGAAGAGAATAGATTAATACATAGTTAATTTTGTTGAAATTGTAAAGTCTGTCTCCCTTTGATGTATTATAAATGTAAGAAAAAGTCCATTCAATCTCACACAGCTCAGCTATTCGCTCTTATCCAGTGTTATGTGTCCAAAACAGTATGAGCCTGGTGGATGAAAGTGAAATCATTCAGCTGCGTTTTGTGTTGATTTACTTCATTGGAGTGACATTTCCTTTTAACCAGCTTCCATCTGTGTACATGTGTTCTTGTAAATGATTTGATTTCTGTCCTACCGACTTCCTTCATAAATTTACACACTCCTGTTTTGTCGCATCACCAAGGGATGATCCTAGCTTTGTGTCTGCTTTTTTGGTGAAATGTTTTAGCCACTGTAAAACAAAGTGGGCATTGCCCATTCTGCTAGGCTTTTAGTGGCTCATAAGGTCTATTAAAACAGCAGATTTAACAGGGATGCAGAACTCCATCTGAATTCCTCAGAAAACATGGCTTAACTGCACCTCATAATATTCAACCCCCTACAACCCTGGCAACAAAGGTGTAAATCAGAGTTGAACTGACATCTCTGTTGACTTTTTGAGACATGGAGGCGCCAAATGGACACCCAAGTACGACAAAGAGCTATAATTCAATGAGTGTTAATTGTGATGGACAAAAAAGGGTCCTATAAGCAGACAGTGGTCCTATAAGTGGAAGTGACTTTAATGCAATCACCAGATGTTACACATTCCTTTAACGAAAGCTGCATTCATCTCTTCACTCTCTTCCTCACTCTCTGAAATCAAAAAGCTGATGCGCTACATTCTGTTTGTGAACTGAGTTCCACACCGCCAAGATAAGCTCTGTGCCAGTGACTGAGCCCACTCAGAGAAGACCAAGAAGCACCAAATCCTTCAAGAAAGGAACTTCAGAGCATAAACTCTTGTGCCAAAAAGAGTAATAGAGTTGCCTACAAAGTTGTAGAGGACACTGCAAAAGAGTCTGTGAAAATCTCAGCACACCACAAACAAAGGAACATGTCGCAAAGAGAAACAGGGCACCCCAGCACAAGAAGAATCCTCCGCTTGAACATGGAGCAGCAACAACAACTCCACACAACGTTAGTCACTATCTTTAAAGACTTAGTATCAAAAAACTTTTTATATGTGCCAAGATACTGAAAGTTAGAACTCTAAATACTGTAGCCAGTAAATAGCCGGCTTCCTTTGTGTTAAACGTTTGTCTGTCTTGTGTCCCGCCTTCTATGTCAATACATATGCAGTTATCATATGTCTATAAAACGTGTGTTTATCAATAAATTGCATTAATCTGTTTCTTAAAACAAGTGTGCTTCAGTTACCTTGATATAAGTCTAACAGCTGGAAACCACTTCCTCTAGAGAAAGTTAAGAAAAATAAAGTAGGAACCGTATGAAATTATTTAATCAGTTGCCGGCATTGCCAAAGGCTTAATTAACAGACTTAAAATTCTCTCCCTTCCTACCTTATTTTGGTGCCCCTGGGTGGGCAAGTTAAAGCTCTTTTAGTTACCTACACCCCTGTGATCTTGAACTAGACTAAGCTGGTTACAAAACAGATTAATGGGTTACCATGCAGAAATGGCCCATTTGGTTTATGTGTCGCTGGATATTTTGTGCAATTTAGTGAAGCACATTCTGACATGCTTATAGGAACATTTCAGTGATTTTATTTGTTTATTGAGCTAAACTGTCCTTGCCATGCATCATAATTGTAATGACTATACATTTTTATTTTCATGGAGAAACATCTTGCAATATAGGACGACTATTTAATAATAACACGCATTGCAGTATTAAAAAGTGAATAAAACAAAGAAAGGATGATCCTGAATGGCGAGTGCAAAATTTTGTGCAGACTAGGGACCCATCTGTGTAAGGAAGTCATATTTAAATCTGTAGAAAAATATACAGTGTACACATTGAAAACTTTTCAGAAGAATTGCCAGAAGATTTTAAAAGCAGATCAGGAATTCTGTTTCCATATTGTGTATTTAATAATCATTAGGGTAACATGGTGTCACAACAGTTAGTGCTGATACCATACCGCTTCAGGAAACTAGGTGTGTGTGGTGGACTGATTTAGCATACAGTATAAGGTGAGAAATAAATTGTATGTCTTTATTTGTAAACTAGACTAAGCAAATGTAATATTAGTGTTTCAGGAGACATGTTTAACTTCATTAATAGGAACGGAGGTGCTTTGATGTTTGCCTAACCAAACCCCTCCACCCCAGTCTTTAGGATTGACCCAGGATGAGGAATTTATGATGAGGGGGACCAGCTTGACAAGCGTGACTGAGTTTGGACTTAGAGCCTATAAGCCGTCCATCGAAGCAAGGCCATAAACGGACTAAACAAAGCAACTGGGCAAGTTGTACCTGAGTGCTTTCAATGGTAACTGTTCAGAAAGAGACTGGAAAAGTAATTTTATTGGTATAAAATATAGTTTATAACTGGCTTTGAATCAGTGACCGTGTTGTACACCATTGGTTTGTGTTTTATATTGTATAAGAATGGTATAAAGTTGGTCACCTTGCCTTTACTCTCACCATCTGGCCATAAAGAGAAGGCCGTCTCGGCAGCCATATTGAGACAGGTATGTGGTCTATTTCAAAACTTCATGCAATGGCTGTGTTGCCAGACTGAAGATAAGCCAAGAGCCACCTACGTACACAAGATGGACTGCTACCTAAGCTATAAGGGTATGATCTGCCAATATTCACTTTGTAACATGCTTCCTTGATATTTTTGGGCATCTTTTCAGTAATACATAATTAACTCCTGCCTATTTCTATATTCTGTCTAATTGCCTGAAGTTACAGATGTAAAAGGAAAGGGGGAAGGAACAGCTAAAGTACCTGATCACAGAGTGGTAAGTGAATGGGATTTTAGAAATTTTATGGACTACACAACAAAAAGTATAAAAGGGAAAAATAGAGTCACTATAGGATGTTACACACTAAAATAGTGTGCATCCCAGACTGCTGCTGTGTGGAATTTATATCTTCTCCCTGTGTCTGTGTGGGTCTTGTGTGGTATTCTGTTTTTTCAATTATTTTAAATATGTCTGCGTTAGGTTGACTGCATAAGTGAGTGTCTGTCATAGTTTAGTATAAGCGCTAAGTATATAACAGTAAATTTAGATTAAATGAGCCCAGAAAATGAATTAAGATTGCGTTGGTTTGGGCATGTGCAGAGGAGAGATGCTGAGTATATTGGGAGAAAGATGCTAAGGATAGAGATGCCAGGGAAGAGAAAAAGAGGAAGGCCTAAGAGAAGGTTTATAGATATGGTGAGAGAGGACATGCAGGTGGTGGGTGTGACAGAGGAAGATGCAGAAGACAGGACAATATGGAAGAAGATGATCCACTGTGGAAATCCCTAATGGGAGCAGCTGCTAGAAGAAGAAGAAGATTTAATCTACAGTATGTATAGCTCATGAAAAAACACCATACAGCATTTGACATGTCTTTGTTATGCTCCTGATGCCTTGTGCTCAATGATGTCAAGTTAGCCATCAGCTTAGATGATCATGAGCAGGATCTTTGATTCTGGCAAGGCAGACAGTGTGACCAACTGCCTAAATCATCAAACTGTGAACCTTAAGCCTTCCAGATTGATGCTTGCCTCTGACTGACTGTGCAGCTCTAAACTTGTACACTGCCTGTGATCCAACTGTAGAAAATATGCCAGCTATTGTTCTATAGCTCTGTACTTGTAAAGAACCTTAGAAAGGTGTTTACTGCAAAAGCACTATATATACATTTCTTGTAGAGAAGTAGGTACACTCCATGAAATGTTTCTTTTATTAACTTATGTAGACATACATAATTTGATCTTTATTTAAACAGAATCTTCAAATAAAAGTCATGTAATGAAAAAAAAAAACAATGAAAATGTTACTTTGCAATAATTTACTCATTGAAAAATGGATATGTTATTTCTGTCTGTGTTTAATGTAAGTACACCCTTTGGCTCTAATAGCTGTCATTGGCCCCTTTGGAAGAAGCAACCTCAAGTAGGCATTTCCTACTACTGTCTACCACTCTCTGACATGGACACACTCCACTCCACTCCACTGTGCTGAATTTTTTTTCAGCTCTGTGATGTTTGAGGGTGTCTTACACACATAGCTTTTTCATATTCCCCTACAGCATCTTGATGAGGTTCAGATCAGGGCTTTGACTTGGCCATTCCTTAGCCCTCCATTTCTTTCTTTTCAGCCATTCCTTGTTGAATTTACTGGTGTGTTTGCAGTCATTGACATGCTGCAAGGTAACAGATAGACTCACATTATCTTCAAGCACCCCCTGGTACAATGAAGAATTTCTAGTAGATTCTATGATGGTGAGCTGCCCAGGCCGTCTTTAGTTTTCATCAAACATGTTTTCTGGTACTGTGGCCAAATAACTCTATCATTGCCTCATCTGTCCAGAGCACAGAAGTCCTGATGTTTGCCTAGATGTTCATGTGCAAACTTTACCCTGATGTCTTCTCTGGGCAGCAAAGGTTTCATCCTGAGAATAAGTCCATGTTGATCTAATTTGTTCAGCTTCTTTCCAAATGTAGACTCAAGCACTTTGACATCAGCAATGGAAACACCAAAATCTTCAGATCCCATGGTAAAATTCAGAGGTTCTTAGAGACTTCTTTCAGCATCTTTCATTTTGCTTGTTGGCGCAGCCTGGAATGGACCAGTTGGCAGTTTTTTTAAATCTCTCTCTCATTCTTTCCTAGGGCACGAAGCGGAAGCGGAAGCAGACAATGGCCGACAGTGAGATGAATAGCATCATCGAAGAACTCTAGGCTCTCGACAACCAGATCCAGAAACTCCTTTCCAGACGGAGGTACTTGTGGGATTTGAAGGCTCGGCTGCTGGAAAAATCATCCCCGACATCTGAAATCGATGCAACATATCAAGTTTCAGTAACATCGACTCCACTCTGTGCCGCTCACCTCCAAGGCCAAGTGAGCTTTACCCCCGCACCTCGTCGTCGGAGCAGCGATGTCAATGATGAAGACCTCGGCTTGTTTCAGCTATGCAGGCAGGGGTTTAAGGCTAGAATACCTCCATTTGCACAAGTAAGCATCTCCACCAGAACCGGTTCGACCCTCTCTGCACCCCCAGTTTGCCTTCAACCCCTGGTGATGTATTTGTGATAGGAGATTCAATTGTACGAAACCTAAACATCTCATGGCCTAATCAGAAATCTTTTGTGTCTTGTTTTCCTGGTGCTTGTGTCTGAGATGTTATGAGACGTGCGCCGACAGTCTTCGAGAGGCACAAGAACAGGGCAGTGGGATCCATTGTGATACATGCCGGAGTAAATGACTTGAGACACCGACAGTTGGAGATTCTCAAGGCAGACTTCGCAGCACTAATCAAAGCCACGAAGAAGCGGACCCTGTCTGCAAGAATCTTCATCTAGGGTCCCCTACCTCTTGTTAGAAGATCAAACGAGTATTACAGTCGTGTGCTGGGATTAAACATCTGGCTGAAAGGCTTCTGTGAGAATCAAAACACCGGGTTCATAGACAACTGGGACCTCTTCTGGGAGAGGCTGCATTTCTTTAAGCGGGATAGTCTGCATCCAAATAGATTCGGTGCCCAGGTCCTCTCTGAAAACATCTCTAAAGTAATTCGTCTCTCTTGACTCGCTATTTCTACTCCTAACCCTTTCCGTAATGCTTTGCTAGGACATGATAATTCTTTAACAAAATCTTCTGCAAAAGTGCACTGCATTACTACTCTAATAACTAACCTCAATGCATGTAAAAAATCTAGGCAGTGCGGTATAAATACGAATAATTTAATTACAATTACACATTTAGATGAAAAATGTATTAAATCTATAAAAAGAGATTATAGATTAAATAAAAAATATGCACAGAGCGGCGCTAATAAAAATAACTTAATTTCTATCTCGAATACCCATAACGCACATAAAATTCAGTTCTGCTCTTCTGAAACATTAAATATGGCTTTATTAAATGTTAAAACATTAACCAACAAGACATTTTCCATCAATGATCTTATTAGTGATAGGAAAATTGATTTTAAGTGAAACGTGGCTTAGCTCTGATGGTGCGAGTGTGTTAATCGAATCTGCATCTCTGAATTACAGCTTTGCTGGTGCGGATTGCCAAGGAAAGAAAGGCAGCGGTTTAGCAAACATTTACTCGAGCTGGTTAAAGTGTAAAGATGTCAGTTTTGGTAAATTCAAGTCTTTTGAGTATCTCGCCATTGTTATTCACGGAGTTTCTCAGTTTCTAGTATTATCCGTGTAGAGACCTCCCAAATACAATGCGTCTTTTTTGAGGAATTCTCAGACTTGGTGTCAATTATAATTACGAAATATGACATGCTCCTAATAGTTGGTGACTTTAACTTTCATATCAATAATCAGTTTGACCCAAAAGTAAAAGAATTCATGAACCTCCTGGACTCTTTTGATTTAAGACAGCTCGTTAGTCAGCCTACACATAAAGCAGGTCATACGTTAGACTTAGTAATTACTAAAGGACTAAAAGTTGATGTGAAGCAGATAATTGATATTGGTCTATCCGACCATTTTCTTTTACTATTTAATATAGAAATAATGATAGAAAACATTCACGAGAAGCATATTGTTAAAAAAGGCTTCTTTGATTCATCAGCAGCTTCAAAATTTACAAACATTTTAAGCAACCAGTTTGTTTGTAGTGCTAACTACAATAGTGAGGATAATGTAAATAGTAAGGTGAAGCATTTTACTACTAAAGTGAGAGCTGCTGCTGACATAGTCGTACTGGAAAAGACAGTTAAAAAATCTCCTAGCATTGTTATACCATGGAAGACCCAAAGAGTGTCTGATTTAAAGAGAACATGCCGGAGAGCTGAGCGTAAATGGAGAAAAACTATACTAACTATCCACTATGAGATATTGAAAGTTAAAATAATGGAATACAATAACACAGTCTGTCTTGAGAGGCGCTGCTATTTCTCTAGAATTATAAATGACAATGCTAGTAATCCCAGAGTCTTATTCTCTACGATTGATTGTCTGCTAAACCCAGGTAACTTAATGGAATGCCACCAGAATACTTCCAGTGAAACTTGTGAGACTATTGCTGTATTTTTCAATCAAAAAATTAATGACATTAGAAATAATATATTATATCTTCCCAACACTGATCCTCTTAAGCCCCAGTACTCCGTTATAAACAAATTGAATTCTTTCACCAGGATAGATTTACCTGATTTATATAAAATAATTGCTCAACTGAGACCATTGCTAAACTTAAAAGAAGTGGTGACGCAGCCTTCTGCTGTCATGCACCTAAAATCTGGAATAGCCTGCCAATAGGAATTCGCCAGGCTAATACAGTGGAGCACTTTAAAAAAACTGCTAAAACACATTACTTTAACATGGCTTTCTCATAACTTCATTTTAGTTTAATCCTGATGCTCTGTATATTCAATTAATTATCCTTATTATTCATGGTGGCTCCAAAATCTGTACTAACTCCTACTCTCTCGTGTTCTTTTTCCTGTTTTCTGTGGTGGCGATCTGCGCCACCACTGCCTGATCAAAGCACTGTGATGTCCTTACATTGATGGATTAAAGGCCAGAAGCCCACGTGACTGTCATCATCTAGTCCTTCCATGAGAACTCTGAATATAATGAGGACTGATAATTTAGAATGCCTAGAGGGGGCTGGGTGGTCTTGTGGCCTGGAACCCCTGCAGATTTTATTTTTTTTCCAGTCATCTACGGTTTTTTTTGTTTTTTCTGCCCTCCCTGGCCATCAGACCTTACTTTTATTCTATGTTAATTACTGTTCTCTTATTTTAATTCTTACTTTGTCTTGTTTTTTCTCTTTCTTCATCAAGTAAAGCACTTTGAGCTACATTATTTGTATGAAAATGTGTTATATAAATGAATGTTGTTGTTGTTGTAGATGATTTTCCGGGAAGTGAAATGGTTGATTTATGGATGTTTGGAGATGTTTTTAAATCCCTTCCCAGACTCACAGGCATCTGTAACCTTCTTTCTGCAGACCTCAGTGAGTTATTTCGCTCATAGGCATGATGGTAAGAAACACTTCCACAACAAAGAGCAAACTAAAGTAAATGTCTGAGGTTTAAATACGAGAGGTTCCTCCATGTTCTAATCATCTGATCTAACCTGATCTGCTATGCCCCATTCATATTTTAGTTATCTGAGTTAGTAATACATGTAGAGGTGTACTTTTTCCACTTGTGAAATTTGCATTAAGTTGATTTAAATTATACTGTGGACTGCAAAATGTAAATGGGGCATGATGTTTGTTATATCACTTCTATCTGTACATACTGTTTAAACGAAGATCAAATCCTGATATGTCTACATATGTTAAAAAAGAATACAAAATTAATGGACTGCACTTATATTTTAAATTCTGTTTTGCTAAATTATCCTTTTTCTTAACCTGCTAAGTACAAAACTGGGTAATGATGAGCTGGAGTTCACAGCAAAAAGGATCAGGAATGAAGTACAATTAATTAATCAAGGATCACAAGTCCATTTTGGATTTTAGATTTTTAAATAATGTGTAAAAAAATATTAAAAAGTAAATGAGCCCTGAGAGGGAACATCTTAAAACCAATACTTATTCATTTGCTTTCCATTCAAAGTGATTTTACATAAGGAAAACAAACAACTAAACAAATACATAAATTCTTTACATAAGAAGCCGAAAGGCACTGTATAAAATTGGATGGCTGGAATTTTATTACACTTGTCCAATTTGAGTAGGCTATTTTAAAGTGGTCAAAACAAAGCAGATTAAAAGCTTCTTGCTGTTACATCAATAGGCGTCTAAATGGCAGAAGCTTCCTGTTATATTTGTATTGCATTTTGATGACAGTGTGCCTTGATTAAATATTAACACAAACAAATATGTTATTACAGCAGCTACAGTGGAGAAGAGCAAATATGTCTACAGAAATGTCCTACTGTGAAGCATTCAGATTAGCTGCACATGTCGAAGCTGGCAGGCAGTTAGAAGGAGCATGCGATTGGATTTCTTCTCAGGCTTGAGGAGAATCTGTTAACCCATAACTCCCCCACATGGAAAGGCACATCATCAGAAGTGAGATTGTTTGGGATTTACTCGGATCCAGTGGAGTTGGCATGAAGCAAGCGGGTTGCAGCATTTCATAAGTAAAAGGCTCTGCATTGAAAGAAGGGAGTAACAAATTAACAAACAGCTCAAGTGCTACCTTACGCAGGAGAATATTTAGAGAGTCACTAGCTGAGTTAAGTGGAAAGATAGAAAGGTAAAATAAAGATAAATTGTATATTACCAAAGCAAACTATAGTGAGGCAAATGCTTAAATTAAAGGAGAAATGAAATGTAATCGTTAGGAATCAAAACCATATTTCTTGGATACAAGACAACTGTAAAGAATGTAAAGAATTATTATTATTATTATCACAGCACACAAGGTGCTGATTCTCAGTTGAGAGATCAAACCCAAAATATTTCATGTCACTTGCTATTTTGAAACTGTATCTCTCCTGTTTTTTCCAGGGAATTATTTCCAAACGTCTCCATAAATTTAAAGTGGGAAAAATAATACAATTGTTGATCTCAATTTTAAGTGAGGTTTCAATCATCTTTGGGGTTCTGATCAATTGCTCCAACCCCAAGTCACCTAGGAGTTAATAATAATAATAATAATAATAATAACAAGTCACCTAGGCTTAATAAAAAACTGACTTACTGTATGCAGCTTCAAATATGACAAAGAAACAATGCCAGGTAGTTTGGGATGATGGTGTAATGGTGCGTGATTACGCTTTTGATCCCAAATTGCAATAAATAACTCAGTAACAAGACCAGGATTCACGTCCCAGCTACTCTCTGTGTGGAGTTTGTCCGTGTGGGTTTCCTCTCACAATCAAAAACCATGCTGGTTAGATGAATTGGTGATGCTAAATTGTGTGGTTGCCCTGCAATGGACTAGTGGCCTGTTCAGGGTTTGTTCCTGCCTTGTGCCCTGTGCTCACTGGGATAGGCTCCAGCATCGCTCGTGACCCTGCCCTGGATTAAGCAGGTTAGAAAATGACCTGACAGTGTGACTTCACCTAGGGCAGTTTGGGGCCATGACAAAAAGAATGAGGGAAACACTTCCTTAAAGAAAAAATAAAATATGATAGTCAGGAACCAAAGCAGAATTTCTTGTATGAAAGGCAAGCAAGATATCCATTACCTTTTATCTCTTTTTAATTATTTTCTGGCAATTTTGTCAATAGTATATGGATTTTCTACCATGTTTTTATTTTTTTTATGAAGAATTCATTTCTGGCATTTATTTTTGTGTCTTTTTAACAATATTAATTTTCATTATGTTACCTTTGTTTACACAATGCTCTCTTGAATTGTCAAATGATCACAATGAAAGTTAGATATAAATATGGCAGCGATCACATACAGAGTGTCACACATGTGCACGTGGGAGGCAGTCAATGGGCTTAACTAAAGGTAAAACGCCAGGTCAGGGGTTGACGTATGTAAGCATAAGTTTAATATGTCACTGTGCTCTGTGCAAATACATCTTATAAATCTGCTTTTTTCAGCTCACATGCACAGCTGACACTGAGCCAGATTAAGCACAGGGTCTCACATAGAACTGCTAGGCAAGCAGTGTGACATAAGAGAGATTGTAACAAATGGAAAGTGTGCAGTCAGACTGAGAGATGCTGTGTACTATTTCTATCTGTTAAGTCAGCATTGAACTGTACCCTTGTTAAAGTACTGTTGCCTTGTTTGGAAGTACATGTTCACCTAAGAGTGGTCGTACATATGAAGAAAGAGTATAAAGCCTTGGAACATCACCCGGCACACCTTTGAAGCCGACGGATGGATGGGAGATACCGTCATCTGTTCCTGAAAATGTCTTCCACTGCACCGACAACATCAACGGACTCTACACCTCAGGTCCCCACTCCTGAACAGGGTTTGGTCATTGGCTTCCTTCATCTGATATGCAGCGTAAGCCAACATTAAACAAAGCTAAGTTACATCTCCTGCGTGATTTCTTACTGCTATGACTCGCTTTTTATGCTTTATCTATAAAGATTTGGGTTATGAAACATGCCACAATTATGAAAGAACTCATTCCCAGGGCACAAGATAGTGTACTAATGTCTTTTCTCCTTCCTCTGCAGATCCTTGTTTTTTTGTGTTTCTTTAACAAGAGTTAACCCTTGATGGATAAAAATTTGGTCATTGCAATTCTTAGTTTAGTTTATCTTATAAGCTCAAGTAATGAGGTTAGTTTTGGGTTTATGATTGTGACTTTGTGTAAAAAAAAAAACAACTCCTTTTGGTTCTCCCTATACTTAATCACTCGGTACTCACATCTTCTCGGTTTTGACCTCTGCCTGTGTGACTACACATTGTTCTTGTGTTTCATTTATCATCTCCTGGTCTGTTACCAGACTCACAATAATCTTTGGGGACTCAAGGATGCTCGTAACTTCACCCTCATACCCTGCATGTCACTGTTTCTCTGTCAGTAGATCATACTATAGGAATTCTTATCACAAGCTCCAACCCCAGCTCGACCCTGCCATCCCCCAGGGGGTGCATGACCAAATGATAGATGTCAGAAGCCTGATATACGGTGAGAAGAAGTGGTGAGCCAACTCCAAGAAATTTGTGAAATCACAGAAGTGTTTGGGAACTTCACTAAACTCCACCAAATGCATTCACCTCAATCAGAAAGGAGGAACTGAAGTAGTTTTGAGTGGATTATATTGGTGTAATTGTCCTTGAGGACTACATAACTGTCTGACAATTATGCTGGTCTGATTATTGTGGACAAAAATGTGACCTGAACTGCAAGGTAGCAGTGCCACTGAGCCACAATGCCTCAAACAACAAATTATATAGATAGAAGAAGAACCATAAACCAAAATACAGCATATGGCCACAAACTAGCAATAAGTAAAACACACATATATTTATCTTATATATAAACGTCTACGCGTGGAAGTGTGTGTGTCTGTCTGTGAGAGGTGGAGTTGGGGTAAAGGCTCCACCTCCGAGAAAACAGAAAACTTGCTTAGCCGCTAATAACACAAGCGAGACCAGCATGTCAGCAAAACGAAACTTCAGAAGAAATGCAAAGTCGCTTAGCCACTAACATCGACACAACAGTACCCCTTTTACATTTCCACCTGCTGCTAACGCACAAGCGAGGCCAGCACGTTGGCAAAACGAAACCTCCTAGGAGAGAGATGCCCAGAGTAGTTCCTTTCAATTACCTGACATCTCTACATTTCAATTTTTTTCTGACAATTTCAATAGTTTGTAGGACACCAGGCTTTTTACAGCACGGGCTTACAGAGCTAGTTTATATATACTGTATATATATATACTGTATATGTGTGCATGTGTGTGTGTGTGTGTGTGTGTGTGTGTGTTATTGCACTCACAGTGTTCCTGTCTTTGGGACACTGACTGGCCGCGCCACAAAGCGGCGGTATGAGACTGCCTCATTCCATTGTCTGAAGTTGGTTATGTGGCCACAGTACAGATTAACTTGTGATATCAAGCATGAAAAAGCAAATTGGGCAGCAATGTAAAATGTGGGGTTCAAGTTTGTGGATTGAAAAACAAAGCTGTGCATAAAGAACAAAGAAAAAGAGATTGTACTTTATCGATAAAGAGATTTCTAAAGTATATAAAACCGAAAGATGCATGTAACACAAATGGGAACATAAACTCATATTTTTTGAACAATTTACCACTTGCTCAGTGATAATTCATACAAAAACTGCCATTCATAGCTGATTTCTAAATTGCTCTATAATACAAGTGTATTATATTCTCTAATTACTAATAGACAATACAGGAACCAATCAATTTGCTTTGCACTGCAGAAACCTGTTTTTAACATCTAAGGCATGACAAGCTCCAGTTGTGCATTTACAGCAAATGACAATAACTAAATAATGGGGTCTGCGCATTTAATCCACTCAATTCAGTCTTACTGAACATATTTCAGTACTGCTGCCCTATTTTTTCCTTCAAATCATGCATTTGGTCACATATCTAATACCATAAATCTGTTTCAATGCTCAGCCTATTTCTAATAAGAAATAGAAGACTGTCTCTACATCTGCTCATCAAAATCACTACCCATATGATATTACTATTTCAGTCATACAAGTGGGGTAGCAAAGTCATAACTCACTTAGGCTGCCAAAATGTTTCTGCACAGCTTGCTTCCTCACATTAATTTTATTCAGTAAATTTCACTCTGTTTTTGTATAGTGCTGTTCACTGAAGACAAGCTCAGCCTGCATACACAGACACACAAATGCAAAACATTAGCAGAAGAGTCTATTTTGGAAGCAGATAAGATAGGAAATTGGGAAGCAGGTCGCAAGTACGGTGTTCCAGAGTCATGTGTTCAAGATTGGCAACGGAAGAAAGAAAAACTTTCATCATGCAACAAAAACAGAAGGGCATTTTGTGGAAAATGTGCCCTAAACAATTCCTATACAATCACAATGCGCGTTGTACACGGAGCAAAACTATTTTTGTGATTTTCTTTGTTAAAATTAGGGTGTGTGTCTTACACAAGGGCATGTGGTACATGAGTAAAAATGGTAATTTAAATGCAGTCTCAAAGGAGGTGTGAGGCCACCGCAGTAACCACTGTGCCATCTGCTCAGACATTTTGAATGTTAAAAATATTCTTTAATTGTATACAGTATGCTCATTTCTATTATATATAATCAGTGCATATAAGTTAAATAATAATACTAGGAATACTGATGCTTTCTAAAAAGAGGGAAATAGCATAATAGTAGAGTGTATTCAGGGTAATCTCAATATTGAATAAAGATCTCCAATTTGGGCAGCCAACACTAAAATTCTTAGGTAGAAGAGGTGGAAGGGGCTTATTCATGAAAAAAAAGAATAAAAGAAAGTCGCAAGGAAAGTTAAAGGGAGCTTCTGTCTAAAATTATTTAGTGTTAACACTTACTGCCTATATGACTAGCTTTAAAAATCATTTACCTGGAGTCTTAATATACAGTAGATAGATAGATAGATAGATAGATAGATAGATAGATAGATAGATAGATAGATAGATAGATAGATAGATAGATAGATAGAACTTTTACAATAGGCAGTATGATATCAAACCTCCCCATCAATCTTTGGCTTTTTAGTGGAACAGAAGATGATGTCACATTTAATGTGAAAATAACAATAGTGAAGATTGTTGTAATGAAAAACTGGGATGAGTTGAGCCAGAAAAGACTGCCTAAGGCAGCAACAGATTAACTGAGATGCCAGTGATATGTTTAAGCAAACAATCCTCTGAGCAGGTGTCTTTATCTTTCTTTGTCTTCTCTCCATATGTTTCTCTTTCATGTGTCAGCACACCGCCCTGGGCTGTAAAGATGATGATGCCATTTCTAGATCTATCTGTCCATGATCAATATAACTGTCAATGCATGCATTTAACCTGACATATTCTTCAATGATTAGGAGCTCGGCTACTGTGAAGCCAGCAGACACAGAGGGTCACTGGGGACAGTAGTAAGAAATGCTGTCCTACACAGTTTGCTTGGCTATAAGTGAAAGAAGTGGATATTTCTGAGCTTGCTTTTCATTATTTAAAGTGTTCCTTTGCCCACTTGTTTTAAAACTCTATAAGGTTAATAAGTGGGGGGGTGGGGGTTTAAGTGTAGTTTAATAATAATAATTTTTTACATTAATATAGCACCTTTCTGTCTACTCAAAGCATTTTACACAGTGAATGGGGATCCACTTCAACCACGACTATTGTGCAGCACCCACCTGGATGATGCGACGGCAGCCATTTTGCACCAGTATGCTCACCACACATTAGCTGTTAGGTGGTAAAGTGGAGAGAGAGAGCCAGTTAGAGACAGGGAATGATTAGGGGGCCTGAATGACTAGGCTATGGTGGGCAATCACTGGAATAAACCCTACTCTTTACGAAGGATGCCCAGGGACCTTTAATGACCACAGAGAGTCAGGACTTTGGTTTTACATCCAATCCTGAGGACAGCACCATGTTTACAGCTCAGTTTTAGGTGTGTACAGGAGTGCGTACTGGCATGGAAAAGGAAGAGTATTTAGAATGTATCTAGTGCCACTTATAATTTAATTTTAAATACAGTACAGTTAAAATATAACATCAAATTACAGTCAATTAATAAAGAAAACATAATGCTGAAAAATTAAACCATGAGCTAACTTGTTCTTAATCTTTACCTGTTTAAACATTATTTCGCATATAGCTGTCTGATTCTGCTGTAATGGTTAACTCTGCAGTCCTTGTTTCAGATCTCAGCCCATATGCAGTTTTAATGAACTTTGTCCAGTTCTCTAATATTTCCTCCCATTCCCAAATATTTGTGCATTAGGTGACCTGCATAGAATTTGTCCTGGTGTGGATGTACAGTATGCCTACGTGTGCCCACATCCAGCGTGTTCCAAATTCAGTGCTGGTTAATGTTGCGTACCTGAAACCCCACAAACCCTGAAATGGATTAAAATTGTTTGATAACAGATGGATGCATGAATGGCTATGACTGTCAGAAGCGTACACAGTCTGTGTCTATCATTGTTGCAAAGCTTTGATCTCCAAATGTGTATTCTGCTTTATGGCTTCCTAATATCCAAGAAGATCCTGACCTATTGGTAACTGACTTTAGTTTACTTTAACTTTATTTTATGTGATTGTATTAAGGGTGATTGTGGTCATTGATTTCATTCTCAAATTGTTCGAACATTTACCTTTTTTTGTAGACTTTGCCTAAGCTGCTTGTAGCTCTGTAGCCAAAGAGACAAAGGAGACATTAATCCTGCATGGGATGGTGGACCAGAAACCTTAAAGACCATATTTTAAAAGCGTTTTAAATAATGGTAGCCATTTAGTTACATCTTCTTTAGCAGCTTTTACTGGCACTGAGTTTTTAAATCCATAAACCTATCCTGGCAGCATCTATCCCAAGACAGAAATCAAACAGGATGTCATTTCACACTCATGCACACACATTCAACTACACCAAAGTGTGCAGAGTAAGCCTTCAAAGACAAAGGGAGAGCATTCCAGCTTCAATCAGTATTGTAAGTCATTTATTATATGATAAAGATTTGTGAAAATGAAATAATATTCTAAACTTTCAGATGAATGAGATAACCCTGCACCATTGGCTAGAAATCTTTTAAAGATTTTTGCCGTCATTGTCAGACTTAAGGTTCACACACACAAGGCTTTGAACATGTTCAGCATCTCTCCAAGACCTCAAAATGAGATTAAGCAGGTTCAGTAAAAACATGAGCAGGCGGATGGAAAGACCTTTGAAGGTGATGTTTACCTTGACCAATTCAGTCGCTTCTAACACTCGGCAATCCTTTTCTTTACTCAGGTGGCTCTGAAGGGATTTCCAGGCTGCATTTCTCAGGCCTTCTCTTGTTGCATCACCTTGTAGTCGTTGGCAAAGTAATTCCAGGCAATATACAGCACTGTAACGTATATACCATGTTTTTTCTTCATTGACTACAACAAACACAAGTATACATTTCAATTAAGATTCTGGTGCACCTCAGATTTTTCTCAACATGTTTTGTCACTCTGGGTAAGCAGCAAAAGCAAACAAATATACAGCACCTCTAAAAAGTATTCATCCATTAGATGTTTTCACATTTAACTGTTGCACAACATTAAATCACAATGGATTTAATTTAACTTATTTGATCAACAGAAGAAAAAAACTTATTAATGTAAAGGTGAAAGCAGAACTTTGTAAATTCACCTAAATAGATTACAAATATAAAAGACAAAATCATTGTTTATCTAATGATTCACCCCCTTCAAGTCAGTGTTTAGTAGAGGCACCTTTGGCCGCCATGACAGCCTTGAGTCCATGTGGACAAGTCTCTGTCAGCTTTGCACATCTGCACACTGTCCTTTTTGTTCTTTCCTTTATGCAAAACTGCTCAAACTCTCTATCAGGCTTCACAGGGATCAGGAGTGAGCAGCCTTTTCAATTTCAGCCACAAATTCTCAATCCGATTGATATCTGGAGTCTGACTCGGCCACTCCAGAATTTGAGCATTGCTGTTTTAATCCAAACAGTTTTTCTTCCAAGATGCAAGTTACTCACAGACTGCATTAGATTTTCCACCAGGATTTCCCTGGGTTTTGCTGAAATCACTTTATCTTCTATTGTTCTATTATCTTCTGCAGAAAAGCACCCATGGCTTACAGTGGGGGGTGTTGTGTTTTTGGTGATGTGCAGAGTTCAGCTTACACCAAACATGGGGTTTGGTGTCATGGCCAAAAAGCTCAATTTTGGTCTCATGAGACTAGAACTTTGAAAATTCTCTAGCCTTCTTCTTGCCCGATCACTCAATTTTTATGGACTGCCAGCTCTAGTCAGATTTATAGCTGTACCAAACTCAGTGCATTTTTTCTGCCCAAGGCAAAGTTGTAAATAGCGCCCTGCCATCACCATTGCTTACAGAGGAATCATCACTGCCAGACCTATACAATGAAATATGGAGACTCGACTGAGGACGGTGAAGTATGGTGGGTGTGGGGGGGTTTGGATGCCAAACAGTAAATTTACAGTTTGAAATGTCGAGGGTGCAGTTGATTACTTTTTTGCAAAATCTGTTTACAAGTCTCAGATAAATATTCTCTTCAGAGGGTTCCATTTCAAAATCATTGGGCTGTATTAAGAGACTTTATTTATTGCACTTTGATTTTTAAAGAAAAAAACACATTTTTTCACCTAATCATATTATCACTTAAAATACAATAATGAGTCTTATAGGTCTCAGTTTAAACCTCCAGCCAAAGATGTACCTGACAAATTCAATATATAATCACATAATTAAATTAAACTCAAGTATAATGATTATCTTTAAATAGGAATGTTTACCCACAATTCCAATTTAATATATTCTCCTGTATACAAATAATGCAATATTAATATCCAATGCATGACATCACTGATTTTTTCAAGTGACAGGCAGACTATGAAGAACTGCTTTAGTGTGCCAAGAGTAAATATCATTGAGGGTGGTGAACAACAGAGAATGAAATTTTAACACGTTTTAATGTAATCTCACTTGGGAGCTGATTATAGTTTGAATTACATCAGCTTTAGCAATGAGTTCAAAAGCTACAGTCCTGTTGCCATTTTGATCATTTCTTTTATTTAGCCATGTCTGTGTCTTCTGTGCACTGTTTGAGAATTATTATCATTATCATTGTTATTCGTGTTATTGTTGGATTGTGTAGGTCATCAGACATTAAGACCAAACATCGGGGCCATCTTGCCAGCATCATTAACTCCTGGGCAAAGTAGAGCGCTGGGGGCCCTGCTTTTATAGCTAAACAGAAAGATACATAGGCATCAGAAACATTGTGGGCCCCTTTGTTCCTGGAGCCCCCGACCAGGGCCCATTGTGCCCAAACGTTAAGATGGTCCTGAGCATCGCCAGTATAATGTAAAATAATACAATTGGATAGTCATTTATAGTCCCAGTGTCTATAGGTCTATATTATTTAAAAAAAATGCCACCCTAGGTGACCAACTGTATCGCCTAAAACAGGCCCTGGCCATACTCTTTCCATTTCTTAATAATTATGTTAACTGGAATCCAAATGATATTCAGTGACTTGGATATTTTCTTCTCTCCATCCCCTGGCTTTTCAGTCCCCTTTTGACTGAGTTTCTTGGAGTGTTCCTTTGTCTTCATTGCGTAGTTAACGTTAGAAACACTGAATCAGCACAAGTTGGACTTTGGACTTTCCAGATAAAGTGCATTTATACTGCAATGAAATGATACCCCAGACAGGTGGTCTCCATTAAACTAATGATATGAGTTCTAAGACCAACTGGCTGAACCACTGAGAATTCAAGTGTGTCATATTAAAGGGGGTGAATACTTATGCACTCAATGATGTTGTCCAATTTAAACAAATCTCTTTTCACTTTGACATTAAAGTGTATTTTTCTGTTCTGATCAGTGACAAAAAAAATTAAATTAATTGTGATTTAATTTTATTTTTTGTATATCAATAAAATGTGAGATGAATAT
>JANRMT010062837.1:68284576-68358957 GCA_026402145.1 Polypterus bichir lapradei
ATATATAATTCAAGCAAAAGAGAGCTGTGCAATTGTGCATTGAAATGCTTGAAGGTTGGCCTTAGTGTCACACAGGTATATACTAAATAAGCTGCAAAGATGGGATTCCCCTTTTGTAAGCAGGTAGGGGGTTCCGGTATAATGATACAGTGGTGAGGTTATATGGTGTAGTTTTTATGATATTTTGAAATGATTCTGTTACCAGTGTGTCAGAGGGGTCTGGAGCTGCACGTAGTATCCCACATGCTTACAGTAATGTTGAGTCAGGGATTTCAAAAAAGTACAATATTTTGACTGATATGTTACTTCTGGCTTAACACTGTGGAAATGAATAAAAATAATGAATACATCCATTAACTGGTGTATGAATAGGACTTACTTTCAGGCAGTTCATTTTTGATGATAAATGTAAGACTGACATTTGGTAGCAAGACTATAAAAAATTAAAATCGGGTTTTTTTTTCTCTGAATGCTGTCACTTTATTACAGGGACTTAGAATGCTGAAGGAAAAATCCATTTGGGCATAGTAGTTGATGGCTTGGAGAGCCCGCTTTGTAAGATTTCCAACTGCCTAGGACAGTTACCACGTTACGAAGACTACCGGGGCAGGAAATGGGGCATTTTAGATGGAAACCTTTTTTTAAGGACAACTGCTAACTGAGAAGGAGGAGGAGAGAGAAGGGAAACGTCAAAGTAAAGTGCTGGGTTATCTAAGCCTAGGAAGACAGCAGAAGTGAAGTTCAGCTAAGGAATTCCGCTATTTCTGGGGTGGCCACCCAGAAGAAAAGAAACAGCAAAGTGTTTAGGGCGGAGTGGTGGCTCTGAGGCTAAGGATCTGTGCTGGTATCCCTGTCACTGCCAAAAAGAGATCCTATTCTGCTGGGCCCTTGAGCAAGGCCCTTAACCTTCAATTGCTCCAGGGGCGCTGTACAATGGCTGACCCTGCATTCTGACCCCAAGGGGTATGCGAAAACTAACAAATTCCTAACACAAGAATACCAGAGAAGATGTGTCGGTTTCGATATATGGCCCGATGTTTCTCTGGGTGATACCTTGGTGAGTCGGACTCACTCTCTATTCCTCTGGATTGCGAGAAATCAGCCATATCCATCTGCTGTTTTTCTTCCACATCATTCAGTGAGAACTTTGAGAAGGATATTCATTGTCATTACATCTTAATCTTTAATTATTCACTTTCTTTTTAATTGTACTATTTAGAATATTTGTATCTCTTGACGTTTGTATTCGCACCGGAGATAAGGTGTTTGGTCCTAAATGAGCGCCCTATCACTTTCTTATTTGCATACTGTTTTTTTGATCACAATAGACTTACAGATGTAATGAATTTCACCTATCACCTGTTTGTTTTTTGTTTTTTTTGAGTATTGGCAGGAGCAGTAAGGGGGAAGAGGGGTCCAAGACCGAATATTTTAATACTAATATATCTTTTGAACATCATCCACTTCCATTATGGGCAGCGAAGTGTAGCTATCCTACCTTTTATAAGGTGATTGTTACAGTTTAATGGGATTCATCTACTTTGCCCTGAATTCCTCATCGATATTAATATGTTCAGTGTGTCAATGAACCTTTACTTGCAGTTTTCATAATGTGAATTGCAAACGTTGTGATATAAAGTAAGCATTGTCTTTTACAACATAACATCTCAAGCTGCTTAACCCAAATCAGTATTGCAAGGGGCTGGTAGCATCAGGATCTAAGCCTGGATATGGCACCAGTCCATCACAGGGTTCAGTCCTAAACACCCTTAACCGAAAATGTATGTCTTTGGCAATGTGGAAAGAAAGCTTAGTTAGACATGACATATCATATGCCAACTCCACACGCACAAAAGACTGCGCATAAGATGTGAATCCAGGTTCTTGGATCTGTGAAGCAAAGGTGCCATCCCATTGCTTTATAGCTTTTTTGAACATTGTATACTGAAGAGCATCCAAACAAACACTTTATGTAATTAATGGAAATCAATACGCCTCTAGGAATGAATATGAAAAGTCAATTAATTTCCAAAAAGGGCTTCACATATTGAAGACACACATATTGAAATGCCTTTAGCACTGTGTTGGAAATATTCTGAATTACATGTTGTTTCTGCAATCACTCAGACATGATTGTGGTATGTTTCTTAATAATATGCAAATGTCTGTCAGCTAAGTATACAATGCATATATCAGTTCCACTTTCTTACAGATAGTTCTATATATGTTAACAAAACAGACACAAGTCATAGTGACTGTCAAGGACTCCTCAATAGTTTTGCATTTCAGCCCATCCAGACTATGGTAGACAGAAGTAAAGGTCTCCAAGACATAGATTTCCTTATAGTGCATATTGTTGTTAATTTATGGAATACTAGGCTATGCCCCTTATTTTGTAACCTTACAGAGTCATTTCATTAACTAGTTAAATTGTGACACCAGCTTCACTCTATAGCAACTACTGATTTACTGCTTTTCTTGAGGCATGGACAGAAGCTCTATTACCAGGCTCTCCATGCTCACCATGCTGCTTAGTGAAAAGATGATGACGATGTATAGGCTCGTGTTAGAGCAGAGATGCAGCTCAGGAGACACCTATAACTTGTTGCACCTTCAGTGTTTATAGAATTGACCTTCAATAGACAATATTTTAGGCTATAACTAAACTCCAGCAGTTTTTTCAAGACAAGATGTCTTGTCTTGTCATGTGAAGACCACTCATAACATCATAAGACATTTGAATAAACAAGAGGAGAACATTTAGCTCATTCAGCCCTGCTTGTCCCTCATGAATTCCAGCTGTGTCACTTTATATAGTCCCTGCATTTTTATCTTGCCTTGTTGTCTTGTATAAAAGATTCCCTATGACTATAAAGAGAGATTGATTAATTGATTGATGGAAGAGTGATTGATACTAACAAATAAACCTTGTGAAACTATTCAGATAAGCCACTTGTAAACCTAAAACTGGATTTACTAAAACAATTGATGGGTGATTGATTGAGGTCATCTTCCTATACTTTGTATTACACAAAATGGTCCTGATATCAAGTCATAATGCATCCCATGACATTTCAAGACCATTTATTCCAAATCATCGTTCGCCATGGGCACTTCATTTATTCACTTTTAAGTCATTCTGTTTTAATTTTATATAGTACTCTTCAAATAAACTCAAAAATTGAGTCAAAAAGTAATTGACACAATAATCCAGCCATTAATGTACTGATGTAATTTAGGGTTGCAAGAAACCATAGCATTACCTATTCTATCTATCTATCTATCTATCTATCTATCTATCTATCTATCTATCTATCTATCTACACTGGCCACTTTATTAGGTACAACTGCTTGTTAACGCAAATATCTAATCAGGCAATCACATGGCAGCAACCCAATGCATTCAGGCATTAAGATATAGTCAGGATAACTTGCTAAAGTTCAAACCAAGCATCAGAAATGGGAAGAAAAGTGATTTAAGTTACTTTGAATGTGACACGTATTTCAGAAACTGCTCATTGACTGTGATTTTCATGCACAACCATCTCTAGAATTTACAGAGAATGGCCTAAAAAAGGAAAAAATATCTAGTGACTGGCAGTTCTCTGGGTAAAAATGCCTTGTTGATGCCTGAGGTCAGAGGATAATGGCCAAACTGGTTTGAGCTGATAGAAAGGCAAAAGTAAGTCAAATAGCCACTCATTACAATTGAGGTATGCAGAAGAGCATCTCTGAACACACAACATGTCAAACCTAGAAGCAGATGGGCTACAGCAGCCGGAGACCACACCGGGTGCCACTCCTGTCACCTAAGAAAAGGCAACAAATCGCACAAGCTCACCAAAATTGGACAACAGAAGATCTGGACCACTTAGTACCAATTGAGCATCATTTAAATACCACAGCCTACCGGAGTATTGTTGCTGACCATGTCCATCCCATTAGGTCCGCAGTGTACCCATCTTCTGATGGCTACTTCCAGTAGGATAATGCGCAATGTCACAAAGCTCAAATCAAATCTTGAACACAACGAGTTCACTGTACTCAGATGGCCTCCACAGTCACCAGATCTCAAACCAGCGGAGCACCTTTAGAATCTGGTGCATCATCATGAATGTGCAGCCCACAAATCTGCAGCAACTGTGCGATGCTATCATGTCAATACGGACTCAGAAGAATATTTCCACCAGAAAAAATTATGGGAGTTCTGAAGGCAAAAGGGGTCCAACCAGGTACTAGCAAGATGAACCTAATAAAGTGGCCAGTGATTCCCATAATTCACAACAGACACATGTGACTGATTATTTCTTGACAATATCTATCTATCTATCTATCTATCTATCTATCTATCTATCTATCTATCTATCTATCTATTATTAAGCATAAATCGAGCCAACTTTTGATGTTGCACCAATCCATCACAGGGTATGTTTCCTTTTATCAGACTTATGTACAACTTACAATCAATGTAACAGTACATATTTGAGATGTGCAAGAAAAACTGGAATAATTCAGGGAAGAGTTCACATAAAATGGAAAGAACATGTAAACTCCAACCCAAGTCTCCTAGTGGTGTTAATCAATCATAGTGTGCTTAACATACATCCATCCATCCATTTTCCAACCCGCTGAATCCAAACACAGGGTCACGCTGGAGCCAATCCCAGCCAACAAGGCAGGAACCAATCCTGGGCAGGGTGCCAACCCACCGCAGGACACACACAAACACATCCACACACCAAGGCCAATTTAGAATCGCCAATCCACCTAACCTGCATGTCTTTGGAAGGAAACTGGAGTGCCCAGAGGAAACCCACGTAGACACGGGGAGAACATGCAAACTCCACGCAGGGAGGACCCGGGAAGCGAACCCGGGTCTCCTAAATGCGAGGCAGCAGCGCTACCACTGCACCACCGTGCCGCCCACTTAGCATACAGTAATATGAAATTAAATAACACAGCCATAAACAAAGAGGTTGGCATTCTGCAATAATACTGTTGTCCTCACATGGACTGGAGTAAAGCTCTTCTCCATAGGAGGAGGGCACAATTTCATATGGCAAATTAATATAAACAATGATTGTGAAGAAACACATTATCTCTGACTTGAAAAATACCGATCTTGTCCTTTACTTGTGGTGCTAATGAGTGAAGTCAGGTTGCCCATGACCTTGTAGGTTATAACATCAGGGCTGCGGAGGAGAGCTTTACTCCAATCCTCATGAGAACAACAGCACTTTTGCATTATGCCAACCCCTTTGTTTAATTGTGAAGCCAATGAGCGGAGTCACGTTGCCTATGTTCTTCCTAACCTTTACAGGCTTCACTGCACCAGTAATGGCAGACTGAGATCCCAAGTGATAGAAGGGATGGACTCCATATTAAAATGTGCTTCTTATGTAACATAGTGCCTGCCGGCAATACTCATATGCACCTAAAGTCATCCATTAGAAGAAATCAAATTAACAAAGCGATTTTGTTGGTTGGGAACCCAACTCCTCTGTTTCTCTTAACATCTTTTTTGTACAAGGTAAATTAATTGATTTTACAGCTTACAGTATATCAGGATTTGAGAGATTTCATAACATTTTTATGAAGATCCAAAACGTCTTGCAAAGTTCAAGGACAAATGTAATTACAGCTAATTTTTAAACCTGGCTGCTGTGAATTTACAGCCCATTAGCATTAAAGACATAAAGTAAGGCTGCCCTCAAACGCTGTTGGTGGGCATTGCACTTCTATAAACTAGACCTATTTTATGATCCATCAAGAATTGCAGACTACATTAGCCACCAAAATCACAACCATAAATTTGTGTAAGACTTTTAGCAGCATGTTTCCAGATTAGAAATTTCTAATGCGTGTGGCTCTGAAGCTTTTTCAAGTGGAGAACTAAGACAGTGGTTTATACGGCTGCTAAGTAAATCTTACAGCAAACAAAGAGTAACTTTAGAGATCACATTCAAAAGGGTAAAATGGTCTAGAAGGTAAGTAATATTCAACCTTGGAATGTATTTGAATTATTCTGTATAAGAACAAACTATAATTGAAAAAAACAGCCACCCTTTTTTAGACTCCTATCAATATTCCAATTCAAATTCATTCATCTATCAAAGCGGAATAATTCAGTATAGAGTCGTGGGGCTGATGCTGATCTTGGCAGTGTTGGAGAACCAGCCTTAGACAAGGTGCCAATCTACCACTGGGTACAACAAACCAACTTAGAGTTGACAATTAGCCTAACATGTATACCAATAGAATGTGGGAAGAAATGCTCAGGGAGAACATGCAGACTCCATATACTCAGTGAGTAGACTAAGATTTAAATCCTGTGATCCACAGCTGTGGGAAACTCAGACAAACTGTTTCCCAGTATGAGAAAAAGAACCAACTGAAATATTACATGTTTTCTTTTCCGCTAACACTCACCGTTTGGCAAGGATTTCCACTTTAAAAGCCAAAGCAGTCCTGACTGGTTCAAATCATTTCTCTGCGTACACGGCCTCTTGCCAACTAAAGCAGTCTTCTGTATTTCTGAGCTACATCCATTCAAGCAAATCTCTGTTAATGTGGTGCTATAGACATAGATCAGTTGCCAAGGCCAGGCTGATAAACCTCTTCGTACTGGCACATGCTGAAAGAAAAAAACAGAAAAGCCAAAAAAAAAAACAAGAAATAATTAATTATTTAAATCAGTTTCAAGAGATGCACCTATACACACGATGAAAGCAGGCTGAATAGTAAAGAGTTTACAAATGAACAAGGTGACACACATCTAGGATTTTTCAACTTTGGCCTTTCGGTATTATAGCACACTTACTCTGCACATTCCCACTTTGAGATTTTATGTGTTATCAACAATTTATTATGAAACCCACTTAGTGTAGTTCAAGGTTAGGGAAGTCAGAGGCCATCGCCAAGTCCATTTAGATTACACTCATGTACACACCCTCACAACGCATTGCCCCAAACCATTTTTTCTGAAATCTTGAATGTGAGTAGATATAAAGGACAAGTTTCTTAAAGGTAATTCATCCATGAATTTGTTCATTGATTTTTTTAAGGTCTATTGACTAATTGGCTGCAAATAGGTCATTAATAATTAATAGTCATTTATAAGATTGAACACTACTAAACTGTGCAAAGGAGGGCAACCACATGAATCCCAGGACTTAAGAACTTGTTCTGCTCTGACAGACCCAGTGAATGAAACCTGTCAAGCAGAAGTGACAGTGTGAAGACCTGATCCAGATGTTCAAAATTCTCAAAGGCATTGATAAAGTAGTTCCTGCAGAATTCTTTCAACTTCAATGACACCATTGCAAACGAATGCATTTAGGACAGAAGCCAGGAAGCATTTCCTTACACAAAGAGTTGTGGGAGTCTTAAACAAACTACTAAGCCATGTTGTTGAAGTAGAAACCTTGACAACCTTTAAGAAGAATCTGGATGAGATATTGGGACAGCTTAGCTATTAGCTAAACAACAGGCTTGATGGACTGAATGGTCTCCTTTTGTTTGTCAAATTTCTTATGTTCTTATGTTCTATGCCTATCTGACACCATTTATTTCTGTCTAAGAATACTCTGTTAATGAACCAAAATGTCAAAGTAATGTACCGTCAGTGGTCACTTTATTACTTGTTCATTAACACAAATAGCCTGCTTCTTCAAAGAGCCAATCCTGAGGCCGCAAACCAGTCTACAATACTGTACATGGCAGGTAGAAATGGTCAAGAGGTTTAGTTGTTCTTCAACCACGCACAGGAATGGACAAGAGGAATACTTTCAGAAACTTTGGTATGATTGTTTGTGCCAGACATGGTGCTTCCAGAATCTCAGACAGAGCCAACGCCCTGGCATTTTCATGCACTGCAGTCTCCAGAGATTACAGAGAGAATGATGTGATAAACAAAAAGCATCCAGTGAGCGGAAACACTAATGAGGAATGTTCAAACAGAGAAAAAGGCCACAAATATTTAAAGAACAGTTCTTTAGAGCAGTCATGAGCAGAAGGGCATCTCCTAAACACAAAATGCATTAAGGAGCTACAGCAGCAGGTGACCAACTGTGTGTTATACACAATGTTGTAACAAAAGTTATGAAAGATAAAGCTACAATCTGGGTAAACTGCATCTGAAATATGAAGACCTGCCATCACAAAGCACACAAAGCATTTAAATCTCAGTGCAAACAAGTGGAAAGGCAATTAGGTAAAAATATGTGCGGTTAGTGCCACTGCCCCATCACTCTACTGGAGTAAGAAATGCACTATATACACGATAGTACCTGCCAAATAATACAAAGAGTACACAATTGGGGCTCATCAGGTGTACGCACTTTTGCTTCCCCTTGCAGGGATTGAACCTTGAACTTCAGTGATCAAGGCTAACCCTCTGATCTTGCACCATAGTGGCTGGTTAACTTACTTAACAAGGTGTAGATCGGGGTATTACATGCATAAGTCTGATCACAATCTGATATTTGGGTGGTTACCTACCAGGTAACGCTTGTGATTGGTCGGTCAGTCGGCCACCATCCACCACTCCCTCTCTGTTGTAAGAAGCAGATCATAGACATGTTATATAGTACCTGCCAAATAATACAAAGAGCACACAACACGTGTTTTGCCCAAATTGGGGCTCATCTGTCTATGATATATATATATATAGTTATATAGTGGATATAGTTCTATGATTCATGTGCTGTCGACCCCCAGATGGTTTTTCCAGAAAGCCCCAAGCCCAGTCCAGTTATTTTTGTGTCTCACCTTGTATATATATAGTCACACACGTGCGCATTGGGGGCTTAAAAGTGCAGATAATGGTAATTTCCCACCAGAACATAAGAGGGCACTGTTAAGTAATACCTTATCTCTTCCTCTCTCTGAAGACCAGAAGACTGACAGCTTTAACACCCTTGACGTTACTTCTGGTGTCCATTTGCCTGGACCCTCCTCTTCCTGTCACCGGATGCTCTGCCATTTTGAGTCAGTCTGTTTTGGGACTCATGTCAACAATGACGTTTTTATTTCCTTTTAACTTATTTATAACCCGTGATTTCTTTATATTATATGGGGTCTGCCTACAGGTGACCCAACTCTTCACAGTCATCTTTCTTACAAAATGTATATATATATATATATATATATATATATATGAATCTAACAACTTAATCTGTGTGCAAAGAAACAGTGCAGTATTATCAGGCTTAACATCTTGAATGGGCAGATTAATGCTGGAGTGGTTAGAGCCTGATGGCATTGGCTTCTATGCCTGCTTGTTTCTTATCTGTGTTGAGTTGGAAAGTACATTCTGTGTCCACATACATACATGCATCTATGAAATACTGATGTGATTACTTATGCAATCTATTATTTTGTGTTTTATATTTGTAATTCATTTAGACCACTTTGCAGAGATCTGTTTCACTTTGATATTAAAGTCTTTTTCTGTTGATCAGTGTTAAAAAAAGCCAAATTAAATTCACCGTGATTAAATGTTGTATAACAAAAAAAACGTGAAAACTTCTATAGAGGGTAAATACTTTTCACAGGCACTGTAAATGTCACATTTGCTGGCTTTATGGAAATCACAAATGAGAAATTAGGTTTACATACCTATTGTTTAATGATGCACAACATAATATGAGAGAAAAACTGGAATACTTGAGGGAAACCCACAATGAAATGAAAATTCCACACAAGCACAGAATATGATTGTGGGATTTGAACCCAAGATGCTTGCCCTGTGAGGTGACAGCACTATGTACTGCACCATCATGCTTAAAAAATAATCAAGAAATTTTCAAAAATGAATCACTCCAAAAAAAATCTCATTTTGGAAATACATATAAAGGAAGTGAGTACAATTAAGACGTACCCAGAACAGAACAGATGTGTCTGATAGATTGCATCAAAAAATGGAGTGAATTCTAAACATATGCTTTTGAATTAGAAACAAAATGGGTTTTTCTCATCATCTGACTTGCTTTCTAAGATGCAAAAGATTCTTAACTAATGTGCTTAAGTTATTTAGTCAATAGCAATGGACAGTAAAGATGTGCACATGCTGGACAAATCCATTTTTGGGTAACAGCACAATTAAAATGCCCCAATGAAAGGATTTCTTAGGTTGGTAATGGTCTTATTCTTTTAATAAAGTGTCAGATGGGATGTCAACACAATGTCACTGATGCTCACATCAACAGCATATCCACCTGATAGTCATCCCCGTCTGAGTGGCCAGTCAACTCTGAGTGGCCAGTCAACTCAGCTAGTGTGTTGCGCCATATCAAACAACGGGCAACAAAAATTCACAGAATAAACTATAAGTGGGGCCACTTGCTCTGTTTTAATTTAAAATACCTGAAAGATAAATACAGAATAAAAAGCTTTTCAGAGAATAGTTTCATTTGTAAATAATCAACAGAAAGCTGAATTTTGCAAAATTTGTACTTATTTTCTATTGCATATGGATTTCACAGTAAAAGTAGCTGACATTGTGGTATGATTTCCAAATTAATGACGCTGTTGATTAAAGTCAAAAGAAGACGTACACGTTTCTCTCATAGAGTAATCATAATCAACACTCTTTCAATTCTATCAAAGCATCTTTTCCACTTTCCCTGTAGGAATGTAATTAGCAGATATTTCAGACATTTCTTGTGTATGCATTTTTTTATAATTTACAACATATTTTGTGCACTTACATATTGTTTGGAATTTCTCTGTCTTGCTTTTCTTATTGTGGGGCTTGTGAGTTAATAATTTAGAGGTAACAATAGTTAAGTCTTTTGGTTTGGAGTGCACAGTGAAACAGTTGTTTTAGAAATATCATAAGGAGACGGCTGAAGTAAACAAGTGGAATGTTCAGGGGTGATGGTTCAAGAAACTCGCCAATGTAATGTTCTTCTCATGCACACAGTCAGACTTGCTATTTGGCACGTATGCAGTTTTCATAACAGAATAAGTGCTGAAGAACAGGAACAAAATGAAATATACTTTTATTTTACATACATCATTTGGGTGTAGACCAATGAACCAATGTATGCATTGATTGACACTGTCATGTAAATTTAGTTGTTTATAAAACGGACCTCTGCCCTTTCATTTTTGACCGCTGTAGCAGAGTGCTGTAATGGATGCTCCCTCTAAGGCATTTTCCGAGGAGTAGTAAATGACACAAAGATCAGTTTTTCTCCTGCCTGATTACTGACTCAGGAGGTTTTATCAGCCTTGTCCTAGTAGAGGATATGTTTCTTTCTTTAATTAATACGTTTGATTTCTATATCAGGTTTTATTGCAACTCTGTTGTTTTTGTAGTCGTATCCTTTAAAGCGAATGAATAAATACTGCAAATGGCCTTTTATAGTATCTACTACTTAACATCATTTGGGATAAAGAGCTTCCATTCATAGAAGGCACTGTTACTCATTCTGCTTCTCAATTGAATATATTGCTAAAGCGTAAATGAACAAGCTTCTTATATGTAACAGTACATGTACTGTATTTGGGATATGATATACTCAGAAAGATTTCAGATTTTTTTGTAAAACCAAAACTCTGGCTGGCCATGCAGAAGTCCCAGCTTATCCAGAACATACAGGAAACCTGAACCTGCAATGACACCGTCATAGGTGACAAAAAATGTTAGAAAAGAGAGAAGGCATTGAAGTGAGGAGGACAAATGGATCATTTCCAATGAGTTATAGTCTTCACCCATCCATATCTGGAGCCAGCTTAGTCCATTAAAGGACAATGAGGAGTTGAGTGGTGACCTTCAGTGGGCTGTCATTCCATTGAAGGGTGAATCGTATCGTACTTTTACTGGCTGAAACATGTACTGCAGTTAGTGGGGGATATTTCTGTGAATGAAATACAGTTGCGTTTATGAAGCCTTTGAAAATTACTCTGATGACTTTTTCCAGTTTTTTTATGTCTTAGATTCAAATTATTCATTAAATATGGACAATTCAGACAGTCCTTACATTATGCAGGAATTATGTAAACAGATGCTCTAGGTATTCCAGTTTGTGGATTTTATCTGCTAATGGAGCTGAACACTAATGCTGGTCTGATCTGCATACTTGAACATGTAATATTGATGCCTATAAGCTACCCATGGAAAATATTTACATTCAACCAAACAACTGTTTGCATTTGGCAGGATGTAATATTATCCATCTTTCTTCAGACCTGCTTAATCCAAGTTCGGGTCTTGGAGGAGAACTCAATCCTGGCAGCAGGGGGCAAAAGGCAGGCCAGCACACAACCACAATGCCTTACTTGTGGAAGAAAAATTAGACTGAGGGGTCACATAGCTATGTTGGATAAAGTGTTTTGATATGCTTTCCATATTAAAATTTAACATTCATCCTAAAGAAATGGCATAGAAGGTTATTAAATGTCAGCAACCTGTTCAGGCATATCAGGAAGTGAGCAACAAAGACGAAGGTGTCACACACAAAGTGAACTGGAAGATGACTAAGAAGGCAGCAGGTGTCCTGTAAACAACCAGAATGGACCGTTGTTACATACACAGACATCTCAAGGGTGGTGGCTCAACCCAAAGGGTATTAGAAGATAATAAAATAGACTTTTATTTTATATAAGTCATTTGGGTGTAAAGCAATGAACCAACCAGAGTAAAATGTATGCATTGGTTGACACTGAATGTAAAATCAATGTTTATAAAATTAACCTCTCTCTGTCCTTTTGTGGCAGATGGCTGTGACCCATGCCCGGCGGGGACACCCCTTTGACACTGGATCCGGGGAAGCAGCCATGGGATGCCCACTACGTCCCCCGGAACACTTGATGGCAGCCCCCCTGGGTTGCATCGGGTCACAATTGTGTTACACTGGAGCTCATCCCTGTTGGGCTCCATAGCCACCGCCAGGGAGAGCTGCACGGCTTCCTGAGGCCATCTGGGCTGTGACGTGGCCACACCTGGAAGTGCAGCCTAGTTTAGGTCAATTATCACCTGGAGCGCTATAAGAGAAGCTGACACCCACCACTCAAGGAGCCAGAGTCGGGAGGAGGGAGACAAAGCTGCCGAGAGGAGTGGAGGAAAGAAGAGTGTTTTTGTTTTGGTGTTTCTGTTTGTGCTTTTGGGACTGTGTTGTGTCTGTGGGTACGGGGAAGACGTAGCCCACAGACAAAGAAAATAATGCATTTATTGTTTTTATTAGTGTGCCTCCCATGTCTGTCTGTGTCGGGTCGGCGCTGGTGAAGCGCTTATTGTCACACTTTGTTTCTCTGACCATTCCAATCAGGCTGTAACAGACTCCTGTGAGGGATGCTCCCTCCTCAGCTTGGTGCTGCAGGCGCAATAAATGACACAGATGGAGAAGACAAAAAATAGGTTTTATCAGACTTGTCTTGTTAGAGGATAAGTTTCTTTCTTTAATTAAGATGTTGATTTCTACCAGATACTGCAGGCCAGTTTGAGAGTCACCAATTGGCATGTACTGTATGTCTTTGAAAAAGCCCTAAATGAACACAAGGAGAACATGCACACTCCACATAGATAGCTATCAGGTAGGGATGTGAACCTAGGAGGTGTAAGGTAGCAGCATGTTGTAACTTGAATTCACGTTGAGCTATGACATGCATGTGTGAGTGAAAAAGAGCAGACTGAGACTGTGCTGTAAGTATGCAATGTTGGTTGTTCACTAGCCATGCCCCATTGCAGCTTGTGTACATCTGCAGCCCTTTAATCTATTTATAATGAATATTTGAACATGTCATTGATGGACTTGACATCTGTATATGCGCACATTTGTAAGTATGTAACCTACACTGAATAGCATATTTGTTTTTATCTCTTGCGTTGCGATTCTCTTGCAGTGGGGCCAGCCAGGTTGCTCCCCACACATGCTGCCTGCGTCAAAGACGTGTTGTGACACACTTTACTGGGAAATGAAGGCGTAAAAGTGCACAGATTCTTTAAGGACTACAAGCACACTGTAATTTATTTAAAATACTCCAACAGCTATAGTCACCATATGGTTCTACCCTTGATCCACATGGTCCAGATATGGCTTACCACCTTTTTTATTTTTTTTAAATAGCTTCTGAATCAAAAGCTGAGGTGCCTGTATTGAAAACTGATGGACTTAATAAGTACTAAAATTCCTCTAATGTAATAATAAAATTATAAACACCTTTTATTTCTCTAAATTATACTAGCATTAAGTAAATATCTAATATGTTCTATCAGTCTTCATACTTTTGAATAATTCCTTCATTCTATTTTGGGGACAAGTATTTTTTTATTTGTTATACATTTTTTATTGATATCAAACAAACAGAGCAACGAAAAGGAGAAGCCATTTTGTGGCACTTGGTGCCATGGCCCACCTGCCAAGTTGCTGTGCCTGCTTATGGTAAAGTCACCCCTGATGGAGGATCACTGGAATCATGGGAAAGAGAGGTCCTTTCATCGGATTGGCTGGCCCAGCGCTGTTTCAGCTGTGGAATGGCCAAATGGGGGAGGCAGCTTGATGGATGAGGTAAACAAATCCAAATCATATTATGTGATGTCATCCATTGTTAAATTCTGCTACGTACTTGTAAAATTTTTATTTTTACACTATATTGAGGTTTTGTTCTGTTCTGTGTATTGTATTGTATTGACCCCCTTCTTTTTGACACCCACTGCACGCCCAACCTACCTGGAAAGGGGTCTCTCTTTGAATTGCCTTTCCCGAGGTTTCTTCCATTTTTTTCCCTACTGGGGTTTTTTTGGGAGTTTTTCCTTGTCTTCTTAGAGAGTCAAGGCTGGGGGGCTGTCAAGAGGCAGGGCCTGTTAAAGCCCATTACGGCACTTCTTGTGTGATTTTGGGCTATACAAAAATAAATTGTATTGTATTTTCATATTCAAATTTTGAAGAAAAAACCCTCCAACGGCACACCCCGGAGCTACTCAGGAAAGTGAATACTAAATTAGGACTGATGGTACTGACAGGGCCCAGAGGCCCACACGCCAACATTTTTATCTTTATAAATTTAGTCAGGCTTCAGTTTCTGTATTTTTGTAAAAGGATTTACTGCCCTGTGTGCAAGGGCAGAACTGTGACTTCACATTTTGAACATCACAGTCTATGTATACGTGTAGTGGTTAAAGCTTTGGACTTCAAACCCTGAGGTTGTGGGTTCAAATCCCAAATCTGACACTGTGTGACCCTGGGCAAGTCGCTTCGTATGCCTGTGCACCAACTGGAAAAATAAAAGAACTGT
The DNA here is from genome assembly GCA_026402145.1 of Polypterus bichir lapradei. Classification (NCBI taxonomy): domain Eukaryota; kingdom Metazoa; phylum Chordata; class Cladistia; order Polypteriformes; family Polypteridae; genus Polypterus; species Polypterus bichir. The sequence goes on from JANRMT010062837.1 coordinate 68,299,817, forward strand.
AACCAATTGTATCTCTCAGATATTGTAAGTTGCTTTGCCAAATAATAAATAATAATAATATGTTATGCTGCTTTTTACATTGGGCTCACTTATTTTCACCTTGTCCTTGTTTCTGGGTCTTCTCATAATTAAAAATGTATGTTCATACATTTATACACTTGATTTATTTATTTATATGTTATTTCCTCTGAGCTTTTCTTGATCCATTTGTTTTGATGTAGCACTCTGCTTTCCCAGATGGTTAAGCCTTTGTACAATTTGAATAAAAGATCAGTCTTTGTTTTTAATATGAAACACTTACCAGATGCTGGCTGTAGTCTGAACTCTTTTGAAAAACATCTAAACTCAGATCCAAAAAGGCATGAAGGCAAGGTAAATTTCTCTTTGCAGCGTCTCCGAGCACCATAAGTCCCATCAAGGAACTGATCCTAGATAAGGTAAAAAAAATGATTATATTATTAGTATTTTCATATTCAGTGATGAATTCATATTCGTCAAATTTTATTTGAACCTTTAAACTACCACATGAATTGTTTTTAAAGCATTTTTGATATTGCTTAATCCTGAAAGGCACTATGCAAAATAAAGCAAGTTTGATTCAATTAGCATGTTTTTTATCATAATACTGCTTAGCATTCAGCTTTCTGGGTTCAAACTCTATGCATGGTCATTGTCTGTGTGATATTTGCATGCTCTTCTTGTGTCTGAATGGATTTCCTCCAAGATACTCTGGTATTCCTCCCACATTCCCACTGACTTACTAGTTAGGTGAATTGGCCCAATGTGGCTGCATTCATTAGTGGGTCCTACGATGGTCGAGGTGCCTGCCCAGGGCTGGATTCTGTCTTAAATCTGATGCTGTTCATGAAAGTTTCCAGCGCTCTATGTTCCTGACCTGGAATGACTGGGTTTGAAAATGTTATATTATGTTATATTAACATGGATCTTTCAGGTCTTATTGTGTTCTCTAATGGATTTGGTTATTGGATAAGAGAGTCTCTAAATTGAAAGAATGAATGAGTTATTGTAAAGATTTAGAAAAATTGTATTGAAAAGATGATGCCTTCTTTTTGTCTCATTTCAATTATACTGTCATAATCATCATACCAAATGTTATCATCTTTATATTAAATACCATGTAAGTATGCCCAGCAAGTAAGAACACCTTGAGAGGGATACAATAACAACACTGGCAGTGCACATGACCCCCATATACCAATGTGGGAATGTAGGAGCTACTGGAGATCATATGTCGTCTGCGTGTGCTAGATCAGGGATCACCAACTCCGATCCTGGAGGACCACCGTGGCTGCAGATTTTCATCCTAACCCTTTTCTTAATGAGTGTCCTGTTTTTGCTGCTAATTAACTTCTTTTGAACTAATTTTAATTGACTTGTTCTTGAAGACTCGGACCCCTTAATTGTTTATTTTTCTTTAATTAGCAGCCAAACAATAATGATATACAAAACAACTGTTGTCCATCATACAATATCTGAAAATAAAGGAAGATTAAGGTCTCAGAAATGTCGATCTGCTCAGGTCCCCAAAACATTTTAAGAGATCTTAGAAAAGAGAAAATCAACAATTTCGGAAATGTCTGCTAATGCACCACGAGAGCAGCAATAAACCACAAAATTAAAGAACGGGTTTAATTAATGACAAGAATCGGCACCTCATTAAGCAGCTGGTTGGATTGAAACTGGTTGGAGTTTGAGGCTCTGAGGACTTAGTTTGTCTTCTCTTGGCTCACTCACTTCACATTTCATTTCTGTTTGGGTGCCATTTAAGGAAGGAAATGAAGCAAATCTGAGAAACAAATCTTAAAGAAGCAATTCATTTAAAATGAACTCACAAGAAGTTAATTAGCAGCACAAACAGGGCACTCATTTGAAAAAAGGGTTAGAATGAAAAGCTGCTGCCACGGTGCTCCTCCAGGACTGGACTTGGTGACCCCTGTGCTAGAAGTCACAGAGAAACAACAAGCAGGGAACCAGCAGAGAATACTTTGGCCTGGGGGGAGATCCAGAAGGTGTCTGACTCCCCTCCTCTAGTTGAGCCAGGGAAGACTGGAAGAAAGTGAAAAGACCTTTGAACTAACAGATGGCAGAATATTTAACTATCTGGGCAATCAGATACTAGTTTACTTATTCAAAAGTACTTTCTTACATAAACTCTAAGGCTAAACTGACTAGGAGAACAGTGGCTGTGTTGCTCCTCTTAAAGAAAGGGCAGCTGGGAAGCTGAGAGACAATGACAACCTAAGGCTCAGGGGGTGTAATGATACCAGGAGCTGCTAGAGGGAGTTATAGCCAGTATGAGAAGTATGGCAGCTTCAGGGGTGGAAGGTGTTTCTAAAGCATAGCTGGAAGTGGCCCTGTAGGAAGATTTTATTTTGATTTTAGTTTTCTGCATTTTTTAAAAACATTGCACCTCATATTTTTTAATGGAAATGCTATACTTATTGTTATGATCTTATGCCTTACTTAATTTTTTCAGGCTGTTTCTCAAACACCATTTTGTGATGGACATCAGGGATGGACTGGCATGCTGATGGGAAGGTTGTTTTTTCCTTGCCTAGTCAAAATGTTGACAAAATTGATGAATGGGGGATGATTGCCATCTGGTGTAGCTCCCACTTGGATATCCACAGGAGCGTACAGGAGTTGTAGTTGTGGAGGGTGTCTCTGGAGGATCCTTGCTAGAGGGTGCTGTTGAGAAGAGACTCCCATGTCAGGAGGAAGTTTCATCTGACCTGGAAGTGCTTTTTGGGTGCAATGTTGTAGCACTGGAAGTACTCCCAGGACCGGGATAAAAGGAGCCACTCCGCCTCACCCAGGCAGAGGATAAAGAAAAGGAGGAGCAGGAGGAAGAGGAGGAGGATGATGATGATGATGACAACGATGACAGAACTCATCAGAGAAGAGTGGAGAAAGAGAAAGGAAATGAAAAGAAAGGAAAGAAAGAAGAGTTCTTTATTGTAAAGAAACCTTTAGGAAAACATTTTCTGTGTAATAAAAATAACTCATTGTCCCCCATGACTGTTGTGGTGAAGATGTACTATAGGGTTTGGGGCTCTGATATGCCCCCTACAAGTCAAGGGTTACATTTAACTATGTTAAAAATCAATTGCATTTTCCCACAAAGTCATTTTGTTTTACTTATGGACGCCTCCATTTTCTGGTCCCATTGCCATGACATTAGGGCCAATTGTTGAGTGTGAGCCCCATAAGTTACGTTCTATAATGTCATCAGCTCGACCATCTCTGTGCTGAAATTCTTCATTTAAGGTTGTAGATTCACATTTGCTATTTTTGAAAGTCTGGTTTACAATTACAGAAAATTTTTTTGGCCTTAATTCTCTAACTTCTCAATTTGTTGTCTGTTTATTTGACTGTGATTATTATTACATGTATTGGTTATTAGTTTCCTAACTTCTCTTGCCTTTTCAACTTTTATTCCTATCCTAATTCCAATTTCCATTACACTGGAAAACAAAGATTTTGGGTTCCTGAACATTTTTACCTTATGGATTGTGGCCTGATTGAAAAAAAAATCACCTTTAAATGTTTTTATCATGTACTGTCTTATTTCAATCACCTATTTTTATGATTTCCACTTGTATTATAAATATACATATTGTGCCAGTGCCCTTTCCCTGCCAAGACACCTACATAATGGAAGGATCTAGAGCAGACATGCACAGGGCACTACCTCACCCGGAGAGCTAGATGGCAGTGCCCCTGGGTTGCAGCGGTGACTCGGATTCCCACCGGGCCACATGGGAGTTGGAGTTTAGGACAGCCAGGTTGAGTTCCATGTGGTGCTGCCATGGGGTGCTGCGGGAGCAATAGACCCTGCTACATCGGACTTCCAGCACACCTAGGAGTATTTCCAGATCATGCTGATGGGCCACCTGGAGTGCTCCCGGACGCAGCATAAAAGGGACCACCTCACTTCATTCAGGGAGCCAGAGTCAGGAGGAAGAGGGACAAAGCTTGCTAGAGGAGGACTGGCGGTGGAAGGAGACAGAGAGAAGAAAAGTACTGTGTGCTGCTTTATGTGTGCTTACAACTGTGCTGTGCAGGAGGGAAACAAAAAGGAGGCATTTCTAACAGCAGAATAAAAGCCTGAGTTGTGCTGGAACTTGTGTCATTGTGTGTCTGTGTTGAGTTTGGGGGGCTGTTGGGCCCTCTGGTGTCCACAATATATAGTGTAACTATAACTGGAACATCTGTGGTGAAAGAAAACCAGTGGCACTGCTACTGGGAATACAGTGTGGATATACCAAGTATTTTTGTTTCATTTGTGAATGGGACAGCCATGCTAAAGAGTCCCATTACATTAAAAACATCTTTTGATTCCAGCGTAACTCACTGGGGCGGAGTGGTGGCTCTGAGGCTAAGGATCTGCGCTGGTATCCCGAAGGTTGCCGGTTTGAATCCTCGTTGCTGCCAAAGGAGATCCTACTCTGCTGGGCCCTTGAGCAAGGCCCTTAACCTTCAATTGCTCCAGGGGTGCTGTACAATGGCTGACCCTGCACTCTGACCTCAAGGGGTTTGCGAAAACTAACAAATTCCTAATACAAGAAATTGTATAAGGCGAAATAAAAACCACTTGTCAACCAAACAAAAATATTTTTGCCAGCCCTTCATATAAAAGTTGGACTTTAGTGAAAGTAATGAACAATGAAGGGGAACAATTTCAATATCTGAGAAAGGTGTTTCTACAAGTAGCTGATGGCAAAATTAAGGAAGGAATTTCTGTTGGTCTGCTAGTGAAGCCAGAAGAAGTCACATGGAAAGCATTCAGGGATGTTATTGAGAATTTTTTTGGCAACTACAGAGCACCAAGCTACTGTATGTCTAGCTAATTGATGACATGCTTCAAATATACAAAACCTTCAAGTGCGAATGTTTATTTCCGGCATTCACACATGGACTTCTTCCCTGCTAATCTTGGAGCAATGATGAACACGGTGAAACGTTTCACCAGGAAATTGCAACAGTATCAGGGCAAGTGTAATCTATCAGTGCTGTTGCTGGACGCCGGCTTGAGAAACATAAGGTTGCGAGTAAAAATGAAAATCAGCAGCAAAACATGTTTAGTTCAACTGAACTAATGTAAAGCTTCAGCATCATTAAGTGATTAAACACACTAAATTTAATAAAAGTTCATTTCACGTTTTCTCCAAGTTCCTATGTGATGCAGTCCATCGAAAATTATATTTGTGTTCCACCTGAAGCAGTCTATCATAGTCACCAAAGATATTTTAAGGAAGAAAAATTTGGAAAAAAAATTGTTGGCCAGTGTTATTACTGTTGCCTTCCCTCTAGAGTCAGTAATATCATTCTTTGGCCACAACAATATTGTTGTAGGTAACAACACACCATCGCCCGGCTTGTGATACTGACACTAGGTAGTGTCTTTCATCATGTGATCTCTATTTAAGGTTGCACTCTAGTAAGACATATATCCATGAACAGGACTGAAGACTCTACTCTTAGGGCCCTTGTCTTGCTCTTTGACCTCTGATGTTTCATCTCACATTCTGGTTAAGTTCTCATTGGAAACTAAAAGGTGCTACCAAAAAGGCCTTGGTGTTAGGACCTCTGACTTTGTTTTTTTGATTTGATTTTTGGATTTCATTTCTACATTGTTTGTTCTGGCTCATTTCTTGATTTCCCAGTTTAGACCCCTGTCTGTTTTTGGAACAGTCTTGTCTCTATTTCCATTCCCTGGTCACATTTTCTTTGTGCCTTGTAGTATTCCCTGTTCAATTAGCACAGACTCATGCCATGAATCTGAAACAACAGGAAATATTTGACTTACAGGATGAAAAAGTTAGGGCTGAGAAAGACAGTGAGAGAGTGAGACTGAGAGACAGGAGATGAAAAAGGGGTGCTTGATGGTACTTTTGAAGTGAGTAAGGCACAGATTTGAGACTCATGTAGGCGGGTCTAAATTGGCGACACATTTGTGTTTAGGGGTTTTTTAATGTTGATAAAGGCACTTTTTATACCATTTGCCTCTTCTTCTGCAGTATATTATAGTAAGGTCCTGACAAATCTCATTGAAAGTTCAGAGGCACTGTTTGCAAAGAATTTGTCCTGGCCAGATGGCTTTTCAATTTGGTTTCCTAAATCCTTATCGTAGGATTGTGCTTTGCTAGTAGTTCATTACCCCTCCAGCTTATCTGCAGGGTATGTAAGTGGATAATATATTTCAGTGGCAGGTGAGGACAGCGCAGTGACTGTTGCTGTAAGCAACTTGACATGTTTTCAGTGTATGTGAGGGAGTTTTATGATTGCCAATTGATTCAGAAAGCAAAGCATGGCAGTAAAGGTGATTGAGATGTACAACTGCATGAGACCTTACACTTAAAACAGAGGGGCTTTGATGTTCAAGTTTCTAGAGAGTTGCACATACAGCAACATTTGACCACTATGACCAATAATCCTATAATGAAGAAGCTGACACAGAGGCCACTGAGACACAGTACAGCATGGTAGGGAAGAGAAATCATGAACATTGTTCAAAAGGAAAGACTGAATAATTAACCACGAGATATAGAAACTTGTCTGCAAGTCTGAGCCACACAGGTCAATATTATATGAAATATTCATATTTGTTTATTCATTCAAATATGTTTCAATTAATAAATTAAATATTTGCTGTACAATTATTTAAAAGTGGCAGTTCAATTGTTTAGGATGTCAATTTTTTGTAAAAAAAAAAATATATATATATATATATTTTACTACAAAACAAAAAAATCACATCATTCTTAAACTCACTTAATTGGTGGACTATCCTGTGCAGCACTAGGAAAGACAGAGCCCATCACTGACACGGTCATACAGCATTGGGATTGTAATTAAACCTAACCTGCTTATCTTTGGGAATGTGGGAGGAAATCCCACACTGACATTAGAGACTGTGTAGACCCCACAGGCTTTAAATGCTGAATACTTGACCTATAAAGTAGAAACGCTGAACATTAGACTGCCATGACACTCAAAACAAAAAAATACAACAAAGATCAGTTTACGTCTATTATTTATTGGACCCGTTTATCCGACATAGAGTTCGGACCCTAATTCATCAATATTTTTTCTAGAAAAAAACAAAAATCCAATAACAAAGATATGAGGTGAACCAATATTAATAAACTGAACATTTTGTAAGCCTTTCATGTTTAAGTTTCATGTGCATTAAGGGCAAGCAAGGTGCCTCTTTTGCTATACACTATAAGTGGGTTTGGGAAACGAATGAGTAAATTTCACTTTTTTTTTACATTCACATTATATTCACATTCACATTTATTTGCTTAGCAGATGCTTTTATCCAAAGTGACTTATAAAAGAGGTAAACAATCAAGTTACATTAGGCTAGGGCCTGTTTTATTGAAGGTTTGTAACTAATGGCATATCTAACATTTTTGCCAGCACTGAAAAACAATAAAATATTAACTAACTGTTCCCAGTGGCTCTGCCTGCGTAGTAGTGAAACAGGATAAACTTTAAAAATCAATAAACAAAAAGGTATTGCTAGCTAAGCGGAGGCAAGTTATACTCCAAAACACAGAGGTAGACCATTCTCCGCCCTCCCCTCGGCCCGCAGCCTCTGTCTCGGATTAGTGCGAATATATCGCTCCTGCAAGCGAACTGTGATTCTTAACGCAATGACAGAAGTCGCAAAATCAACTAAAATGCTCAAGCAAATCACAGAAATAAACCCAATCTAAATCCGTTAAGTGGCTCTCTCGTTCGCTAGCTAAGAGAATGAAAGGTGCGCCCCAAGGCTGGCATGTAAGTGAGGAGTGCCCTGCCCTCCTCCCCTCGGCCCGCTGCATCTCTCTTGGATTCGCACAAATAAATCAAAACCACAAGTGAACTATGATACTTAGAGCAATGAGAGGAGTCGCAAAATCAACTGGAATGTTCAAGCAAATTATAGAAAAAAACCCAATCTGAATCTGTTAAGTCGTTCTCTCGTGAAAAGCAGACAGGTATACAGACAGACATTGGATTTTATATATATAGAGATTTCATTTAATTTCAAATTTCATTTTAATTTCAATTTACTTAATTTTGATTTCATTAATTTAATTTAATTTACAAGCTGCATTCATTCATTCATTCATTTCATTGCATTATTTTATTTTTGAGGGATGCAGTGGCAACATGCCCAGCTGGCCTAAGTGTCAAAAAAGCCACCTTTTAAAGACACGAAACACAGTTTTTATGAGCCTTGGATAAAAGGCATTGCATGACCTCACTGGACAAGGAGTCAGCAGAATAAGCCCTGGATGAGATGCATGCTCTCTGTAATCTTTATAAGGTATTTAAAAGAGCTGATTGAAGGGTCTTCCACCGCCATCATGATTGAGGTACACGTGCAGTGCAGAAGAGGAGGAGGAGCACTAATGCAAAAACAGCACTGCCTGAGAGACTGAACATCTAGCACTATCAGGTTGTATGGTGCAGCTTGCCACATCTTGGTTTGCTTTCATTTTGGCATTTAAGACTGAACATTATAATATTAAACTGAATTAACTAGCTGCTTCTTATGCTTGGATTTCTATTTATTCTGCTGTCTGGGACTAAATGCATTTGTTAGGTCAGTAGCTGAAGAAGAGGATACTCCACTAGATTTATATAATTTACTGCAATATAGAGAATAAAGTGTGGGCTTAATAGAATTGATATGGTAGTGAATGGCCCACAGGCTGAGTGTGGTCCATGGTTGGTCCTGTCAGTCCCGTGGAAGGGGAAGTGTCAGTCAGCATCATAGCTAGATGTGACCATGAAGACACAGATCAGAATTGAAATGTATGGGAAATTGCAGGAGATTGCATCAGAATAATGGGATATAAAAGAGGGAAACTGTGGCAGATTGCATCAGAGAAAGGGATGATACAGAGATTGTTCATGTTATATTGAAAAAAGGAAGATGACATGTGTTGTTAATCTGCATCCTGTCTGCATTTTTACAAAGACAAAACAAAAATGAGCAGTAAAAAATGAAAAATTGATGCGGAAAACAGATCATTCACCAAATCCCGGACTCCTAAGTATTTTTTCATGGAGGTTAGCAGTAAAGCACTCTATTGGGTATGCAAAGAGCACATTGCTGCATTTAAAGACTACAACTTGAGCCATCACTTTGAGACCAAGCTCGCCGAAAAATACAGAAATGTATCTGAAGAGGACTGCAGAGGAATTCTGAGCTAAACTGCAAAAACAGCAAACTCTTTTTACAAAGCATCATACAGCAAAGCAAGGAACAGTAAAAAAAATATTAGCTCACCAAATTTCCAAAAGAAGCAAACCATTTTCTGATGGAGATTTTGTTAAACAAAGCCTATTGGAGTCAGTGCCAGTCCTCGGCCCAGAGAAGAAGGATGCGTTTGAACACCTGTCCCTCTCACAGTGAACGGTTACAAGACGGATTGAGGAAATTGCAGAGAATTTGGTACTACAACTGAAACACACGATGGAAAATGCTGAGTTCTTCTATTTGGCCTTGGATGAGAGCTGTGAAGTTCGTGACACAGCGCAGCTGCTGGTTTTTGTGAAAGGAACAACGAAAGACTTTGAAATGACAGAGGAATGTCTTCTATGCAGTCATTGAAAGGGACAACAACCAGTAAGGATTTATTTACTGAAGTCAGTATGTGAATGCAAAAATTAGGAGTGCAGTGGGAAATATTAGTTGCTGTGGCAACTGATGGTTCCCCTAATTTGACAAGTAAAAATTTTAGACTTTTAAAAAGAATGCAGCAAAAAGAGTCTGCGATTAACCTCACCCAAAAACTCAAATTTCTACATTGCATTATTCACAAAGGGTGGCACGGTGGTGCAGTGGGTAGCGCTGCTGCCTCGCAGGTTTCTTCCCACAGTCCAAAGACATGCAGGTTAGGTGCATTGGCAATTCTAAGTTGGCCCTAGTGTGTGTGTGTGTGCACCCTGCGGTGGGCTGATGCCCTGCCCTGCCTGGGGATTGGCTCCAGCAGACCCCGTGACCCTGTAGTTAGGATATAGCGGGTTGGATAATGGATGGATGGATGGATTATTCACAAAGAAGTGCTATGTAAATCAGTGCTGAAAATGAATCATGTGGTTGATGTTGCAATAAATCCTGTAAAGTTCATCAGGGCCAGGGCATTAAATCATAGACAGCGTGTTACACTGTTGGAGGAGCATGAGGTTGATCACATTGATCTGGGCTACCACACAGCTGTGAGGTGGTTAAGCTTGGGCAAAGTGCTCAAAAAGGTCTGGGATCTGAAATCAGAGATTCAGGAGTTTTGTCAAATGAAAGGAAAACCCACCCCAGAACTAAGCAGTACTGAGTGGCTATCAGATTTAGCTTTTGCTGTTTATGTGACTGTACATAAATTATGAATGAACGGAATACAAAACCGCAAAGCAAAGGTCTTTTTGCACATGATATGGCCAGCCTAGTCAAAGCCTTCATAAGAAAGCTGCTGCTTCTCTCTCAACAAGTAGAGAGGCTCACATTGACACACTTCCCACACTGAGAGGGGGGATCGATCTGCTGCTCGGCTTAACGGATATGCAGCCATATTCCGGTCACTGCATGGTGAATTTTCCAGGTGATTTGAAGACTTCAAAGCAGTGGAAACTGAAATGTTCACCATCTCCTCTCCTTTTGCATGTGATGTGGACAGTGTCCCCAGAACACTTCAAGTCAGTGCCATTGTTGACATTCTACAATTCCCTCAAAAAGGAGAATTTCCTACACTCAAGTAGACTAGCTCAGAGAATGTTTGTCCTCTTTGGATCAACATACATATGTGAACAGACATTCTCAGTAATGAAATTCAACAAATCCAGGAACGGATCCTCTCTCAGTGATGACCATCTGTCTGCTGTACTGCAAACAGCAACATCACGAAACACAGCCGACTTCAGAGCGCTAGTTAAAGCTCATCAAAGACTTTATTCTTCCCACTAAGTTGTCAAATGTACAGAAAAAGCAAAATACTTTATCAGTGATTAATGCAGTAATATTTATTTATTTATTTTTTGTATTACACAATCAAGAATTGTGGGTTGTGTTAGAAAGCATGCTATATTGTGTGTGTGTGTCCCATGGTTTAATAACTCAAACAAAATCTGTGAATATGTGGTCTATATTAATTTTATTATGTGAAAAAAAGAAATAACATGTTTACTGTAATGTAACAGTTGGCAGAATGTGTTCGACCCTCCTCAACAAGCTGGCTTTCTCATGTGGTCCCCCATAAAAAATAGTTGCCCACCCCTGATATAGTATTACATGTGGGCTGCATAGATTTGATACAGTACTATAATGTAGACTAAAGTTCAGTGTGTACAGAATCATTACTAATACAGTACTTGATGAAGAGTTGCTGTAAGTGTGGGCTACATACCTTAAGTTCTGTTAAAGATTAGAGTAAAAGATAATGAAACATTTTACTGTGGGTCCACAATAAAAGGGATCTGTGCAAGTAAGAGAAGTTACATATTTTGAAGAGAGATGCCCACAAAAGCCCTTTCACAATAAAACAATATCCTTAACAAATCTGTCCAGCTTTTCCTGGGGAATTCCCAAACCAACCACGAGATACCATCCATTCTCTTCCACTCGTTGAGGTATTTCTGGTAAATGCAATGGAGGTAGTAGCCAAGGACTATCATAACTACTTGCCTGATCATATCAATAGGTTACTCCTGAGGCACTGAAGCAACTATTCTACTCTGAAGTCTCCAAATATTGTTACGCTGCTTATACTCAACATCTCCCTTTTTTGTCACAACCAGGTGCTTGTAAAGATAGGAAAGGATGGGGTGAAACTGGACTCTTAAACCAAAAACTTCAAATGAGGAGGCTGCAACTGGTTCAAAATGTTTCTGCAAGACACCTCACCAGGGGCCTCATGCATAACGCTGTGTGTAGAATTCACACTATGTACGTACGCACAAAAAAATCCAGATGCATAAATCTGTGCGTTCGCCAACTTTCACGTTCTTCTGCTACATAAATCCCGGTCAGCATGAAAAGTAACGCATGTGCACGCGCCTTCTGCCACTCCCCAAACTCCTCCCAGAATTATGCCTCTTTGAATATGCAAATCAATATAAATAGCCCTTAAGCTCAGCGTTCTGTGAAAAGGCAATGGAAAAAGCATGTGGGGGGGAAATAGAAGAATTTCAGCGAATACCAAGTGGAGGCAAAGGAAAAATGTACTATTTGTTGGTGTAAACAGTGGTATAAACAACAAAAGGAAGTTGATCGAGTGACATAGAGTGTTGAGAAACTCAAAAGCTCAAGTTCACAAAGTCGCACAGTGCCAGAAATAAAAAAGAAGTTGTCAGATATCAGTCGCCGTGAAAAGGCGAGTTGTAGCCCACCGTCTGAGTGTCATATGAAAGCTTATTAAGGTACAGAGAAAAAAAAATAGGCACACAGTGGGGAAAAAAGCACAAAATGTCAACTTTAATCTCGAAATGTCCACTTTAATCACGTAGTTTATTTTGTCATTAAAGTAGAACATCATAAACTTCATCTTAAAATCGTTTAATTTACTAGCTTCTCAAATCCCATCATAACTGAAGTAGCACATTAAATGCTTTGTATTGTATTTGTTCTTCTATGTGCTCTATGTGTGTGAATCACTACGTGCTTCTTAAACGGACTTTCTCTTCCTCTAACAGGACACAGAATCCATTGCATTTGTGATATTACAGCTCTCTGAATAATTAAAATACTAAGATGTATACTTGATATTTTCATGATGATAGGAGTTAAAGTATGTTATTAAGCATGGGAACACAGTGACACAGTGATTGTTCATGCCTTACTTTTCTTTCTCTAAATACCCAATCACCACACAATCAGCTCTGTAATAGACCTTAAGCCATCTGTAAGCTTAGAATGCCGATTCTTCAAAACTTTTAAGGAACATTGAAATATCTTCATAGTACATGTTTAATTATTCTATCCATCTATCCTTCCAGTGTCATGCCAGCCCCAGCAAGAATACAGAGAGAGACAGGAACAATCTGTGAATGGAGCGCCAGCTCCTTGTGGCACCATGTCCTCACATGTTTAATTATTAACAATTTAGATTATTTAAATGAATTTAAAGTTTTATCTGTATAATATAATAAACATATTTTGCTGCATTTCACCCTAAAAATTATATCGTCATCCATCCATTATCCAACCCGCTATATCTTAACCACAGGGTCACGGGGGTCTGCTGGAGCCAATCCCAGCTAACACAGGGCACAAGGCAGGAAATAAACTCCAGGCAGGGCACCAGCCCACCGCAGGGCACACACACACACACACACACCAAGCACACACTAGGGACAATTTAGAATCGCCAATGCACCTAACCTGCATGTCTTTGGACTGTGGGAGGAAACCTACGCAGACACAGGGAGAACATGCAAACTGCATGCAGGGAGGACCCAGGAAGTGAACCTGGGTGTCCTAACTGCGAGGCAGTAGCGCTACCCACCGCGCCACCATGCCACCCATGATATCGTTATCATATGTAAATACGCGCTTTATAAAGTGGCTCAGGTTGTGCAATTTTATAACTGCATCGCAAGTTTACAGTGAGATAATTGTACTTATAAGTACAAAGCATTCTACAAGGAGCACTTGATGGACTGATTGAGTGCGTTTAGAGTCCTTGGGATGAAACTGTTTCTGAACCGCGAGGTCTGTACAGGAAAGGCTCCGAAGCATTTGCCATATGACAACAGTTCAATAGACAGCATGGGTGAGGCAGTGTGTGCTTGATGCTGTATACCGATAATTCTCTTTCCAATCAGCTGCTGTAGAGCTGTGATTCCTCACTCAGATACAGTGATATAAATACTCCGAGTGATGCAGTGAGAGCAATATGGAAAAAGATGATCCGATGTGGCAACACCTAACGGGAGCAGCTGAAAGAAGAAGAAGAAGGTGCAGTGAGAGTAACGCTAAAACAGCAATGATATTTAGAATAGTTTGACCATTCTGTGGACCATTATATTGTTAAAGGTTAATTACAATCTGATGCATTAAACTAATAAACAATATGCGGTTAATTTCAGTGTATTTATAAAGCCGTGTCAGGGATTGGATCTAAAAAAGACAGGGAAACCACACTGGAACAGTAGCACTGCTTTGATGCTGGGTGTCAGCAGTTTGCAAAACCGAGAGGAGAACTTGCATAAACCAAACATTTAGCTACTGTGAAAATATGCGTGCCTTTACGTCAAGTTTAGGTTTTATACATCACGATTTGAGTGTGGAAACGGACTTATGCAACATTTTTGTGCATACGCCCCATTTATACATTAGGCCCCAGGTCTAAGTCCTCTGCTCATATCACCCCTAGTTTAGCCTTATTACATTACCTGCCAGTTAGTCATAGGATCCAGTTTAAAATTCTACTTTAAACCTATGAAGCTCTGACTGGTTTGGCTCCAGTATATATTAAAGACATAATGAATTTTTATCATACAGGCAGACCTCTTAGATCATCTGTCCAGTGTTTACTTGTTATTCCACGCACTAGATTAAAAAACAAAAGGGACAGAGCCTTCTCTGTTATGGCCACCTTGATATCACAGCATCTAATACTGTAATTACATTTAATACTTGATTAAAAACATTATTTTAGACAGGCATTTATTTCTTATTAGGCTGTTTTTAAATCTTTCCATTATGTATTTTATCTGTTTATTTGTTTTTAATTATAATGGCCTGCTAATTTTTTTTTGTTGATCCAATTTTATATGAAATATTGTAATAGTTTTTTATTTTATTTTTATTATTGTTTTTTATGCCTTTTTGTTTTGTTATCGCTTGAAAAATGCTCTATAAATACATACATGAAATGAAAAATTCAGACGTGAGCATCAGTAGTCTTTGTGCCCTAGGAACTAAGTTATCTAAACTATTCAATAACATTGTAGTAATTATCTACCGCTCTGATGCTGATCTTTACGATAGCAATTGACGAGAAGAATTCATGATTAATTGCAGAATTTCGTTATTTAAGGTTTCTTCTATAGTGCCTCTTTCACTTGCATGATTTGTCTCAATATCTCATTAAAGGCTTAAGTTTCGACTTTGGTATTTTTCCGTCCAGCCGTTTTAGCCTTAGACCATCCTCAAGAAACTGTGAGACACAGATACACACACAGACAGACATACGCCCATCATCAAGATTTTGATGTTTTTGTTATCAGGGGATGATAAAACGTTGTGATCCATCAAAAAACGTTGATCGACAATTTTGACAAACCTAAAGCTTTTACTCCCCCACCCCCCTCCATAGACTATAGGTTATGATGGGGGAGGGCGCAAAGCAAGAGGATCAGGTAGAATGTTTGCAAGATGGCTGTCACTTCATCATTTCATTGGTCAGTTTATAATTTGCCCTATCCTTACTTGTGAAAATGACCCCAAAGTGCTTGAATTCCTCCACCTGAAACACCTGGCCACATTTTACTAATAGAGAACAAGCTACTTCTTTCTCTGAGAAATATTAAAATAGTGGCTAACATTCTTTGATCTAATCTGGAATACTGACAACCAAAGGAAAATTTAACATTAAAAGCATTGCACGCAAACACGGGTTTGTTTATTATTAAAAGTAATTATTTGCCACTAACCAGTTTTCTTGGTGAAGCTCATCTTGTTGTGAAAGCAAATGGTACAGCACGTCATGAAGCTGGACAGTGTTTTTCTGGACACAGCACCAGGCAAGAACGGAATGCCACTGGATTTGGCTGACTTCATATTTCTTCTGTTCTGGTTGTCTGGTGTTCACAGGGCCACTTCCCATAGGACACTTAAAAATAAATACATATTTGAAAACAAAAATCATATAAGAAACAATAAAACGGAAAAGCAGTTTACAAACAGATAACCTTTTTAACATTTATGTGCTTGCTTCAGCATAACAGACCCTGATGTCTTTCTCCAAAATGAAATAAAAATCTCCAAAAAGCAACCAGCAAACCATATTTAAGGTTTTTAGAGCTATACTGCATAGATTTCATATAGTTTATTTATTTATAGTACTTAATTAACTCAGTAAATGACGGTTCAATAAATTTCAAATTAAAGTGAATGAATCCAAAGGAAAGTTTTGAATAATAAACCAAAAAGGAAATGCAACTGCTTTTTTGTTTTTTAAGACTAGTCAGTCAAATATAATGCTAAATACGTGAACATCCATCCATCCATTATCCAACCCGCTATATCCTAACTAAAGGGTCACGGGGGCTCTGCTGGAGCCAATCCCAGCCAACACAGAGCGCAAGGCAGGAAACAAACTCCGGGCAGGGTGCCAGCCCACTGTAGGGCACACACACAAACATACACACCAAGTTCACACTTGGGACAATTTAGAATCTATGTGAACATTGTTTTTTTAATTTATTTATTTATTTATTTATTTTTTTTTTAATACCCGGTTCACATGAAGGTAACATTTTGCCCTACCTGCTCCCGTAATTTAGTTTCCCCTCCTTGGTTTGCATAAACTGGGTCCAGTCCACAGATGATTTTCCCAGTCTTTAAAATGAACTGCACCACAAAAAGGATATTTGGAAAATGCTGATAAGAAGCTTCACAGCTGGCAAGAGCTAAAGAAAATAAAAATAAATGAAACACTAGAGTCTCTCATTGTAATTCAGTGACCTTTTTTTTAACATATGCAGAAAGCAGTAAGAAAAGTTGCCATTATATATAAAGATGATGTTTTCTCCCAAGGCAACTTACCAGATCAGAAAAGAAATTGTTCAAAGGAATTTTTCCTTTTCCTTTAAAGTGGATAAAGCTTGAAGAAAGCCACACATACAGTAGATGCAAAGATGACTGACGTCGCTAAATTGGCCTGGTGAGAGTATTTGTGTGAGTGAGCCCTGATGACTCAAATTAGGTCGACTCCTCCACATCCAATCCCACCAAACAGGTTCTCATGACCAAAACCTTCCCTTCTATGTTTCTAATATGATCTCTGAAACAAATCCTATAAAAGGTCTGACAATCTAAGAGTATTCAGTAGAAATCCTTTAACCTTAAGATGAAATGCAATATAGAGCTTACAGCAGACTTCCTGAAAGCGCATTGTAGAAGTAACACAAATGAAGGACTTCATGAAGAGGCATGCAAACTCTATCTCTGTAAGGAAAACAACACTTCCTTCACTCAGCCGCAAAAATGGCTGCAATAGATAGATAGATAGATAGATAGATAGATAGATAGATAGATAGATAGATAGATAGATACTTTATTAATCCCAAGGGGAAATTCACAATGACCTCTGAGATTGGAGAAAAATACGGCCAAAATAAGTCCAAATGAAAGTGAAAGTCAAGTAAAATTGTATGCCAACAGGTACACTCCCTTTAATTTGCAGATTTTCAAGAAGATTGGTTAAATGTTTGTTCTGGAACGACAACTTTGATGCAGCTCCAGGAAAACCAAAATCCCAATAAAGTCACAGGAGAATATGATAGTTGAAAACACCTTAAAAAGAGTCAACAAAAAGCAAAATTTAATTAACAGAACTTGTTAAAACATGGCTGTAGTACTAGGGTGTTGTACCATGTTAACCATTATGAATGTATAAAACATGGCAAAACAAAACTAAGTTGTGATGTGAGGTTTTAGGCTTATTTTTGGATTGGTGGACATTTTTTATTATCATGTTCTTTTGCTTTTGCAGTTGTGGGCCAATAAATTATTGTGAGTAAAGGAAGGCCAGAGGCCTCATGGACAAAACTTGCTTACGCTCAGAAACGTGCATAAGCCATTTCTCATGTGAATGTTGGGATTTATAAAATAAGAACTTAGTGTGAAGATTGGCTTAATATTATGGCAAGTTTCAATCACTCATAAGTCCTATGCACGTTTTTGGTATTGGTATTTTAGTGACTCCAGGTGGCAGGACAATAAAGTGAATAGAAACTCTTGTATCCGTCACTTTCCGATGTTCTTGAACTAATTATATCACAGTTAGCTCTCAATACAGCTGTCTTCATTGTTGGCAATGACTTGTAATACCTTGTGAAAGGATCAGACTCGACACACTTAAAAAGGTTTGCGGCAGCCACCTGTATATTATCCCTGGCTGCAATTAGTTTGTTTTAAGACAGAAGTGTCTTTGATGGAGTCCAGACAGGAACTGACTAAGGTTTGAGAAGATGGTGATTTTAACTCGAAAAACCGGAAGTGACCTTCTTCTGACTTTGCCGTAGGTGCCAGAGCTGGAAGTGACATCAGCCTAGGCGCCAGAACCGGAAGTCACGTCGGCCTAGGCACCAGAACCGGAAGTGACGTTGGCCTAGGCACCGGAACTGATGTCGCTCTGTTCGTTGGAACTGGAAGTGACGTCATCCTAGGCCATCGGACCTTACTCCTTTTCTATGTTAACTAATATTGTCTTATTTTAATTTTTTATTTTGTCTTTATTTTTCTTTTCTTCATTATGTAAAGCACTTTGAGCTACTTTTTGTATGAAAATGTGCTATATAAATAAATGTTGTTGTTGTTGTTGTTGTAGGCACCAGAAGTAACATCTTCAACAGTGAGTCAGACAGGTTTTCCCACAGCTGGTCTGCAGAGATAACAGAAGAAGGTTTAGTGCACCCTGCCACCCCCTGGCCTGGTGTGGAATTACCTTCACTTGGTCCATACAACGTCCTCCTACTCGCACGTGCGTGACAACGTATACTAAATTCCCTTAGTGTGTGTCACCTGTCTATTTTGTCAGTTTAAAAGGGGTGTGTTGCGTGTTGTACAACATATTTGACAAAGGCAGCATTAGCTCTTTTGGAGGATATAGTCAATAGCAGGCTACTCAAAGAGTGAGTTTAAAGGATCACTATGACGTTTTCACTCATGCTAATGACTGGCTTATAAGGCAATTATGATTTCCTTGCACCAGACTCTTGTAGCTGTGTGCTGAATTGGAACCTACATTACAGAGGCCATCAAGCAGAAGTTAAAGTTCCATTACCGGTTTTAGCAACCGTAGGCCATCTGAACAAACAACAGGCATTTGAACTAGCTGACCGGTAAAGAACCGTGCAGTCATCTCTGAGCCATGTCATGACATCTATAAGGTATGGCATAATTAAGATGCTACCCAGAAACATTCTTTTTCTTTATGGTCAGGGTGAACAAGCTGAAATCAAAAGGCAGTTTGCAGCAATTTCTGATTTTCCTAATGTAATCGATGCAGCATACTGCACACATGTTAAGATAAAGGCACCAACAAAGAATGAAATAGCTTTTGTAAATATAAAGCACTTTCATTCAATTAATATACAACTAATATGTGCTCATATGCTCAAATGTGTTGCAAGTCAGTGTGCCTCAACTCACGGTTCCTTTATTTTATCAAACAGTACTGTTTAGTAGCAGACACTAGGGTCATGCCGTGTGTCATAGTTGACTTCTTAGTAGGTGAGCCTAATTAATAGTATAGCAGTTACATTTAGTACATTACAAACAACTTCTGTAAACGTTTTTTCACTTGAAAGTGGGTACAACACAAGACAGGAGATATAATGAAAGGCACTAACAGCACATAGTTGATGAAAGAGCAGACCATTAGCTGATTTAATGGTAGATGGTGGTGTCTGGACTCGTTGGGTGGCACTCTGCTGCTCAGCCCCACAAAGGTTTGCAACTTTGTGAAGGCACATTTTCATGTTGTAGGTAGAATGTGAAGAGATGTGTATTGACATTTACTTGGTAAAATGATTTTATTTTTTTGCATGTTCTATAAGAATGGTCCTGATATCTCACAGACCTGCATGTACAGCCTGCGTCAATTGATGGTGTGTACTAGTGGCATTCTGGGCAATGCATGATGGGACATTGCTATTGCTCTCTCCACTCGGCTACTCATACTTTTGATGTTTTCTTTTATTTGTGACTCTACAAGAGAGCGACCATTACAAAAAATGCTTTTGTATTTCCCCACTTCATATTTATTTTGCAAAAGACTTCTTTTTTAGAGTCTGTTTTGATTAGTTTGGTTTTGATCAGAGCTTTGAATTCTTCAACTACAAATCTTGCACCAGCCTCTAGCTCTTTAAATTAGTCCTACTTCTGTCTGCAACTGTTAAACTTTTTTTTGATGTATTTTTTGTCACACTCACTCTACTTTATCTAGTTGCCTGGGCTTATAAAATGTAAAAAGGGGGATGTGTTGAACTACAATAGCAGTCAACCCTGACAGATTGGTAAGAGTATGGGATTTGGGGCATTTTGTCAAAGTCCACATACAGTCAGGTCCATAAGTATTTGGAGAGTGGCACAATTTTCATAATTTTGGCTCTGTATGCCACCACAACAGATTTGAAATAAAGCAATCAAGATGTGACTGAAGCATAGACTTTCAGCTTTAATTCAAGGGGTTTAATAAAAATATTATATGAGCTGTCTAGAAAAAACATACATTTTTATATTTATATTTTTAGGGGCTCAAAAGCATTTGGACAAACTAACATAATCATACATATAACAATCATTTTCAATATTTGGTTAAAAATCCTTTACAGTTGATGACTGCCTGAAGTCTGGAACCCATGGCCATCTCCAAGTGCTGTGTTTCCTAGTAATGTTCTGCTAGGCCTTTACTGCAGCTGTCTTCAGTTGCTGCTTGTTCATTGGACTTTCTGCCATTAGTTTTGTCTTCAGCAAGTGAAATGTGTGTCCAGTTGGGTTGAGGTCAGTTGATTGACTCAGCCTTTGAAGAACATTCCACTTCTTTGCTTTGAATTGCACTTGGTCTGTTTTTGCAGTATGTTTTGGCTCATTGTCCATCTCTACTGTGAAGGGTCATCCTATTAGTTGACTGAACCTGAGCAGACAGTATAGCCATGTACACTTCAGAATTCATCCTGCTACTTCTGCCAGCAGTCATATCATCAATAAACACCAGTGTCTGACTTCCATACACGATCATGCCAAAAAACTTCCTCCATCACATTTCACTGATGATGTGGTATTCATCTTCTTCATACTCTTCTCTTTCCAAAATTCTGGTACATATTGATCTTAGTTTCCTTTGTCCAAAGAAAATTCTTCCAGAACTGGACAGGCTTTTATAAAATGTTTTCTCTCAAAATCTAATCAGTCCTTCCTATGCTTGAGGTGTACCACTGGTTTCCAGCTTGTGGTAAACTCTCTGTCTTTACTTTCATGAAGTCCTTCTCTTGATTGTAGACTTTGCCAATGATAGGTCTACCTACCAGACAGTGTTCTTGGTTTGAGTAAATGCTGTGAAGGGGTTCTTCTTCACCAAGGACAGAATTCTGCAATCATCTAACACAGTTGTCATCTGTGGTTTTCCAGACCTTCTGGTGTTGCTGAGTAAACCAGTGTGTTCCTTCATTTTAAGAATGTACCAAATGGTTGATTTGACCACCCCTGGTGTTTGTGCTGTCTCTCTAAATGGTTTGTTTTGTTTTCTCAGTCTAATGATGGCCTGTTTTTATTTGCATGGGCAACTCTTTGGACCTCATATTATGAGTTAACAGCAGCAGCTTCCAAATGCAAATTCCACACTTGGAATCAATTCCAGACCTTCCACCTGCTTAATAGTTAATGAAGTAATAATGAAACTGCTCACATCTGGCTATGGAAGAGCTTGTTAGTCAAATGTGTAAACTTTTGAGCCCTTGGAAATGGGAGGGCTATGCAGAAAAATGGCTGTCATTCCAAAATGGCTCATACAATATTTTTGGTAAACCTCTTAAATTAAAGCAGGAAGTCTACATTTCAATCACATAAGGATTGTTTTGTTTCATATCCTTTGTGATGGCATACAGAGCCAAAATTATGAAAATTGTGTCATAAGATTGTGATAAGATGTACAAGGTGAAGTGTGAGTTTAAATAAATAATCAGGTCAAAGAGCATGCAAGCTCCAAACAGGAGTGGGTGTGTACATATAGGAGCCCCTCTGGGATTGTTTGGGGTGCTTGGCTGATTGCTCATTGACGTGCAAATGTAAGCGGGACAGTCAGGTGCCTCATTCACACCTTGAACTGACAGGAGGATAACACCTGCATGCAATCTGACAGTATAAGAGGGACCTGCATTTAAGAAGGGAACTGAGAAAACAGATTAGATGAGAACAATGGAAGACTGTGAATAAGAGTATCAGGTGCCTGAGCAGAGCCAGCGAGAGAAACAAGACAGATGGAGTAGCCACACAGAGGACCCAATGTTTGGGCAAATCGTCCCTGTTGATTCATTGGAGGAGGACAGCCAATCTTGAGCAGTGTGGCAGGCACTGACGGAGACAGCCAAGATGAGAGCGGTCTGCAGCTGCTGAGTGAGCTGTGGGTGAGCTGGGGAGACAGAAAGGGAGTAATGCTGGGCTCAGATAAGGACCCGATGACAGTGTTTTATACTGGTTTTACTTTTGGACTATTTATTTGTTTTGTTTTTTTAACTCAAAGACAAACAGTTATTTAAATATTGCTATTTTTTTGCCTATTGCTTTTAGACAACATCTATAATCTAGTTTTGCTTACTTAAAGCTTTTTTGTAATCATTGCTTTTTTCTGTTTTGGGTGTATTTTCATGATTCAGTTTTGTTTTTATACTCTCTCTTTACTTAGTAAATAAAAGAATTAATTGTTTGTTTCTTGGGCCAGAGGTTTTATAGCTCCCCTTACCTTTACTTTATATTTGTAGACTTCAGGACTTATTAAAAGTTAAGCACAAGGCCTCCTTTAGACATTTCAGTTCTTTTTCTTGTTGTGAGTCCCATATCATTGAACTATCTGAATAACGTCTTTTTAAAGAGCTTTACAGATCAGAATGCAGATTATGCCAGTCCAGCTCATTTATAATGCCACATCTGAAAACCGCCACAATAGCTTGTTTATTTCAACTATGGTCAGCAGGGAAGTTAAAAATTCAATTGTATAATCTGAAATAGTTTTGACAGATTTGTAGAAAACTGTAAGTTGCCATTACTTTCTACTCTGATGCAAATAAAACAAAGAGCAAACTGCTACTGGCTTGTCTGACTGAATAGTCGTAATAGGTCATGCCTGCTCTGCTAAATTTAGCAGACATACTTTGAATCAAGGACCAGGACATGACGTGTAGGCCAGGAAACAGGGATTCCAGCCAACCTTTTGTTAAACCAAAACACAACCCCAAATTGCAGTCAAAATAATGTTGGCAAAGAATGGAATGCCAGGAACGGGAATGTAGAAAAACAGATTGCTAAGCATCAAAAGAATTATCTGAGCTAAAGAGGAACCTTCATACTGTTGCACTGCTAACATCTCCCTTAAGGACACTGTAACAATAGACATCACAAAATGATGACGGCCATAAAAAAATAAAATGGAGTCGGGAAAAGAAGGGAATATATTCAAACAATGTTAAAATGATGAAAGTGAAACAGAAAACTAACATTAGAATTGCCTTCCACATCTCAAAACAACTGAATGCTTAAATAATGAGTAAGAAATATACCTTCAAAAAGAAGTAAAAAAATGTAAATGTAAAACTAATCACAACAAAGCCACTTTTTTCAACTAATAGCTTCTCTAGCTGCTTTGGAGTGACTATGGTGGCCGTGCTTTGGCAATTTGTCAATATTTTGAAGAGTGCTGACTTGGTTCTTGCCATAGAATGTTATCTATTCTTAAATCTCATGTTATGGTTTACCTGTTCTCTGGCACCTGTTTTATTTTATTTTGATTTGTTTTTTAGATTGCTAGCTTTTTTTAACTGTATTTTAGCCTTTTGCATTTTTTTTTTTTTTGCTATTTTTGCTTGATTGTACTTCACTCTTGCTCTATCTAGATTAATCTTTTGGATGTTTGTTAGCTGTAAAGTTCCAAGCTTCCACTTCATCATTTATATCTGAGCACTGTCTGTTTGACCTCTGGTTATACCCGTAATCTGGATGTGAAAAGATGTGGATGAAAAATTGAGGGTTATTATTTTAAAATTCATTTTCTTGCATAATCAGTGATCCCATGTTGATATGGTTATGCTCAATGTCAGTGGGTCCCTATTGATTGAAAATTATGTATAGGGGAGTTACAGCAAATAAAAAAAATAAGATTTTTTAAAATTTTATTTTAAAAACAAAAATAATATTTTTAATTTATTGGCTTAGAAGCAAAATGCTATTAAATGAGAATGTGACGTAGTGACGTGTTTGGCCAGCTATTCCTGAGTGCATGCAGAAGCACCTTCAATTAAAATATCAGTCTAGTGAAGTAAAGTATTTATTACCTCTGTAGAGGATTAGCTACATTATGTCTCCTCGTGCTGTTTTTTTTTTTTTCAATTTGCTCAAGTGTTATTTCTCCAAACAATTAGAATGGTTATGCTCATCTCAGTCAAATAGATTAATATTTTTGTGTGAATTAAAATTAGGGCAGTAATGCAAATAGACTGTATATTTCAAGAGGTGTTACATTGAATATTTATTTTCCTTGCCTATTAACAGGCAAAAGCACATTAGCACTAACTACATTTTAACAGCTATTCAAACAATGAAGGATTTATTATAGAGGCAGATATGAAAATGGGTTACAGGTTAATTGCTGCAAGGCAGCTGATGGATAACATTGAAACTTTAAAATACTGGCAGGTCAGGTGGGGGCATTCTGCATGAAAGATAAAACTTTTATAGTTTACGACTAAGTTGGCAGGTAAATGGAATGCAGTGGTCATCATTACTGCAACTTGCTGAACTAAAAAGACCTCAAACACAAACACTAAATCGTGAATTGTGAATGGAGGGAAAATGACTAGTGCAATTAAAACCTAAAGATGTGGACACAGACCTGCTCAAGACGCTTCACTCAGTACAGGCAACGCAGCTCCTTAGAGGTCTGATTTGGAAGTGAACACGCTTAGACAGGAGGAAGCAGAGAACGTGTCTGGGGACATTTTGACTGACTGAGCTCCTTATAAAAACAAGCCACCAGCAAAAATTATGAAAGCACTGAAACAGAAGGTAACATGGATACAAGAGCAAGGGATTATGCAGAAATATCTACAATACATGCCCTGAAGGCTTTAGACTCTGCTTAAAACAAAAGAAAAAGATTAATTTGCATGTACAGAATTGTAATTTATATCTCTTTATTGTAATGTATGATGCGTCTAAAAACACTTCTTTCTAATATGCAGATAGATAGATAGATAGGGAAAGCGCTATACCAGATAGATAGATAGAACTGAAAGGAACAAGAGTTATTATTCACATCTGAACATTATAATGCAGTTTATTCAAAAAAAGTTTTTCTCTGCATATTGAAAAACTGATATGAGATAAAAATGAAAGACCCTGTATTGTATACAAGTTGTTAAAAATAAAAGGCATTGTACAGTGTCTATAAAAAAGATTCACCCCCTTGGAAGTTTCACATTTTATTATTATACAACACCAAACCACAGTGCATTTAATTAACATTTTTTAACATTGATCAGCAGAACGAGACTCTTAAATGTCAAAGTGAAAACTGATGTCTACAAAATGGCCTAAATTAATGACAAATATAAAACACATAATTATTGATCACATAAGTATTCAGCCCCTGCACATCAGTATTTAGTAGATGCACCTTTGGCAGCCATGACAGCCCTGAGTCTGTGTACACAGGTCTCTCAGCTTTCCGCACCTGGACACTGCAGTTTCTTCTCATTCTTCCCTGCGAAACAGCTCAAGCTCTGTCAGGTTGCATGGGGATTAGAAGTGAACACCTTTTCTAAAGTCCAGCTGTAAATTTTCACTGGGGTTAGATCTGGACTCTGACTCAGCCACTCCAGGACATTCACATTGTTGTTTCAAAGCCATTTCTGTGTAGCTTTAGCTTTATGCTTGGGGTTGTTGTCTTGCTGGTAAACAAATCTGCTAAGGTGTAGGTTTCTTTCAGGCTGCATCAGGATTTCCTCCAGGATTTGTTGCATTTTGTTGTATTTCTTTTCCCCTCTATGATTTCCAGGGCTTTCTACAGAAACTCGTCCCCACAGCATAATGTTGCCACCACCATGTGCCACAGTGAGGATTGTGTGCATTTGATATTGTGAAGTGTGTCATTTAGTCTGATGGCCAAAAATATGAATTTTGATCTCATCAGACCACAGAACACTCTTTCAGTGGGCTTCAGAGGTTCACATGTACAATATTTTAACAACAGCTTTCTCTTTGTCACCATAAAGCTGCGACTGGTGAAGTACCCGGGCACGGCATAGTCTTTCGAATCTTAGCCTCTGTAGCTTGTATCCCTTTCAGAGTTCTCAGTGGTCTCTTGGTGGCCTCCCTCACTAGTTTTCGTCTTGCAGGATCACTCAGTTTTGGTGGACGGCCTGCTCTAACAGATTTACAGCAGTGCCATACTCTTTCCATTTCTTAATGATTGATTTGACTAGACTCCAATGGATTTTCAGGGACTTGAATGTTTTTTGTCTTCATTCTCTGACTTGTGCTTTTTAATCACCTTTTCACAGACTTGCTTGGAGTGTTCATTTCACTATAAATTAGACTTTCAAGTTAAACTGTATTTATACTGCAATCAGGTGAAATTCCTTGACACCTCTGACCACAGACAGATAATTTCCATTGAACCAACTAATTGGTTGCACCATTGAGGATTTAGGTGTTTCATATTAAAGGAGGTGAATAATTTTGCATTTTATATTTGACAACTTTGCAGTGATCTGTTTTCATTTTGACATAAAAAGTCTTTTTCTGTTGATCAATGTCAAAAAAGCAAAAATAAATGCACTGTGATTCAGTGCTGTGAAGCAATTAAATGGGGAAATTTCCAAGGATGAAAACTTTTTTTATAGGTACTACATAATAGATAGATCTTCCCTGGATTGCTAGATGGCAGTCTCCCGGAGTGCTGCAGTGCCACAGATTCCCACAGGGCACCCTCAGACTTGTAGTTCTGTTGGGTTTTGAGGGTGCTGTCAGGGGGTGCTGCAGGGACTTAGAGAGCCCTGCTTCATCAGGCTCCTACATTACCCAGAAGTGCTTCCGGACGAAGCCTACGGGACATTGGAAGTACTCCTGGGTATTAGATAAAAGGAGCCAGCTGCCATAGTTCCAGGAGCTTGCTGGAGGAGGAGTGGAGGAGGAAGTAGAGACAAGAAAAGAGAGAAGAAGAAAAGAAAGTGTTGTGTGCTTTATTTGTACTGTGTTGTGAAGGTGGAAAACAGTTTTGGAAGCGTTTCCCACAGAAATAAAAGCCTGTGTGTTGCTGGACTTTTGTCTTGTGTCTGTCTGTGTTGGGTTTGGGGAGCTGCAGCCACAACAGAGAAAGATTCATTTGTATGTACAGAATTATAATTCATATCTAAATTTTGTAATATAATTTGCCTTAAAATGATAATATGAAAGGTAGAGAGAGACTGATATGATAAAGATAAAAATGAAAGACCCTATATAGTTCATACTTAGTTTTGTACACTGCTTGGATTTGTTCCTTTTAAATAAAAGCACTGTTTTCTCTTTGTACCTTCCCTTTGTTTCATTTGGTGTCCTCATTGTCCAGCTCATCCGGTTACATTACTGACGGTGTCAGGTTCAAGAGGCTCCCAAAAGTAAGAAGGGAGCATGGAGCAAAAACCCACATCATCACAAGGACCACTAGGAACTGAGTAGCAGAGGAGCTAAGGACACATGAAGGATCACACCGATAAAGAACATGAGCAAGATATGAAGTTATCCTGGAAACGCCATAAGCAGGCAGTAAACATACAGAAGTCCACAAAAGCCTAAGTGAAAAAAACCTTGCAGTACACGTGTATGATCTTATGTCTACTTGCTATGTATTGAGCAAAGAAAAAGGGATTCTGGTACAATAGATAAATAGTGAATTGATGTCAACATGTATATTAAACAGTAACACTCTCAGTAAATGCTGGGTTGTTATATGCATTGTCTGTTGTTTGTATTCTACTGTTGTCACTAGTTTGTGGGAGACAAGCAAGTAAAACTCATTGTATTGTACACTTAAACTGAAATGTGTCTAATTACAGCATTACTAGTCCACATTGATCCACATAAGAACTGTGTAAGTTTACATTGCCACCATTTACTTTATAGCCATTGCATGTAAGGCTGTCGCTCTGTAGTTATTCCACACTGTAAACCCAGAACTTTAAAGTCTAGCAAACATGTGCATCCATTGTCAGGGTTTCACTTTTTAGGCAGGGATTGCAAAGGGCGTAAAACAGAGGCAACACACTGAATCCTGCTGAACAGAATACACATAAAAACTTTAAATAATAAAAAACTTTCTTATGTTTATTTCAAAATATCATTCAGGAAATTTGGCAATATGTGGTTGCTTAGGGCCATAAGTTTTATCAGCAAGATCAGCGGGACATTCTAAAATGGTGTGTTGAGCTCCAGTGATATTCTCGTCACTTCCATCTGTCACAGTTTACGACAACGATGTGCAAGGAGCATTGTTGTTAGTGTTAGTCAGTTCAGCATTCAACAGAGGAACACAGTAAGAACGATCATTCTCGTGTGTATGTCTGCTTTGTAAATGTGTCAAATATCCATCTGTCGTGGTTTCCTTAATATTACTGATTGACTTTGAATACCAATAGTTCTGGTATAAACATAACTATGCAGCTTTGATCAATGGATGTGTTGGATTAGATTGCTAAGTGTATGATGCAGTTTGTTTAATGTTAGATGCTGATTTACCATATATATTGGAATAAAGTTTAGAAGTGGTTACAAGTGTTTATGGTCTGAGATTGATCACTCGAGTCTTTCTGATACAACACTAAACAGCCACACAGTGAGATACGTTATGTTATATGACAAGAGCATTTTTGAAAACATGACATTAGAAAATAAATGTATCATTACTACAGTATTACATATGTACATCTTACTGACAAATGTTGCACCCCTCTTGCCCATTCCTACCCCTGCTTATGAGTGCATTATATTTTACAGAGCTCGAATAGCATGAAAATGAAATGACATTGTTAAGCTCTGACTTTCTACTAATATTGAGAGTCACAGTTTAGCTACTTCAGTTAATTGCAATGTCAACAAAAATTGTATTACACAGATATTATTAAGAAATACCGTAAAAATAAATATTTAGTAACATTTTAATATGAAATGCTAAAAAATTGACTACTATACCTTGTAAGTAATTAAGTAGGCTGTGTCGATTGTTTTGAAATCCATCTTGGTGTCCAGCCAAATGCAAAATGAGAAGTCTTAGGAAGACAAAGTAACCAAGCTATTGAAAAAGAAGAATGAAGATACACAGTATGGCTCTGTGGGACCAAAGCCCAATGGAGCTGCAAATCAGATTGCTCTCTAACAAGAATGAACCTTCAGCAGAAGTGACATTGGCAAAGGCTTCTTTGATCATTAATCAGGAGGCATGAAGCACTCCTGGAAAGCCAGCTTTTTCTTCCCTAATTTACAACACTTCACTGCCTTATACTAGATGACCCTTGGATAAATATTCTCTTGCTCCCTCCTTTATGTGCTGCCCTTCTTGCACAAATTAGAAATGAGGGCCCACAGCTTTCCCTTTCTAGGAGGTATTTATCTCAGGTGCACTAAAGAGGGTTGCCTGCTTATCCTAAGTGATGGGTGTCCTGATATTCTGAAAGGATACTCCTTGAGTCTCTTGTTCCTCCCACCAGTGAACTATTCCTCCATGTCCTGCAGCTTCAAAGCTGACTGATGAATTGTGAAACTCAACCTTTTCCGAGGTTGGGCCCCTTACCCGGCTGGGATGCCTATATGATGGAAGGACCGGGGGACAGGACATGTTCATGGCAATACCTCCCCCGGAACATGAGAGGGAAACCCCTCTGGATTGCATTGGGGCCACGGCTGGGAACTTGGAAGCTCAACCCTGCTGAGGCCCATGGTCACCACAAGGGGGCGCCTGGACAGTTCCGGAGCCCTAGACTTCATCACTTCTGCCACACCTGGAAGTGATGCTAGAAGAGGATCCGGGTGCACCTGGAGCATTTCCGGGTGCCCATGCAGAACTTCCGCCACACCAGGAGTGCTGTCGGAAGAGGATCACAGAGAGCCTGGAGCACTTCCGGGTGCACAATAAAGGAGGCTGCCTCACACCGTTTGAGGAGCCAGAGTTGGGAGGTGGAGGACAAAGCTTGCTGGGAGAAGAGTGGAGGCGGCAGAGAGGAGAAAGAGAGAGAAGAAGAAAAAGATTTGGATGCTGTTGTGCTTGGACTGTGTTGTATCGGTGGAAAATGGGGGAAGGCGTTTCCCACGGTTAGAAAGATAAATAAAGTGTGTGGTGTTTTGCACTTGTGTGTCTCTGTGCCTGTTTGTGTCTGGGTTTGGGGAGTTGTACGTCCCCATGGCTTCCACACCATCAATACCTGATGTCCCTCAACTTAGAGCAGGAAAAGCACACATTGAAAAAGAGGGCTGTATGTATGTTGTGGCGAATGGCTGGGGCTGCTGCCCAGCCGGGATACCCAAGAGGACCGGAGGAGGGCTTGCACCTCCTCCAGACAACAAGGAGGTGACCACCCTGGTTGCTTTGGGGACCACGAGTAGAGAGCCTGGAAGCCCAACCCTGTAGGGGCCTGTGGTCGCCGCCAGGGGGCACCCCACTGCCTTTGGAGCCCTGGACCTCAGCACTTCCGCCACACCCGGAAGTGCTGGGGGGAAGAGGACCGGGGACACCCGGAGTGCTTCCGGGTGCGCAGCTGGCACTTCCGCCACACTGGGGGAGTGCCGGTGGAAGATGGTCGGGAAGCACCTGGAGCACATCCGGGTCACTATAAAAGGGGTCGCCTCCCTTCATTCAGGGCTGGAGTTGGGTGAGGAGAGGACAAGTGCTTAGAGAAGAGAGTGGATACGACCTGAAGAGTAAGGCAGAGTGTATGAGGCCTGGACTTTGGGGAAGGATCTTGCGGTTTAATGTGGCACTTGTGACTGTAAATATTAGTGTAAATAAACATGTGATGGTGATTAAACATGTCTACCTGTCTGTTTCCGGAGCTAGTTCCACAATGTACGATCTTAGGCCTCCTTGCTATGACAGAGAGATGACATGAGAGGTTGATTTTAAAAATTCAGCAGTGCACATCCATTACAATGGAAGCCAATAAAGTATATTACAATAACCCCAGAACATGTCACTTTTTATGAAAAGTAAAAATTAGCATTCACATAGACAAATTGATACTTGTTAAGAAGCAATTATGAAGTGAAAAGTTAGGATTACATAAATTACTGAAACAGAGCAGTGCACTTACAAACAAGGCATATTTACAAAGACGTTTTGCCTGTAATGTCTAATTCTGGCCTACAAAAAAGCTGCATAAATTCCCCGCTAAATCCTAACTGCTCAACTTTAGTTATTATATTGGTAAACAGCCTCAGAAATGTTTATTTCTGAATTAATTAAACTATATTCAAGATACTGTGAGCTTTTTGGGTTTATAGAAATTTTTTGACTGAAATTAACACATTACTGTACTAAAAAGATGCCTATAACAAGAAGATCCTATACAGTGAATAAATACAATAAATACAAAATTATTACTACTGTATGCTAGTGCCATCTTGTGGACAAAAAAGGCAGTAGACTGATTAGTAACCTTGATTTACTGCTCTCCATTTTACATTTTTACAACTTCCATAACATTCGTCCATCTATACTCAAACCGGCTTAATCTAATTATATGCTCATGGTGTACTGAAGCCTATCTTAATAATAAGGAGGGGAATACATTTTATAGCTGTTATTTTAGATGCAATATAAAAGAAAGCAATAGAATTCACTTTCCAATATGTCTAAGTCATAAGTTCTTAATCAGTTTCATAATGACAGCCCCCACCATACCTTTAATATCTTGATTTCGTCAGTGCCCAGGAATGGCTTCTCTGCAGTGCTGCTGCAAACCCAGTAGAGAACAGTCTCCGCCGCACAGAGGAGAACAAGCAGCTGCTCTGGGCTTATTGGTGCATGATCCAGAGACAGTGCAAGAATGTCCAAAGCCTCTTTAAAAGACACACATAGAATAGAAGGAATGAGTACTCTTTTTACCCTGGAATCAGATTAAGTACATTTGTGTTTTTTTTTTTGCATCCATCCATCCATCCTCTTCTGCTTATCCGAGGTCGGGTTGCGGGGGCAGCAGCTTGAGCAGAGAGGCCCAGACTTCCCTCTCCCTGGCCAATTCTTCTAGCTCTTCCGGGGGAATCCCGAGGCATTCCCAGGCCAGCCGAGAGACATAGTCCCTCCAGCGTGTCCTGGGTCTTCCCTGCCGCCTCCTCCTGGTTGGACGTACCCGGAACACCTCACCAGGGAGGCGTTTAGAAGGCATCCTGATCAGATGCCCGAGCCACCTCATCTGACTCCTCTCGATGCGGAGGAGCAGTGGCTCTACTCTGAGCCCCTCCCGGATGACTGAGCTTCTCACCCTATCTTTAAGGGAAAGCCCAGACACCCTGTGGAGGAAACTCATTTCAGCCGCTTGTATTCGCGATCTCGTTCTTTCGGTCAATACCCATAGCTCATGACCATAGGTGAGGGTAGGAATGTAGATCGACTGGTAAACTGAGAGCTTTGCCTTACGGGTCGGCTCCTTTTTCACCACAACAGACCGATGCAGAGCCTGCATCACTGCGGACGCCGCACCGATCCGCCTATCGATCTCATGCTCCATTCTTCTCTCACTCGTGAACAAGACCCTGAGATACTTGAACTCCTCCACTTGGGGCAGGATCTCGCTCCCAACCCTGAGAGGGCACTCCACCCTTTTCTGGCCGAGGACCATGGTCTCGGATTTGGAGGTGCTGATTCCCATCACAGTTGCTTCACACTCAGCTGCGAACCAATCCAGAGACAGCTGAAGATTATGGCCTGATGAAGCAAACAGGACAACATCATCTGCAAAAAGCAGTGACCCAATCCTGAGTCCACCAAACCCGGAACCCTTCAACACCCTGGTTGTGCCTAGAAATTCTGTCCATAAAAGTTATGAACAGAATCGGTGACAAAGGGCAGCCCTGGTGGAGTCCAACTCTCACTGGAAACAGGATCGACTTACTGCCGGCAATGTGGACCAAGCTCTGACACCAGTTGTACAGGGACCGAACAGCTCTTATCAGGAGGTCTAGTACCCCATACTCCCGGAGCACCCCAAACAGGATTCTCTAAGGGACATGGTTGAACACCTTTTCCAAGTCCACTAAACACATGTAGACTGGTTGGGCAAACTCCCATGCACCCTCCAGGACCCTGCTAAGAGTGTAGAGCTGGTCCACTGTTCCGCGACTAGGACGAAAACCACACTGTTCCTCCTGAATCCGAGGTTCAGCTATCTGATGGACCCTCCTCTCCAGAACCCCCAAATAGACTTTTCTAGGGAGGCTGAGGAGTGTGATCCATCTGTAGTTGGAACACACCCTCTGGTCCCCCTTCTTAAAGAGGGGAACCACCACCCCGGTCTGCCAATCCAGAGGCACTGCCCCCGATGTCCATGCAATGCTGCAGAGACGTGTCAACCAAGACAGTCCTACAACATCCAGAGCCTTGAGGAACTCCGGGCATATCTCATCCACCCCCGGGGCCCTGCCACCAAGGAGTTTTTTGACCACCTTGGTGACCACAGTCCCAGAAATGGGGAGCCCACCTCTGAGTCCCCAGGCTCTGCTTCCTCATTGGAAGGCATGTTAGTGGGATTGAGGAGGTCTTCGAGGTACTCCCCCCACTGACCCACAACGTGGCGAGTCGAGGTCAGCAGCGCACCATCCCCACCATATACAGTGTTGACACTGCACTGCTTCCCCATCCTGAGACAATGGACCAGAATCTCCTCAAAGCCATCTGAAAGTTGTTCTCCATGGCCTCCCCAAACTCCTCCCATGCCCAAGTTTTTGCCTCAGCAACCACCGAAGCCACATTCCGCTTGGCCTGCCGGTACCTATTAGCTGCCTCCAGAGTCCCACAGGACAAAAAGGTCCCGTAGGACTCCTTCTTTAGCTTGATGGCATCCCTCACCGCCGGTGTTCACCAATGGGTTTGGGGATTGCCGCCACGACAGGCACCAACCACCTTACGGCCACACCTCCGGTCAGCTGCCTCAACAATAGAGGCACGGAACATGGCCCATTCGGACTCAATGTCCCCCACCTCCCTCGGGACGTGGTCGAAGTTCTGCCGGAGGTGGGAGTTGAAGCTACTTCTGACAGGGGACTCTGCCAGACGTTCCAAGCAGACCTTCCAACACTTTTGGGCCTACCAGGTCTGACCGACATCCTCCCCCACCATCGAAGCCTACTCATCACCAGGTGGTGATCAGTTGACAGCTCTGCCCCTCTCTTCACCCGAGTGTCCAAGACAAGTGGCCACAAGTCTGACAATACGACCACAAAGTCGATCATCGAACTGAGGCCTAAGGTGTCCTGGTGCCAAGTGCACATATGAACACCCCTATGCTCGAAAATGGTGTTCATTATGGACAATCAGTAATAACAATCAATAACAAAACACAGCCCTTCCAGGTCTTACTGTCATTGCGCACGTGAGCATTGAAGTCTCCCAGCAGTATGAGGGAGTCCCCAGAAGGTATGCCCTCTAGCACCCCCTCCAGGGACTCCAAAAAGGGTGGGTACTCCAAACTGCTGTTCGGCACATACGCACAAACAACAGTTAGGACCCATCCCCACACCCGAAGGCAGAGGGAGGCTACCCTCTCGTCCACTGGGATAAACCCCAATGAACAGACTCCAAGGCGGAGGGCAATAAGTATGCCCACACCCGCTCAGCGCCTCTCACCAGGGGCAACTCCAGAGTGGTAGAGTTCAGCCCCTCTTAAGGAGATTGGTTCCAGAGTCCAAGTTGTGCGTCGAGGTGAGCCCGACTATATCTAGCCGGAACCTCTTGACCTCGCGCACTAGCTCAGGCTCCTTCCCCTTCAGAGAGGTGACATTCCACGTCCCAAGATCCAGCTTCTTCTTCATCAGTTTTTTTTGCAGTGGTACATAAATTAACTTTGAATAATCAGATTTTTATGACTTTAAGTGAAATTGGACGGTGAAACTAATGGACACTAAAGAACAGGCAAATAGGGAAATTCCAAAGATGCCTGATCTTCATGGTACAGAGAGAGAGACAGGGAGGGGGAGAGATGATGATGGAGGGCTGTGGGAGATGTTAAAAGACGTTTATTTCAATTAAGGGTAGCTGGGTGGGAGAGTACAGATCAGGCTGCCACTTTACAAGGTCAAGCAGTGGAGACATGGCAATGTTAGGGAGCCTCAAGCTTTAGGGCTGCAGAAACACCAGGGCCTGCTAGAGTGAGACAGAGGATGAGTTCTAGTGTGGTGTCCATTCATATCAGAAGTTACCCCAGAAGAAGTTTTAAAACTGTTGCTAGCCCAGAGGCCCCTAGAGCTAAGATTTGTAATGAGAGATGGGGAATGGTTTCAAGAAGAGGCCAGAGCACAGACAGAAAGAGAGCAAAATTCAGACAATGAGAATGGAAGTGCTTGGAACTGTACTGGTGGGTAGTGATGAGTGAAACAATTAGAAGAAAACTGCATTTGGAGCAAAATTCAGTGATTTACTCTAGAAAATATTCTGCAAAATAAATTGTGTTTCATTGCCAGTGAAACTCATACCATTCAACCAAGAATTTAGGCACCTAAATCCTGTCTCAAAGTGTTTACATACATTACTTTATTACTTTGTCGTGAGTCTGCTTGTCATTTAGTATTGAAACAAGCATCTCTAGTGCATTAGGAAGCAGCAGAAAAGAACACCGGTAGACACAAGTAAACAAGGCTTTAAGAAGTAAGATTCCTTATTTTCCATTCACTTAAAAAAAAAAAACTTTAAAATCTCAAAAACACTTTTATGAGAATGGCATTTTGCATTTGGCAAAAAAAAAATTAGTTTCATTTTTATGAAATTGTAAGTGAACTGAAATTTGCTTGTTTCCCCTCATCACTATTGGTAAGCAAGTGGATGAGCCACCCCACCAGATAAAAGAAAGGTTGATGGATTTGTTGTTTTGTTTTTTATTTAATTGTTCAATTTCTCTACTTGTTAATTCCTTCTTTTGTTAGATATCCAAAGCAAATGCATATTTTGTATGTAGAGTATTGACTTCCTTGGCCCTACTTTAGCTAGGAGAAACTTTGAGTCACTGTTGTAAACTACATTATCTGTATTCTTGACCTAAAATTTCACCTAATCTTTAATGACATAATAGTAATGCATACTGTACAAAGTATTGATTAAATAAATGCCACATGAAATCTTTCTTTTAATACATCCACTGAGCACAGTGATCCAACATCCATGAACCCTATATGGTCAGTGCAGCATCATAGATTCTAATTCAGAAGAGGACTTACATTCATGTGGCAAGGTTCGACTGTGTTAATAATATATGTATTGATAAAAAAAGGTTCCAGAATTGTACAAAAACAAGAGCTTTTACTACCAGTGCACCATCTGAAGGAGGAATGAACAAAAACTTGCATCCGGCGCAAGGGCCATGTAAATACCGTAAATACCTTAGAAGGTATTTTAGCACCTGCTTCTAGGAACAGCCGCCCTGTTTCCCCATACCTTCCCATCTGCTCCTTTATTCTGTGTTGGTCACCTTCCTTCTGCAAGTAATTCTTTACCCCAATTTAAATAAACCTCAGGTGTTCCACTTCTGGTTCATGACAAAGTTATGTTCATTTTCAGGGGTGGATCTTCAAAGAACTAGAAACTCCAGGACTCAGTGGCCCTCTTTATAGCACAAACATCACTGATCGCCAAAATAGGCTTATTGGCACAGGCACCCATGACTTCTGGTGGGCTAGCTAATATCTCCAATTATCAGTAGTTCCCCATTATTCTGCTTCTGCAACCTAGAGTTGTATTTAATTAAGTGTAGGAGCAATCCACTCTTTTGGGGGTTTACACAACTGTCCACCTAGTCCTCCATTAGACAATTGTGACACATCAAGTTGACCTTATCATTGATTGCTGCTTTGTGTTCTACCTTTTCCAAGTTGGTATTACTCATTAAGAACATAACCTCCTTACACCATTTACCAGTATATATTTCCTATCCCACTTCACTATTAGTAAAGGATCGCTGTTACATGTTAGTTTCCATTGTCTCATGTTGGACAACACTTCCTACACTATCTTAAACCGGTAACACTTCAGAACACATTTCTGGAAAAGCCCCCACCTTAACTTCATCTTTACATTTAACTTCCCCCAATCACTGCTCACACTAACATTCAACCTTCTGAAAATATTGACTTTAGTGCAGACCTTAATCTTTCATTCTCACATGACTTTTTTAATGGCTAACTCTCTTATTTGGGTAGAACAGGGTCATGATTCAATTGCCCGGGGTTTGTTTCCTGCCTTGCACCCTGTGTTGGCTGGGATTGGCTCCAACAGACCCCCGTGACCCTGTAGTTAGGATATAGCAGGCTAGATAATGGATGGATGGATGGATGAATCTTACATTATACGTTTAATAGAATGAATCTTTCATTATTCGTTTCCCTTTTAACCAACAGCAGAAAATTAACACTCACCTTCTTGTATTCTGCCTTTACATAATGCCAGCAACAGCAGCTCTGTCCATGCAAGAGGAAGGTCAACATGCTCTCCAACACCAAGTGTACTAAGACCAGCTCTGCGCTATAAAACAATAGGAATCTTACCAATCAAATAATACACAAAGTATAAAATGCATTTTTAGACAATTTCTGGCCTTTGTGATGTTTGAAATGTAGTAACTAACACATAAAAACATTTTTATTACGTTTGTGTTTTATTGTGTTATCGGATCACCTATGCATTGCACCTAAAACAAATGGTACTAACTAGCCTTTCAGATTCTTTTCTAGATGAGGAATAGGAAGTAATGTCAAAATAAGCTATATACCTGTTACCGGTAATCTGTTATCTGTCTCAATGTCCGTGCTGCACCCTGTGGTTTCAGCCTTGGAACCTCCATGGCAGGCAGATCACTGACTGGACTGTCTTTACTTTCAAATGTTTAATTCAACCCAGTTTACTACTAATAGAGGGTTTCATAAGAGCATCCTCTTGTGCCCTTAAGGGACTGCAGTTAGAAAAGGAATGAACAATCTACCTTCTCAGCTCACTAGTAAATGTCAGATAGAGGCACTGGCTTTACGTTTTCAATCAAAAACTATATTTATTTGCAATTAAATCGATAACAGCAAGTGCAAAGCAATAGATAGTCATTCAACCTGGGTGGGACCAATCTTCATGCAGTTCCATTGGCTACAGCAAGACATTGTTGAACATCCCAAGTGGTACAATTCCTTAGTTACAGAGTATTTGTTCTCAAGCAGAACAAAGATATACACAGAGTAAGAGCTCTCTAAAAGTTTCAGTTTTTGTAAAAAAAAAAGAAAAAAAATGGCAGACACAAGGTACCTCTCCACACCCCCCTTGCTCAAACAGCATGTCTCACTTTCTAACGCCTGCTAGAAGGGTGTGCTGATATTTTATAGTTAACCAAAGCACATTGAAAATATGGACAGAAAAGAAACCAGAAAATGTTACTGGCATCATTATCACTAATAAGAAGATCACAAAGGAAAAAAACTCAAGGTCATGTTTTTCTGGAACTCAAAGCTAACTAAGCAAAACACTCCAGGAGCTGCTTCATGTTTTAGCTTGCCAAGCATGCATTGCACTCCTGTTCATCTTTACGACTAGAAGAAAAGTTTAAAGTATTTTGTGTACAGTTTTCGTAATGAACTAAACTCTTGTCTTCAAATTCTGTGCACACCTGTACTCTAGGCTTCTATATAGCCTCCTTCACTCCAAAACTGGTAACAGCAAACTTTCATTGTTACTGGATGTGCCCGTACAATTTAGACAGATAGATAGATAGATAGATAGATAGATAGATAGATAGATAGATAGATAGATAGATAGATAGATAGATAGATAGATAGATAGATAGATAGATAGTGTGGCAGATGGCCCGGACACACACAGACGGACATCATATGTTCACCCAACACACGTTTATTTACAGTAATATTTATAGTTCGTGCACTCCCCAGTGCCTCTTGCACCGTTCCCCCAATGTCCAGGGCACACAGTCCAATAGCCTTCTGGCCGCCTCCAGTCCTCTCTCCAGCTCCGTCTTTCTTCCACCCGACTTCCGCTACTGAATGAAGGGAGGCGGCCCAGCTGCTTCCTGGCATTCCTCCGCAGACAGCCCCAGTGTAGCGGAAGTGCCGGCTGCACACCCGGAAGCCCTCCGGGTATCCCCTGTCTTCTTCCCCCCAGCACTTTCTGGTGTGGCAGAAGTGCTGGGCTCCAGGTTTCTACAGGCACCAGGGTGGCCACGGGTCCCTACAGGGCTGGGCTTCCAAGCCCTTTACCCGTGGCCCCCAACGTAACCAGGACGGTCGCCCCCTCGCGGTCTGGAGGAGGTACAAGCCCTCCTCCGGTCCTCCTGGGCGTCCCGGTATGAAAGGCACTATAGATAGATAGATAGATAGTGTCAAGCCCTCAAACATGGGGAGGTGATTGTGCAGATGACACCAGCACAAGCCTCTCATCCATTCCTGTCATAAAATTGAGGAACACCCGCAGGAAGAACCCTGATGTCACTACCAGAGGATTGTTGGTAGCTCCGCCTCCTACCCTATTTAAAGAGTGCGCTGACCAGAATTCAATGTTCATTAGGGAAGCAGCTATCAAGGAGTTTGGACCTCATCTTAGGAGCTAAAAATTATTTTTGGCTGTAAAGCCAAACGATTGTACTGTTTTCTTTCATTTCTTTTTCATTTAAACTTAGACATTAAATAGGGCATCTCACAAGACCCCTACTCTTTATGATCTCTCCTTCTCGATATTTTGCAATAGCTAGTGCTTTATTTGTCCCAATTAAAAATTTGGTGGAGTCCTGCTAATAGTAAGTATTCACTCGGCACACAATAATCTTCAGCAACTGATTCTTAAAAAATACAACAGTTTATAAGCCTTATTGTTCCATTAACAAACAATTCAGGTTTTGGTATCATTCCTAGGAACCCCAAAATTGCAGCATTTGAAATTGATATTTACAACTTGTCATGTCCATGAATGCTGGGTTGATTACTGCCTAGCGTACAATGCTGACAGGATAGGCCCTGCACCCAGTGACCCGTAACTGGATTATGCAGCTTTAATACTGAATGAATATTCATGAATTTTTATTTGGCTAATTTTTACAGATTAACCAGAAAACAAATGCAAGTAATTAATTAAGCAAATGAATTAGAAATATTTAACAATGAGATTTATATGCCAATGCAAACACTTTGGAATGCTTTTACATTGGAGTGGGATTTCAGACTTTGTTTGTGCTCAAAATCTCTCCCCTAGTGTATCGTCCACCATTTTCATTGTAAGTTTGATTATAGACACCATCGCAGGTTTAAGCTATAGGAAATGCAGATACGGGAGACTTACAACTTTATATCATTGATAATTCAGTTGATAAGGAGGAAAGCCGCTTATGCGTCATAACTCCAGGCATATACTGTAAGTTTGATTACTTTGCCGAGATTGTACCTGTATAGAATTTATTATGGTATCCGCCACATCAGTACTCTGCATTCTCTGGTTTGCAAACGACGTGCAAACTTGGCAGGTTGGGTTGCTAGGACACTTGGTTTTAATAACAAGGCTGCCTCTTCAATTGACACTTCTGATTCAATATGTGACCCTGAGAAATTGACTTAAACTGACTGCATTTCAATTGTAAAAAATGAAAAATTAATGTTAATGTATCACAATCTTGTATTGTAAGTTACTTTGGTTAAAAGGCAGTGGCAAAATAAGTAATAATAATTATGTTGAGCATGTAAGTGTAAATGTGGGTCTGTGTGAGATTTTTTCTTGCCTTGTGCCCATGCCTCTGGCCCCAGTAAAAATGAATTGAAATAAGTGGGTTTACATGATGGACTAATAGACAAGGATGGAGATTGGACTCAGAATTTACCTTGCATCTATTTAACATCTTCATGGCCAAGTCGACGTAATATATCTGTTCAGAACCTTCCTTTGCATTCTGAAACTGCTGGATAAATTCCTCAGTAATCTCAATTGGGTTCCTAAAAGACATACAATTAACACATTGGCGTTACTTTTCATAGGATTAATAGCATAAATTAATGAGTCTGAATTTTGTTAGTGCACACCAGAACAGTTAGACGTTGAGATGAACATCAGTACCTCAAAATCAGCCATATTGGAAGTCTAATTAAAAAGAGTACCTTACTTTTGATAGGTGAATGGGGAGCTGCAGTCCCATATAAAGAGTTTTAATCATTGCATGAAATTGTTCATGACTAAGGACAGAGGGGACGGTAGAAGTGTAACCAATGGTGGTTACGGGGGCCCATTACTGCAAGTATTGCAATGGACGCTATTGGTGGACTGGGAGCTAAAAGCTTGGCTGAAACTCTGACTTCACCACACAATCTACATCTCAATCTCACCAACGGCCAAGAGCTTTGGATAGTGACCAAAACATAGACATCATGAGTACACGTTGCAAGCAGCCACAGGGCACAGAATCAGTGAAAGAGCAAAGAATTCAATATTCTGCACAGAACGCAGATTTGATATGTTTCTTTTCTGCATCAAAATGAGTCAGTTCAGGGAGTTTGGACATCCCTTCAAGACATCTCAAAATGGAAGTACATTGGCAAGGGAACAGTGGAAAGTGTGGAACCTCCCCAAAAAACAGCTGAAAACTGTTGTTTGGTAAAATCAGGTCAGGTGACTTCCAGTTGCTACTGTCATGGGACTCTTAGCAGGAAAGTGGTACAGAAAATGAAATAATTTTTGCCTAAATAACAGATCTTCTTTGATCATCAAACAATCATTTAACTTTTGTGTAAAAATATGGAATGTACTGTTAATAGGTTTATTAAGTGTAATGTTTACTTATCTACTTTTCCTTGATATATGTAGTTTTTTTTTTTGCTTTGTAATTTGCTTGTTTCAGTAGAATGGTCAACTTGTGACATAACACATTTTTTCCATAGTTCTATATATATATAAAATCCAACGTCTGTCTATCTGTCCACTTTTCATAAACTGCTAAAAAACTACTTAACATATTTAGATTGGGTTTTTTTCTATAATTTGCTTGAATATTTCGGTTGATTTTGTGACTTCTCTCATCACGCTAAGAATCATAGTTCACTTGTAGGAGAAATATATTCGTGCTAATCCGAGACAGAGGCTGCGGTTCGAGTGGAGGGGGATATGTGACGTCAGGAGTGGTGAGCCAGGCTTGGAGCTCCTCACTCAGCACCAGCTTCTGTTCGAGTCAGCATACTTTACCTCCACTTAGCTAGCGACACCTGTTTATTTATTGATTTTTAAAGCATGTCCTGTTTCACTACTACGTGGGCGGGGCTGCGGGGGACAGCTAATACTGTAATACATAAAATTACATGATTTATTAAATGTAATTAATTGCTATATCTATTTTGTTAAAACAGCTGTGCTATATTATCTTTGGTAAAACTGGCAGCCTGTTTTTCTTATTACTTTTAAGCCTCACAGAAGTATACATTTGGGTTATGTAATAGCCTGGCATCCCATCTAAGGCTGAATCCTGCTTTGTGCCCATTGCTCCTATGACTCTGACTGAGTTCTGTATTAGGAAGGGGAGATGAAGGGTGATTTAGAATATGATAAGTTTGATGTCATATTGTTTTGCTGTAGTAGGTGAGTCATTTGTATGGTGTGAAGTGTGTTTATTTTTAATTGCTATGAGGTGCTGAGCAGCCTGGTGTCTTCAGCCTCCTAGACTTTTGCCTTCATCCAAAGTGGGCACTTTACATTTGGAGGATTATTAAAATAAGAGATCACAAACAATTGACTTAGGACACTAAACCTACTGAAAGGAATAAAATAAAAATAACTTTAAAAACCTTACCTTTGTGATGAATCCTTTTTCTTTGAGGACTCTTCAATTTCCTGAACCTTTTGCAACAGTCTGTTTTGCAGTTCAATCTGATGACTCTGGGACACAATCCCAAAGCTCTGAACAACTGGCACTTTGAAAATTGGCATTTTGCAATAAAAGCAGCTTGTGAGCACACCTAGAAAATGCAGAAAATAACTGCTAGAGCAGCATGGTAAAATGATCAGTTCCATCCGATCCCAAGTACACATTAATAAATATATGAGACTAAAATATAAGAATATGTTCTGTAAGTGTCTGGTCCGATGCCTGTTATAATAGGAGGGTATCCTTCAGCAGTCTCTCCTCACTTTGGAATAATTCTGATTAACCTAAGATACAGTATATAAAAAGAGGTGCCTTTATTAAGGCATGCATAAGGGAAAGATGACTGCTGAAAACACTGTACCAATGAAACAGAAAAACAAAAATGCTGTAGACACTCTGGGCTTGGCATCA
Organism: Polypterus bichir lapradei; assembly: GCA_026402145.1. Taxonomy (NCBI): domain Eukaryota; kingdom Metazoa; phylum Chordata; class Cladistia; order Polypteriformes; family Polypteridae; genus Polypterus; species Polypterus bichir. The sequence goes on from JANRMT010062837.1 coordinate 68,343,299, forward strand.
CAAGCATTTTCTCTTTACTTATGATAAGGTGGCTCACTCAATTACAAAACTAAATCACTTCATTCTCAGCTCCAATTTCCCTTCCTCACAACTTTGAACCGTCTTCTATGATGCTGTGTGTTAAGGGTTCGTGGCGGTGCAGAATTTTTGGGAAAATCATTGAGGCAACATAGACCTTCTGAGTGCAGATGTGTTAGAGGACAGCAGTGTGGCTGCTGAGAACTTTATGAGGGAATGTGCTGATTGTGCATAATATACATGAAGGTGGTTGATGCCGATGTCCCTCACTGACATACAGCTATACTCAATGGGTATTAAAGGGGTCTAGGAGCAAGAGAGCAGGAGAGCAAGAGTGAAAAGGAGACCTATAGAGTGGCGGTAAATCAAAGAAAAAACAAAACGTCTCCAGGAGCCAATCCCAGCTAGCACAGGGTGCAAGGCAGGAACCCAGGAGGCCCCAGGAAGTGAACTCAGGTCTCCTTACTGCGAAAAGAACATTAGGGCTCGTCTCAATTTTGCTAAGAAACATCTCAATGATTGCCAAGACTTTTGGGAAAATACCTTGTGGATGAGACAAAAGTTGAACTTTTTGGAAGGCAAATGTCCCGTTACATCTGGCGTAAAAGGAACACAGCATTTCAGAAAAAGAACATCATACCAACAGTAAAATATGGTGGTGGTAGTGTGATGGTCTGGGGTTGTTTTGCTGCTTCAGGACCTGGAAGGCTTGCTGTGATAGATGGAACCATGAATTCTACTGTCTACCAAAAAATCCTGAAGGAGAATGTCCGGCAATCTGTTCGTCAACTCAAGCTGAAGCGATCTTGGGTGCTGCAACAGGACAATGACCCAAAACACACCAGCAAATCCACCTCTGAATGGCTGAAGAAAAACAAAATGAAGACTTTGGAGTGGCCTAGTCAAAGTCCTGACCTGAATCCAATTGAGATGCTATGGCATGACCTTAAAAAGGCGGTTCATGCTAGAAAACCCTCAAATAAAGCTGAATTACAATTCTGCAAAGATAAGTGGGCCAAAATTCCTCCAGAGCGCTGTAAAAGACTCATTGCAAGTTATCGCAAACGCTTGATTGCAGTTATTGCTGCTAAGGGTGGCCCAACCAGTTATTAGGTTCAGGGGGCAATTACTTTTTCACACAGGGCCATGTAGGTTTGGATTTTTTTTTTCTCCCTAAATAATAAAAACCATCATTTAAAAACTGCATTTTGTGTTTACTTGTGTTATATTTGACTAATGGTTAAATGTGTTTGATGATCAGAAACATTTTGTGTGACAAACATGCAAAAGAATAAGAAATCAGGAAGGGGGCAAATAGTTTTTCACACCACTGTATGTACACACAGCAAAACAAAACTCAAAAATAGATGTTCTATACATGCCAAAGTACAAAAAATTAAGAAGTACATATATTGTAAATACAGTACTGTACAAAAACAACCATAAAATACAATAGAAATGTATATACAAAGATAGCATAAACATACCGCAAACAATAGAAACAATAATAGAAAACATAATAAATAGTGTGAGCCAACTAGAAAAAGAACTAACAGCCCAAGTTATTTACAAAACTGATCAGAAACAGTATCATGAAGAATAACTAGGCATAACAAGAAGCAGTGTCATTGGATTCAGACCCTATGCAAGGTGTAGACTTGGCCAACACGTTTCGAGAAAAACTTCTTCATCAGGGCGCAGCAAACCAATAATGAACTATGATATAGGAACAGGAAGTAGTACTAGTAGATCCACCAATCATCCATCAATCAATTGACCCAAAAACGAAAGCTCACCAATATATAAACAAGTAAATATACAGTAGAGGAAAATCAACTAGGGGGCTTGTAACTAGCTCACACACTCCACATAATACAGACGTCTGTATCTGTCTGACCGGAAATGAAGACATATATTATAGTCTATACTATTTTTTGGGGGGAACATTCTAATTTTACATATACCGTATTCATGTATAAGTCAGGTCTTGAAACTCGAAAAATCGATCATAAAATCAGACCCCGACTTATACACCCGTTCAAAAATGCAACACTTACATTTTTTTTTAACATCTTCTTGCATCCTCCAATCTAGTATCAGTTTCCCAGAATGCATTGAATTTTGTTGCAGCAGCGCAGTTACCAATTTCTTTCACTACTTCAATGACATTTAATTTAAAACCAGCTTCATATTTTCTTCTGATCGAATGCTCCATCGTAGATAAGGGATGCTCTTACGATAAAGGTGTATGAGGATGTGAGATACAAAAAACACAAATCGGTGAAAACGTCGCTTCGGAATAGTTCAGGTATTACCGTGTGGTCACGTAGGCACAATGCATATAAAAAAACGGTTGTGTGCTCCATGGTTACTCTCTCAGGTGGGCGTTAGCATATCGTAATCTCTTGGACCAATAGCGTGAGTTTTCCGCATTCGACTTATACAACCGACATTATAAAATACCAGAAATTATACAGTAAAATCAAGCCCCGACTTATCCATGGGAGAACTTATCTGCAAGTATATACGGTATTGATTGTATTGTGTTTACTTCTTGTAATAGTGTTTGTTTTATGTGCATTACTCTATTCTATAATAACTGCTTTTACTTTATTTAAAATATATAGAATGAAATTCTATACTTTGACAAAGTTTTTTCTTTTATAAATGTAAAATACAACATGAAAATGTCAACATAAATACACTAGGAATAGTATGCCGAGTGTCCACTGCTGTATTGATGTAGATTAAAAAATGTCCATAGTGTGATATGCTTTGAAACAATCACTGACACACAGCCTGATGTTACAATTGGGACAGTAGAAGAGTGTTTCTTTGCACACTTTTCCAATAATATTTTTTTCCTTTGCTTGAGCATATGAGACAGAATGTCAGTGCCTGATCTGCAACATTGTGTTATTGTAGGTTACCACATTTCCCTTGACACTTTGCTGCATTGTGAACAGTGCTTAGGGGGTTACACTCCTTTTTTATTTTATACACACCTACTTGCATCAAAGTGAACATTCAGGCATACAAACTCACCAGACATATCACAACAGTTCGGTTTTACAGGGTTAACATATGGGCACAATGGGCACTGGCTGGTGGCTACTGGATCATAGGGGCCCACGTTGTTTCTGATACCTATGTATGTTTCTGTCTTGCTATCAAAACAGGGATCCCAGTACACTACTATGCCCAGGGGCCTATGATGCTGGTAAGACGACCCTGAGTGCCTTATGCCACCGGTTTCAATATCCGTGTCAATGTCTGATGGTCAATTCACATACTCATCAATATCACTTGAGTCAGCTAATGGTTCAGTTTTGGTTTCTTCTAAACCTGTCTGTTAAAGCCAGCTCCCCATTTTTGGAGCCCTGCTAGGCCAAACCCTGCATGTAGTAGTTGGGGGGACTGGTAGTATCTAGGGTGAGCCTCAGCTAAACTGACCTGAGAAGGTTCTGGCCTGCTCTGTGGAGTATTTTAGATACCTCACACAAATTTTGGCTATGTTTGTGACTCCTTCTCACAACAACCTGAATCATATTTTTTAAGTGAAATATTGTTTTAGGTAATGTGTGCCAACAAAACAGCTGGCAAGGATGCAATCAGCAAGAAATAGTCCTGTTACATGGGATGCTAAGCCCAAATTAGTGGGGAGTGGAGTGCAGGTTGATGCAGTTAAAATGATCATTGCAAGCCTTGTAAAGGATCCTACAAATGGTGATTCTAAAGTCTAGTCCCTTCTATTTTTTGCAATTTGCCATTGACTCCACCTATCAGTGTCTGTTGCCGTACAATGTTATTGCAGGCACATGATGGGAGAGGCAAGTGAGATAAAAGAGGCAGCTTAATCGAAGCTTGTGCTCAAGCATTGTGTTCTCTGGCTTAGGAAAACCATTTTGTCACTTCCTTAGCAATTCTGTTTTGTGTTCTCTTAAAATTTTATTTAGCCCCTTTATTTGCCCTTTTGACTAGTTCTCATGTTTTCCATACTTAATAATAGTAATGATAATACATTTAATTTACATAGTTTTGTGTGTCCCATTTATTTGTGAGTCTGTTTTTTATTACTATTTGGGAGTATTGGACTTCTCTAAATACGTATTTATTTCATCTTTTGGCATGCCAGTTCTGATACTTAGCTGACCCTGAAGGACCGTCTGCGGAGATGCAGTCCTATGACTTAGGTCTTTCCATATGAAAGCTGGTGAGTGCGGTGGAGGAGATGTGCACCAGGCTTTAAAATACTTCACACTTCAGTTTACATCTTCTCTACTTCATCCATGTGCCTGATGCTGCAGAATGGAGAACTGCTTCAAGCCTACTTCGTTAAGTAAGGAAACAGAGCAATTATAAGTATGGTGACTATCTGTCACTATCTCTAACTCATGTGTCTAGTAAAGCTAATGATTGGTTCACACAGAAATAGTCAATTTAATATATTTTGCACATTGTGATCAAATGGGGGTGGCACGGTGGCGCAGTGGGTAGAGCTGCTGCCTCACAGTTAGGAGACCCAGGTTCTCTTCCCGGGTCCTCCCTGCGTGGAGTCTGCATGTTCTCCCCGTGTCTGTGTGGGTTTCCTCCCACAGTCCAAAGACATGCAGGTTAGGTTGATTGGCGATTCTAAATTGTGCTTGGTGTGTGTGTGTGTGTATGTGCGCACACCCTGCGGTAGGCTGGTGCCCTGCCCAGGGTTTGTTTCCTGCCTTGCGCCCTGGGATTGGCTCCAGGAGACCCCCATGACCCTGTAGTTAGGATATAGTGGAATGGATGGAAGATCACTTTGCCTGGTGTGCATTGCAGCTGCATCTCTAAGATTTTTTAAATTAAGTGTGCAACTGAAAATCACTGGAAAAGTCATGTAATTCGACAAAGCTTTTAGGGAATGAATGATTCTTCAAGTAGGTTGCATCACTGCCACAAAGGAGTTGATACCTATTACATTAGAGATATTTATAATTTTCTCAAGTTTGCTATATATTTTTTCTGCTCTGTATATCTCTACAGTATGTATATAAAATCCAACGTCTGTCTGTCTGTCTGTCTGTACGTCTGTCCGCTTTTCATGAGAGAAATACTTAATGGGTTTAAATCAGGTTTTTTTCTATAATTTGCTTGAACATTCCGGTTAGATTTTTCGACTTCTCTCATTTCGCTAAGTATCATAGTTTGCTTGTGGTACTGATTTATTTGGAGGAATCTGATAAACACGCAGCAGGCTGAGAGGAGGGGCCTTCCTCACTCACTCGCCAGCTTCGGGGTGTGTTCCTTAACTCCACAACTGAATTCAACTTTGTTTGATATTTAAAATAAAGTGTTACTTAGGTCTTGATGAGTTTGAGTCCGGATATTCTCTGAAGTGCATGCCACATTGAAAAGATAGATTGCAATTCAGATTGTGGATCATGATTTTATGTTAAAAGGATCGTTATATGATTTTTTGGAACGATCGCCCACCCCTAATTTGACTAATCAAGTTTTCAAATTTATGTAGGATTCATTAACCCTTTGGCAAGCTACTCGAGCTGATGGTAGCTCGCAAGCGACATATTGGAGACCCCTGCCCTAGAAGTATGTGGTGCCATGTATAAATGTGTGTATTAAATTAAAGTCATAAAAAGTGTGTGGGCTAAAGATGTCAAGTTTGACATCAGACAGACTTACACATTTTTGTAACTTCATACATATTATTCATTATGAAAAGACACTTTTTTGTCATATAACACTGACAAAATGCTACAGGGGTTTCTGGCAAAGTAAGCCCACTTGTTAATGTTTTTAATGATTTGATAGTGTCTTCCCTGGCAATATAAGACAGACGATAGACATTCTTGTTTTAAACGGATTCGGATTGAGGCCCAGGACTTGGACAGCACTCTTGTTTCACAAATACAGAGACCAGGCACATGGATAATCACAGAAAGTAAGAATTTCCTCAAACCAAGGCAGCCTTAATTTCCAGTCATTCCTTTCCTGAAGTGTCACTACTCAGGATTTAATAAATATATAACATAAATCTCAGATCACTTTTACTTCAAGGAGTTGTTCTGAACTGTGGCCTCATTCAACCAAGACACTCACACTTGAAAGGAGGCTGTACTGGTGGTGCCTTTCTTTGGCCCTTTGGGATATTTCTAAAGATGTACATTTTTAAACTGAGTTTTAATGGCCTGCAGAAAAGAGAAGTAAGGTGCTGCACCCCACAGAGCCCAGGGCTGCCAGCCCAGTTGTGTCACAGGGTAAGTCTGTGTACAAGTCCATCTTTTAATAACATTAACAAAGGGATTGAGCTTTTCAGGAAGTCTGTCAGGCCAGAGTCTCAAGATATGACTGCAGGTTTCAATTTAGAAATTAAAATTTCAATTCCAGATTTTGTTATAAAGTTGAAAATACTAATGTGTAGGGATTGACTATGTGTGCGTGATGACCTTGAAATCTGGGATCTCATATTATCAGTTTTACAATAAAGAAGTTAATAAGCTCTGAGCTGTTAACCTGTAACCTTGTTCCTCTCTATCTACGCTCAAGTTTTTGCTCATGCTTCTCAGTTTTAATTCAGTCTTATCTAAACTGGTGCAGTGTGCAATGCTCATCAGAGATGCTCAACAATCCTGCTCAGAAATTAAAAAACTTTTCAGGTTCATGATGTGATGGTAGCATCAGGTTCTTGTTTCGATGTAACGTCAGCCATCAGCACTTTACTCTTGGCTGGTAATTAAGATGTTCACACTTCACATCTTCTTGAAGGTCTTCTGCAATTTAACGACCCTTTAAATCTTTCCGTCTGCCCTTCAGATGCACCTTTGCTATAAATACCAGGCTATTCTAAACTGGTGCACACATTTACAGTCCAATTAGTTTCATGGAAGAGTGGAACCTATAAACAAACAAAATGAGTAAAAGGGAAACCAATCACTTGGCTGATGAAGGCTGGTGAGAGGGCACAATAAAAGCCTTCCATTAGTAAGAGTCATGAACCTCATTCTCAGAGCTTTAATGAACACCTGAGCTTGCTGCACAAGTGGCATTATGACTTGATATAAACAGCGGAAATGGAGTCTGACATTTTGATACTTGTCTTGGCTTGAGCTGACCTCCCAGACAGCCCCAGGCCTAAGACAAAAATGATGGCTAAGGTGGATGTGGGCTTAAATTAGATTCTTATAAAGATACAGCCACCCACTACATTGATCAGTAAGCAGGGAGTCATCAGGGCATTAACCTCTCCTTACCAATCAACAGCGCAACACAAAAGAATTTATAAGCAAAACTGGGCACACTGCCCAGGCAAGAGATCATCTGATTATCATTTCAGATCAAGTCGGTTATAACATGTTTTATCAAAAGAAGAGGCTCAGTTTCTTTAAAAGCCTAGATCTTGGACATATCTTATCTATGAAACAGCAGGATGATTAAAGTCAGCAGCAACTGGTACCCAGCTGGTCCACTAGTATGGGCAGATGTCACAGTCAGAATCCAAAATGATTAAAATAAATTAAAGATAAATTTAGTATGACCGCAATGTTGCAGTAATTTAGTAAAGAAGAAAGCAGAAGAGTTTTCTTTGTAAGGCTGAAATGGCCCTAGATCAGGGGTCGCCAACTCCGTTTCTGGTGGACCACCGTGACTGCAGGTTTTCATTCTAACCCTTTTCTTAATGAGTGTCCTGTTTTTGTTGCTAATTACCTTCTTTTGAACTCATTTGAATTGATTTGCTCTTGAAGACTCAGACCCCTTAATTGTTTCTTTTTCCTTAATTAGCAGCCAAAAAATAATGAGATACAAAATGAGCCAAAACAACTGGTGTCCATCATACAATATCTGAAAATAAAGAAAGATGAAGGTCTCAGGATTGTCGATCTGCTCAGATCCCCAAAACATTTTAAGAGTGCTATTAGAAAGAGAAAATCAACAATTTCGGAAATGTCTGCTAATGCACCACAAAAGCAGAAACAACCCACGGAATTAAAGAACGGGTTTAATTAACGACAAGAATCTGAACCTCATTAAGCAGCTGGAGTTTCAGGCCCTGACTTAGTTTGTCTTCTGTTGGCTCACTCACTTCACATTTCATTTTTGTTTGGGTACCGTTTAAGGAAAGAAATGAAGCAATAAAGAGGAACGATGAAGAAATTCAGGGGGACAAATCTTAAAAAAAGCAATTTAATTAAAATGAATTCACAAGAAGTTAATTAGCAGCACAAACAGGGCACTCATTAAAAAAAAGGGTTAGAGTGAAAACCTGCAGCCACGGTGGTCCTCCAGAACTGGAGTTGGCAACCCCTGCCCTGGATCACTAAACAAATACTGTAGACAGAGGCCTATATTTTGTAGTCCAACCGAGGCACCACTCTAAGAAAAATGGCAGGATGTCTTAATGTATGAAGTGTTAGAATGGCAATGCCTGATGGTGCCTTTAAATGTCATTGAGGGGTAGGGAACAGTGACAGCTGATGCTTTGGAGTCTTGACCTGCTCTAGGTGTGCAGCTTCATAATCGTAGTTACAGTAATGGCACACAAGCTCTTTACCTCTTGTTTTGTTTGTCAGGAGAGTGTAAGCAGCCCAATTTCTATTAATCCTCTGCAGACTTTGACCACTGGGTCTACAATAAGAAGATGCTCTAGAAAGTGCTGACCATGATATAGCACTACATTTCATGTCAAGAATCATGGATTTTTCTTGCGTTGATGAATAATTTACAAAGATTTAAACTATAATGCAAACTTCTCATGCATGTTTTAACAGGTCTGTGTGAAATTTCCTCTACAGTACTTTGGTTTTTCTCCCACATCTCCATAAGATGTGATCATTCGGTTAACTGATGATTCCAAGCTGGCCGTGTGTGAGTGTGGACATCCGTGTGTGTATACTGGAGCCCTAACCAGGGCTGGATCCTGCCTTGCCCCCAATACAACTAGGATGGGCTCCATCATCACCGAAACGCTGAATTAGATTAACTTTATTTGAGGATGTTATGATATGTTATGTTCATGGTTTATAACATTATAAATACTATCTAGCCCAACTAACATTTCTGAATAATTTAACTGGAATGGACATAAAACATCTATTTCTGCATGCTGTAGCCACCAGTCCATCATCTCTTGTGGCTCAATCAACTCACGGATGGCTTGACGGTTGCCAGGCACCGCCAGTCGTGTGGCAGGGAGTGGCCGTAGCACCAATGGTCGTAGTCGCAGTGTAACACAATCTGGTTTGCACCTCTTGTCATTGTAAGTGGCGGTCCTCCCAGATGAACATTGCTGTAGACACGTCAGCTACACAAATGTGCTCAGCACCACGATCAGCTGATGCCGGTATGTCAATTTCATTTTTTATCTCAATCTCCAGATCACTTGCATCAAAATCAGAGTAACTTCCAAATTATGGCTTAGGCTGCAATATTTAGAGTAACTAAAATGAATAATGTGCATAAATAGGAGAACATTCTTTATAGCTATGCAGTTAGAAAAACCAAGACAAGATGCAAAAATTCTTCATGATGACACATCTAGGCCATGTGTTTATATATGTCCTGTCCTAAATTAAAACCTTGAGTTTCTTAGTCTGAGCAGTCACATCATCTAACCTCTAATTGCGCTCTTTTTCCAGCTACACAGACTATCAGTTAAACTGCCTTCCTGGTTATTGGCTTTATCGGGATTCATCTCTGATTGGTATGAGAAGAAACTGGATAAAGAATGAATCATTTACAACATGTAAAGATTCCTGATCCTATTTAACATTGGATTTTCCCAGATTATGAAACAGAGAAAGTCCTCAAAGCTGTCACATTTCCATTTCCTGTCTCTTGTATATTAAACTTTTTGTACAACCAATTCATCTGAATGGCACTTCTTTCGGTTTTTTAGCATATCTAACTTCTTTAATGGACCAGTGGCCTGTGGAGAGTGCAGCAATGTGATTTATGATTTAGATAGTTAAGAAGACAAATGTGATGTTTGCTGGATTTACATATTTGCTCATAGGTTTATCTTGTATTTATTCACAAATTGAAACATTTTAGTTTGTGCAGTGCTGCATGAGCTGTAAACATTCAGAGATAATTAATATACAAGATTAGAGCTAAAGGACATATATGAAATGTTTTATATACCGTAAATACTCGCGTTTAAGTTCTCCCGTGGATAAGTCAGGGCTTGATTTTACCATATAATTTCCTGCATTTTATAATGTCGGTCATATAAATAGAATGCGGAAAACTCATGCTATTGGTCCAAGAGATTACAATATGCTAACGCTCACCTGAGAGAGTAACCATGGAGCACACTGCCTTTTTTTCTATGTATTGTGCCTATGTGACCACACGGTAATACCCAAACTATTCTGAAGCGATGTTTGCACTGATTTGTGTTTTTTGTATCTCATACCCTCATACACCTTTATCATAACAGCATCCCTTATCTATGATGGAGCGTTGGATCAGAAGAAAATATAAAGCTGGTTTTAAATTAAAAGCCATTGAAGTGGCGAAAGAAATTGTTAACTGTGCTGCTGCAACAAAATTCGATGTGTCTGAGAAACTGGTGGGCGAGGCTGGAGGAGGCAAGAAGATGTAAAAAAAAAAATTAAGTGTCACATTTTTGAACTGGCGTATAAGTCGGAGTATGATTTTATAATCGATTTTTTGGGTTTCAAGACCTAACTTATACGCGAATATATACGATAACCAAAGATTTGCTGGAACATTCTGGTATTAGAGAAAGAGAAACATATAGTAAGGCAAGAGGGGCATGTAAGTGTCATGAATTGTTTGTATTTAGTTAATTTATTATGCCTAGAAATTTTTTTCTTACAATCAACCGTTGTTGGAGTTTTCCAAAAATTCAGATTAGTTATTAATTTTTTTGTCTTTGATCACAAGAAGTATGTTAAATTAAATGAATGTTATGTTTTCTTGTTTAACAAGCGTCCATTTTATTTTCTGTGTCATTTTATGGCTCCATTGCCACAACACAACTATCTTTTGAAGAGTCGCAGTTCCCTGAAGTTCCCCACCTCATGACATCACTAATACAATGCTTTATAAGTCGCCACTGACTCGTAGTGAATGACATCCAAGTCTGTGCATATTCAAAACTAAAAGGATCTCTCACTCAACATATCAGAAAAGGAGTGGAAGGGAACAATGCAGAGAATTCATTCGAGCTCCATATGTGCAAAGCATACAATTATTCTAACTCAAAATTATATATCGAGCACAACTGTCTCACTTAAAACTGTCCAAAATGTTTCCAGGGCAAGATACTACCTGCGAACACTGCAATCAAGTTCCAGCCTCACTGGGTCACATGTTTTGGGCCTGCACCAAATTAACATCATTCTGGACAAAAATCTTTAAGTGCCTTTCAGACAGCCTTGGTGTTCCAATCCTTCCTAACCCATTAACAGCTGTGTTTGGTGTTCTTCCAGATGGGCTTAAAGTGAAGAAGGACAAACAAACTGTGATTGCCTTTACTACACTATTGGCACGCAGACTAATTTTGCTAAACTGGAAGAATCCTAACTCTCCTCTTTTAAGTCAGTGGGTAACTGATGTTTTATATTATTTGAAATTGGAAAAAATCTAATTCTCAGTTAGAGGATCTGTGTAGAAGTTTTTCAAAACCTGGCAGGATCTAATCAATAATATTTTAGAATAAGCTCTTAAAGTACAGAGGAAATACATTCTCTTCCTTTATCCGCCTATTAAACTCATCAGTTTATTTATTTTTACTAGCTTTAAGCTTTATTCCTTTGGCCATGCTCTCTTTCTCTGGGGTAAGTGTTGATTTGTTTTCAATTCTATTTTTTGTAAAAATTGACCTATTTGTATGGAATGATTACAATAAAATCAATAAAATTTATTTAAAAAAAAAACTAAAATACATTGCATTGGCTCTCTACTGATTCATCAAATTTCTTATTTTCTGGATGGGTTTCTTTGATTTTAAATTTTGGTTCCCATATTAAGTTTGTTGCATGGTTTGTCAATCTTTTGGTAATGACCTTCCACTGGTAAATAGATTTGCTTTAAATTTCCAGTGATTTTCAGTCGAATCCTTCATTTACATAATCATAACGAGTCTGAGGCACCATGCTCCTATAGAGGTTGGTTGCCAAGTGTGACATGTCCAGTGACTCGCTCCAGCTAGTCTGCGTAAAGATTTTGTCTTTAGTCATAGGGGTTGGCTCTCTGTGCATGAGAGGTGACAATCAATGAAGGCCCATCTGGAACTCATATAATGCAAAGACAAGGAATAAGGGACACAAGTGTTTTGGATCTCACAAACAGAAGAGAAGCTCGTCTGACTGATATCTCATGTTTTATGTACCATGACAGAATGGAAAAAAGGCTGAGATTGTCCTTAAACTTGCCGTTCCTGTTAACCTTCGCACAGCACTGGCTCTGTAAGGCATCACACTATTTTATTAGCTGTCACAAAGAGGATGAGCAGGACTGTGCTGGAAGGTTGGCACACAGTTGGCAAATTTCTGAGTCATGTAAACTGGCATTGTCTGGAGACGAGAACAGTAACTGAAGTCAGCAAGTGTGATATGCCCCATGACTAAAAGTTGCTTAACTTTTTCAGAGATGTCAACATTTGTCAATAGGAAGGGTTGATAATCAACTGTAAATGGTGACAAAACTTGTCATTATGTTTTAGTTTGAGTGGAAGGAAAATTAGCTTTGTTGGTTTGACCGAGATTCCCTGCACTCGCATGAGTGGTGAAGGTCAAACAATAGCAAAAATGGCATCGACATCTGGTGAGAGATCATAGCGAATGTCCAAAGCAACATACACCATGGATGACATTTTTGCATATTATCACTGAATTGGACTCTGACTTGTCACACTTGGATTTTGATGCTAGTGATCCGAAGATCAAGATCGAAAACAAAAGTGATGCCCCGGCATCAGCTGACCATGGTGCTGAACATGTTTGTGTAGCTGACATACAGCAATGCTCACCTGCGAGGACCACCACTTACAATGACAAGAGATGCAAACCAGATTGTGTTACACTGCGACCATAACTGCTGCTGCTGTCCCCATCCCCTGCCGCATGAAGGCAGCCTGACAACCAGCCTGCCAAGCATTCCTGCCAGCCGTCATGCCACCCATGAGCGGCTTGAGCCACAAGAGATGGTGAACTGATGGTCACAGCATGCAGAAACATGTTTTATGTTGATTTATGTGTGAAACCATTGCTTTGTGTGCTTTTCAGAATACTGTGTTTTTGGAAAAAATATTCAGCCCTCCGAGAGTTAATATAACAACAGTTTTACTTGATTCCACCATGTGAAAAAACAATAAAGATTATTTTGTAAATACATTGGATTAAGATGATAAGACATCCCCCTGTTACTCTCTCACTCAAAGACTGTCCAGTACAATGGTTTTAACAACTCAGTGGCGTCTTGTTGAAAGTTATGGAGCCGTTCTGCTTTTGGGCCTTTAATCATAGCCACGCCACCTGAGGCCAGCTGGAGAATCAAGAACTCAGCGTCATAAACGTTGCCCACTTTCCTGTTGTACCAGAGACATGCCCTGTGCAATTAAATGCTAGATTACGTAAAGAGAGTGCTGCAACAGTTTTAGAAACTTACGTATATTCATCATGGAGAGCACAGAAACACACCGACACATGAGGTGATCTAAGTCACCTGTAAAGAAACGTATCGGGATTTGAAGAGAAATTCTCAGAAAAACAAAGATACGAGTGTGTGAGAAGTTGAACCCAACCCAAAATCAAGACTAATAAATTTAGTAAAAATTCTGGCTGCGCTTCAGATTATATCAAACTATACGGTAGTGGATGTGAAATAGCTTTCTCTTTTTTTAAAAATAATATGATATTACATACCGTCGATTATTTATTTCTCTTTCCAGTTTTTCCGCTCCCTCAGGATCGCTATGCTGTTGCTAAGGACGCGGACGGAGCAGAGAGTCACGTGACAGTGGAGACGCTCTCGGCGGGCTCAGTAAGCCCCCTGAATGCTTTTCCTCCTCTGCGCTCCTCTCGTAGCCTCACTATTCACCGGTTGCACCATCCGGCTGCAGATGGCAAGCTGATTTAACATTTAATACCTTCCTTTAACTAAATTTAATTACATTCCCCCAACTCCAAATTAGATTGTGAGTAAGCCAATTTTACATTTCATATTCCAATTTTCCTCAATGACACTGACTAAAAGATCTTATACTTTTTTAAAATAAAAAACGCCATTCTAAGATATGTTCAATATTTTTGAATAATCAAAATGCAATTTAAAGATACCTGTAACAAAATTTTGAAAAGTTAAAATCCGATTTTGAGATAAAAGCAGAACTGGAAATATCGAACAGTTACTCTCTCACCAGTTAAAAACATGTTTTGTATTTAAAATGTGGGTTTACATATGCATAATTTTGACAAAAATATTTGTAACTTTAATGTTGACCAGCTCTGTCAAAATGTAATGATAGATATCCGCAATTCAAATTTTGAACGGCCAAACCCTAGTCCAGGACTAGCTTCTCAAAGGTCCCACTGATCTGAACGGAACACTGACCCCGTCTGGTCCCACGGCTTTTACTGTGTATAGCCTGCTCATTTGTCTCCTCACTTGGTCATCAGATATGGACAGCCCATACTGACAATCAGAGGTGGACTCATCACTGGCTGTTCTAGTTAATGTTGTTGAAGTTGCTGATGTAGTAGGGGCGGTGTGTGGAGAATGGACATTGGAAGAAGTTGTCAGTGAGAGGGAAAATCAATTAAAGAAATGGATCAAGGTGTAAGCTTTGTCTGCGGTGGGTTTGTTTCCTGCCTTGCGCCCTGTGTTTGATGGGATTGGCTCCAGCAAACCCCCGTGACCCTATATTTAGGATATAGCGGGTTGGATAATGGATGAATGTAAGTTTTGTCCTCATCCACTTCTAGCACCTGGACCCTGGATTGCTTGGGTCCATTAATTACGCTCAGATATTTGTATTTATTCATCCATCCATCCATTATCCAACCCGCTATATCCTAACTACAGGGTCACGGGGTCTGCTGGAGCCAATCCCAGCCAACACAGGGTGCAAGGCAAGAAACAAACCCTGGGCAAGGTGCCAGCTCACCGCAGGGCACACATACACACACTCATACACCAAGCCACACACTAGGGACAATTTAGAATTGCCAATGAACCTAACCTGCATCTCTTTGGACTGTGGGAGGAAACCCACACTGACACGGGGAGGACATACAAACTCCACGCAGGGAGGCCCTGGGAAGTGAACCTGGGTCCCCTAACTGCGAGGCAGCAGCGCTGCCCACTGCACCGCCATGTCACCCTGTATTTATTCATTCATCTGTAATCTAAAGCTGAAGACACATGGACATTCAGTAATTTTATTGGCAGTACTGCTGGTGTAAGCCATAACCCAACTCTGAATAGGATGCCAATACATCTTAGGGAACATACATGCTTAATGTCACGCTCACTTTCAGGTGTACATCTTAACATTTTGCCACATCTTGGCAGCTTGAGTAGGATATACCTGTGAAAAACATGTGCACGGAAGAGAAAATGGAAATTCTTTTTCTTTCTTTCTTTCTTTCTTTCTTTCTTTCTTTCTTTCTTTCTTTCTTTCTTTC
>JANRMT010062837.1:68361663-68402986 GCA_026402145.1 Polypterus bichir lapradei
TTTAAATGTATACAAAAATAATTTTGTCACGATATATAATTCTACTCAATATTTTTTAAATGACATAAAGGCAGATATTACAGAATGGAGCAATGCATGTAAAGCAAAAACTGTTACACAAACATTAAACATACAGAAAATTAGAATGTACCCCAAACAAACAATATAGACCCAAATTTAATATTCCACATGTAATACAACAAAGTATGTGCACACAGCAAAGCAAAACTCAATATTAAACGTTCTATACATGTCAATGGATGATACAAAAATATAAAGTACATATATAGTAAATACATTATAAACAGCCAAAATATGTATGTATACAATAGATATACAGCAAACAATAGAAAACAAAAATAGAAAAATAACAAAATAATAAATAGTGTGAGCCAACTAGAAATAGAACTAACAGCCCAAGTTGTTTACAGTAATTATGAGAAATAAAATCATGAAGCTTAAACAGGTATAACATAAGAAGAAGGGTTACTGGATTCAGAACCTATTCAATGATGTAAGGTGTAGATCTGGCCAACACATTTTGAGGAAAACCTCTTCATCAATGCACAGCAAACTAATAATAAACTATGAAAAAGGAACAGGAACCATCAATCAATCAACTGACCCAAAACCGAAAGCTCACCAATATATAAAAAAGTAAATATCAAGGAAAATCAACTTTCCTTGGAAAATCAGGGGCTTGTAATAAACTCAGGCACTCCACATAACACAAGACGTCTGTATCTGTCTGACTGTCATTTTCCCAGTAAGCGCATTGTTTATATTTTTCATAGTTTTGCAGTGGTGGTTGCACCAAAAGAACCACCCACATGATGGTCCCAGAAAGAACCTTTCATTTAGATTTGTGATAGGTTCCAAAAATAACCATTAATAGATTATAACAGAGTTTTGAAACACCAATGGCTTTGGGATTTTAAAAGGACTCTTGCTGCATACAATGACACGGGATAAGTTTGGGTTTTCTTGATCTGTTAGCATTCTATATATTAAAGATTTCTGTTTTGCCCACGTGTAGTATTAGGACTGGCGGATTGAAGAAGAAACTTTGAGCAGCTAGGCACCCAGACTTGAAAAGACTCATCTTCGTCATAATATCTGTATCCTTACATAAGAATCTTTCAATAAGACTCTCTTCAAATACATTTCCTAACCTTTTACGGCTCTTCTCAAATACATATTCGACTTTTGTTACTAATGGTTTTGCTGTCCTGTATTAATTTTGCTTTTTAGTAAAACGGATTTTATATTATTTGGTTGGGTGAAGATAGAGTGTAAAGAGCACCTGGTGTACGTGTTTGTCATATTCCCATAGGTGTTAGTGGCTGAGAAAAGAGATTTTTAGAAAGCAGCAGCACAGTGAGTGGGCATTTGCTTTGGTGGTTGGCACAGGTGGTGTGTTTGTGCTAAACTAGTACTGTAAATCTTTTTGCTTGAAGCAGCCATCCAAGTGAAGGTAAACTGTACATGTGGGGAGCTATAAAGCAGCTATATTAAAGTACAGGTACATTTCTACAATAAAACACTTTATGTGTAGTTTAAGATATTTGAAATTAATTTTGAGATATCTCAAAATCAACTTCTAGTAGAATTTTCTTTTTTTTTAATGGGATTTCCAGTCTGCTTTAAAATGCATATGAGATATGTTAAAAGGAACAGGAAGATAGTTTGAGATATCTGGAAACATATTTGAGATATCTTGACACTGAAATTAACATGAGATACAGTATTTAAAAATGTGTTCTAGATATATGAAATGTCGGTCAACATGAAAATATGTGAAATACATTTTACATTTTTAGATATTGTAGAATGTGTTTGTGTCCATTTTCAGATATCTACAATGCATTTCAAGACACGTTAAAATAGACAGGAAGGCCCATTGAATACATAGGCGATTTTTGTAATTAACTTCTTCAAATGCATTTTAGATATCTTAAAATGACTACATGCATTAAACAAGAAATGTGTTTGAGAGATCTCAAAATAAACAGTAACATATAATATATCTCAAAACCAACAGTGTATCATTTGACATATTTTCTGATATCTGTAATTCTTTTGAACAAATTTTAAAGGCATTTCCAGACAGCTTAAAATGCAGTTTTAGATAACTCCAAATATCAGTTTGGCCTGCCATGCACTCTATTCTGTCTGCTGCCTTCTATTTACTCTGAGATTCTCAATTTTCAAATACTCTTCCCCTTTGTCCAGTGGCTCAGGGCCCACGCATCTGACATCGGATAACAAAGCAGGAACAGAATAACGGCAGTACTTGATATTCGAATGCTAAGTATGAAAACTACAAATCCCGAAAGCCTCAGCGTCACATGGGTGGCGTAATTTCCGGGAGCGCAGGGTTGACAGTTCTCTTCCTTCTTTTTGCAGGAAGACCGAATGTTGTTTTGTTTGTATTAGTGTGTGTGGCGTTTAAAGCGGTCTGAGCAGAATACACAGTTACCTGCGACAGTCATTGTTGCCTTTGCTGTCGCTACTCTCCTTCGCGATTATTACCCTCCATCCATGAATTCTCGGCGACCCGAGAGCTTTGATGGTTTAAGTTATAGAGGTAGGGAGGATGCTGGTTATGGATCGGGCTTCCCTCCAAGGTCATTTAACACTTCGGGGGGTGCAGAACACCCCCAGTGGGTGACGACTCCTCTTGATATCCCGGGGAGCAGGAATCTACACTGGGGGGAGCGAACTCCACAGTATGGCGCGGTGACGCCCCCTGCTCCAGGGGCTAACAACGAGGAAGCGCCACTGGGCACCGCTTCAGCTGGAGGTAAGTCATGCCCTGCACCGACCTGCGAGGGCGGGTTACTGGGATTAGGTATAGTGTCGGGTATAGTGAATCCACGGCCTAACTGACGCTGTAATGTGCGTGCGGCGCGCTGTCTTCTTGTGCATCATGCACGCGCCCTAGAGTCTTTTGGAAACCTCTGCACGCCTTGTCGATCTTTGACACCCCTATTCCTAAAACACAATCCACCTGCACCTGTATAGGCTGGAATGGCTGATACTTTAATACGGCCGTGAATATTTTTTGCGTAGACTGATACCAACACGCACCCAAATCGAAACTCATGACCTCCACTCCCAGCCAGCGCTTACCAATGGCATTGACATGCAGGTACAGTGTTCATGATGTTTTTGAGGCACTGATTAACACATAAGGCGACAAATGTAGTGCATTCTACGAATTAATGTTTAAAACGTTAGGTACAGTCAAGTCCATAACGACGGGAAGGCTGCCTTAGACTGTATAGGCACCCCAGTATACTAAAGTATGGGTTAGGTGCTATAGCCTGGCAAGAGGCAATGCAGTACCATTAGAGTGCAATTCTTGGGAGATGCAATGCTTTGGTCTTCCATTTCCAGTCTTCTTTATCTTATTCAGAGTAACATGTAGCTAGAATCAGTCCTGGACTGAACCCCCCCGAAAAAAATGTCAGTCAATTTCAAGGTACTCCCAAAGGCACAAAATCAGAATGGAGATCTGGTAATGCGGTGATGTGCATGGGGTTGGTCAAGAATTGTGCCACCAATTGCTTTTAACTCTTCAGTGACCTGATGGTGTTTGCTAACAATCTTATAACGGCATTTAATCATCGTTATAGACAGTAACATATTTATTAAAGAAATTAAGATCATAAGATTACAAAGTGCTGAGGAAATATATTTTTCTTAAATAGTTTTTGAGTCATTAAATACTGCTAATAGGACTACTTGCAATTAATATAATGAAGAATTTTGGTGTAGGACATAGTATGCAAGTAATGATATTGTTTCCACCAAAGGCTTTCTTGAGTTGTTGGAGGTTCAAATTTATCTCAGGGGCACTGGTGCAAGGCAGAAGACAAATGTGGATGGGGTTTCAACTTAGAAACTGCAAAATTATATGTGCAGTACCAGAAATTTTCATGACTTTGGTAGAAATTTCTTATCAAGATAACATTGAATTGATGTAAAATACAGCCTAGGCATTACTACTGTTTTAATGGCTTTTACTGCTTGAAATGACTAATTTTTAATTTATTATTCACATATGACTGCAAAGCCTGATTATCCTCAGCCGTTCCTTTATTATCCTAATGGTAAACTCCCTTAGCGTATCTTTAATTGGTCATTTTAAATGCTACTTGGTAATGAGAGAAATTTTTGTAATTGCATTAGCACCACTGAGGTGTGTTTTTCACTTGGGTTATATGGTAACTGGCATTCCTACAGTTCAGATCTGGGCTCAAAAATGGCCAAAACGAAACCACTAACTCAAGAAACATGCCAATCTGTTTTTTTGTAAAATGAAGCATATTCCATGTGTCAGACTACCAAGAAAATGAAGATTTCATACAAAGGTGTCTGTTACTGCCTTGAGAGATGAAGGCAAACTGGAGCTAAAAAGGATAGAAAAAGAAGGGGAAGACCCAGATGGGCAACTGCATAAGAGGTTAAGTGCATCAGAGTCGGTAGTTTGAGAAGCAAACTCCTTACAGGGCCTCAATTAGCTTATTCCTTATAAACACCCCAAATACCAATGCTATCTGCAACAAAGAAAAGACGATTGCAAGACGTCGACCATAATGTGCTTATTTCAGTCATTCTGTGTCCAATGTTTCTGTTCTTTTTCCCATTTTAATCTTAACTTTTTTTTGACAGCTTCAGATACGACTTTTCCCTGAAACACTGCCTCTATGGCCAGCATCCTGGAATCATCTTTTTACTGTTGCAGATGACACTGGTATTTTTTTTTTAAGGCAGAATCCAACTGAGTACCTGTAAGGCATGTGTTTCTCACGCTACATACTCTACTTTACTTATCAATTTGTGCATCTGAGTCTTCCTCTTCTTTTTTTCTATCCTTGTTTGATCCAATTTGTCGTCTTCTCTCAAAACAGTAACATACACCTTTGTATGCACCCTTAAGTTACTTGGCAATCTGTCACATGGAATAACCTTCATTCTGCAAAAAATAACAATCTAACATGTTCCTTGAGATACTTGTTTCATTTTTGCAATTTTTAAACCCAGGGTTGAATTGTAGTAATGTACCTTGCAACCAAAGCGAACAGAATAAAAAATTTCAGTGGTGCTAATGTGATTACAAAGGTTTCTCTAATAACCAATTAGCATGTAAATATGACAAATTAAGGATAAGCTAAGGGAGTTTACCATTAGGACACCGAAGAAATTGCTGCTGAATTGCAGTTATATGTAAATAATAAATTCAAAATCAAGTCATGTTTAAGCAGTAGTAGCCATTAGCAACACCAGTAATGCCTTGGCTGTGTTTTTAAACAAAATTAATGGTATCTCGGTTAAAAAAAAAAAGTATCAGTATCTATCAAAAACATGAAAATTTCTGGGTTTGTCCAGACTTTTATGACTGGTACTGTATTATTTTGTGGTTCTGTGATTGCATCAGCAGGTATACTAAAAAAAGTTATATTTATTCTTTCAACAGGTACATCATGGACCAAAATATATTTATTTCTAATTACATGATCTGATTTAGTCAGTAGTAAGGATAAATATAGCAGTTTCACCATAAGCTTTGAGAATAGACCTGTTTTTAGAAATTATATAGAAGTTCATGTTTATTCTTGTATATACATAATACACAGTGTACATAGTGCAATGAAGTTCTTAACACTCTCAGAACTGTGACAGCAATATAATAGGAACAAACACAAAACTATACATAGAATGCAACATATAAATTAGTTTGTTGTCTGATGTCTGTAGCAGACAAGTTGTTCAGTTCTACACATTTAATTTAGAAAATATATAATACAAAGTTAACTAACTCATTCGCTCACTCACCAACAAACACTATTCCTGTTTAGTTACTGTAAAAAATTGGAAACTTGGCAGGATGGTACATCTAAGTCAGTAGGTATCCACAAAGAAAGGACATTTCAATATACTGCATCAATCCAGTCATGGGGAGGCTTACAGCTCCATTTGACACCGGCCATTTGGCTGTATGTTGGTTCACTTGGGACCCCTTGACCCTGAATTGGATGAAGCAAGTTTGAGAATGTTATGTTTTGAGCCCACTGTGTTGGGTAAAAATGAAGAGAGATTATGCTTTTCTTGGGTGACATCAGCATCTATGTGTGTAGTTTTAGTCTCAGTATAATAACTGCCTTCTAGAAACCCCAGAGAACATCTGTCAGGCTGACATTAGATCTGTATGGCTTGAACTTTGAGCAGAAATTGCAGATGATGAATCTTTTCATTGTAATTCATAAAAATGAAGCATTGACAAGCGTTTAAGTTATAAAGCCAGGAAACATTGTGCATAGTAGGTGTTCATTAAATGGGATCCATAAAATGAAAGACTGGGTATAGGGGGGATTGGTTATGGGTAAATTATGCACGAATGTGAAAAAGTGTTTCTTCACTTGCATATAGCAAATTCCAAGTAGCACAGTTGAAGTTGTATCTTGCAATTCTTAATATCTGCGCTCAGCGATGTCTTTTAAGTCATCAGGCAAACTGGCAAAGAGAACAGCTACACCATCTTGCTGCTGACATTCTCTGGCATTATAGCACTAGAGTTTTGGGTTCAAATCCAGGCTGGGCCACTGCCTGTAGGCAGTTTGTATGTTCTCCATATGTCTGTGTTGGTTTTTCGCCAGGTTTTCTTCACATATTCCAAAGAAAGGTATTTTAATACATTCTTGTTTATCATGGCACTAGAGATTTGCGACATGTTGCATGTTGGTTGGACAGTACATGTGACAGTACTGCTAGTACATGTCTGTTGGGTTAATTAAAAAGGTGAAATTAACCCCATGAACCCATTTTGGGTTCTCTTGAGCTGTCTCCGTAAGCCCAAAGAAGACCCAAGGAACTTCAAAGTATAAAAATAACAGAACAGGGAAAATACAAAGTATAACAAAAGGAATCAGTGAAAGACCTAATGCTCCTAGTGGTCACAGTCTGTCACATGGGTGGCTGGTCCACTTTTTCACAAATGCTTCCCAAGGCAAGAATAAGCATGTCCTTCCATACCTTCCTTTCTTTCATGAGTTTAGCCCCTGCCAAACACGTTTTCTCTAAATATGAACATTTAATGTAACATTCTTACATCTACAATTTTGTCTATTGCTGTAAACTAAGGGTGCGGAAAATAACCCTATCAACAATTGTGGTGGTTTCCCTGGAGCTAGTGCTGTGATCCTGAAGTGTATTAAATGAGTTTGATATTAGATTGATATATTGGAAAAATGTCCGTCCAGCTTCTTTCTTTCTTGTGCCCAGCATGAGTGAATGTGCATGTGTGCCCAGCTGGATTATTAACTTTTACGTAGTTCTGCCAGGATAGGTTTTGGCTTGTCCTGGCCCTGAATAGGAATAAAGGGTTTTAACAGGGTTTGTTGAAATAATTAAATAATTACTTTGCTCTTTATTTCAGATCAGTTAAACAGATTTGCTGGATTCGGCATCGGCTTGGCAAGGTAATGTATTTCCCTTTTACTCTGCATACATTTTTTTTTTAAATTAAATTGTTTTGTTGCTGCCAAGTGTGTCTAATGTTTAGTTGTCGCTGTGTACAATGTTCATGTTTCCAATGTTCATATTTTATAAATCTGAATTTATTTATTAACTTGCAGTTTGTAACAAATGGTGTCCTATGCATTTTGTTTGTCTCGCACAATTTTGGGTTATAGTTGTATTACATAATTGAGTTAATAATTTCTATATTATTTTTTTCTAGAGCATTTCAAGTGCTCCTTGGGGTACAACATGTAGATAAACAACCATATTCATAAAGTGTGATCATAAAGTGTAGCCAGGATACTGTACATGACTTTTAGAAGTGAGATTGCAATGGGATTTGAACCTGTGCTTAATAGTTTTCAGCCTTGCTTCTTAACCAATATTAATCCTTATCAATTACTATATTATAAACAATGAGATGCCTATTTAAAAATCTGCCTTAAAATTTCCTAATATTATAGATTGTTTTGCTTAAAGGAATACTCCTCCCCAAAAAAGTTTTTTTATATGTTACTATCCCCATGTAATTTGTAGTGATGGCCAAGAAAAAAAATTGAATCTCATTTGTTTATACAGAATAGAGAAAAATAAAGTTTATGATATAATATAAACCAATGGTGTTCAATGTTGTACAATGGCAAACAAGGTGAAAAACGTCCATGGATAAAAGAAAAAAAAAATCCTGCTTGTGTCACTTCTTCTGCATAGGTTAAAATGTGCAAAACAAATGCATTTTTTTGTGAAGATATCTTTTAAATAGATAGACAATCTCGGGAAAAATCAGTGCCCATCTTAAACAGGAAATGCATGTCACATGGGATTGACTATTTGAATTGAAAATCTGCCTCTCTAGCGTATTAATTGGTCAAGAGTCCTATGTTCAATTCAGAAAGGCAATCTCATGTGACTTGCAATTGCTATTTATGATGTGCGTTGATTTTTCTGGAAATATCTGTTTAATAATGTTTTTTCAAAAATGTATGTGTTTTGCACACTGTGAGCATGCAGCTGGATAACTGGGATGTGGATTATGCAACAGGAGTAACATGGGATTTTTTCACCATCATTTACCATTGTACAGCATTGGTCACAATTGTCTTTTATTATATCATAACCTTTTTTATCTCAGTTAGGCATGAAAGGATTAGATTAAAGTTTTTCTTAGTAATCACTTCAAACTACATGAGGTGGAATATTCCTTTTAATTTCACAGCTTTGTAAATCAGGAGTGTCGCACTCCAGGCCTGGAGGGCCGCAGTGGCTACAGGTTTTCATTCTAACCCTTTTCCTAACAAGTGACCAGTTTTCACTGCTAATTTACTTCTTTTTCCCTTCATTTTAATAGCCGTTTTTAAGGATTCAGTCCTCTGAATTGATTCCTATCTTCATTCAATGACAGCCAAACAGAAATGAGACGTGAAAAGAGCCAACAGATTACCAGCTAAATGGGGGCTTCAAACTCCAACCAGTTTCTTTATGAAAAGCTGATTCCTGCAGTTAATTAAACCCGTTATTTAATTCCATGACTTGTTGCTGCTCTCATTCTGCCACACCAGACACTTCTAAAACTATTGATTTTCTGTTTTTTCTTAGAACACCGTCAAAATGTTTTGGTGACCTAAGAGATTATCCTTACTGAGACCTTCAACTTTCTTTTTTTTTTTTTTTTTTTTTTTTTAATTTTATTAATTTTATTGTAATCATTCCATACAAATAGATCAACTTTTACAAAAAAAAAAAAAAAAAATAGGATGAAAACAAATTAACCCCCACCCCTAAGAAAGAGAGCATGGCCAACGGAGTAAAACTTAAAGCTTGTAAACATACCTAAATTGATTAGTTTAAAAGAGCAATAGAGATGGATGGAGAAGAAAAAGAAATGTGGAGAGAATTGCTTCCTCTGTGCTTTAAGAGCTTATTCTAAAATATTATTGATTAGATCCTGCCAGGTTTTGAAAAAAGTCTGTACCGATCCTCTAACTGAGAATTTGATTTTTTTGTAATTTCAAATAGTATAAAACATCAGTTACCCACTGACTTAAAAGAGGAGAGTTAGGATTCTTCCAGTTTAGCAAAATAAGTCTGTGCTAGTAGTGTAGTGAATGCAATCACAGTTTGTTTGTCCTTCTCCACTTTAAGCCTATCCAGAAGAACACCAAACACAGTTGTTAGTGGGTTAGGAGGGAATGTGACACCAAGGCTGTCTGAAAGGCACTTACAAATTTTGGTCCAAAATGATGTTAATTTGGTGCAGGCCCAAAACATGTGACCCAGTGAAGCTGGGACTTGATTGCAGCAGATCTTGGTTGGATCTTGACCTGGGAACATTTTGGACAGTTTTAAGCGAGACAGATGCGCTCGATATATAATTTTGAGTTGAATAATTGTATGCTTTGCGCATATGGACCTTCAACTTTCTTAATTTTCAGATATTGTGTGATGGGCACAGATGAGCTGGTCATGTGGTGGCTCATTTTGTGTCTCATTATTGTTTGGCTGCTAATTAAGGAAAAAAAGAAACAATTAAGGGGCCTGAGTCAAGTGAAATAAAATTAAGGCAAAGGAAGTTAATTAGCAGCAAAAACTGGTCACTAATTAAGAAGATGGTTAGAATGAAAACCTGCAGCCACAGCGGCCCTCCAGGCCTGGAGTTCGACACCTGAGGGTGCTACTAGTATAGACTTGGATCAATAAAGAACCAAATTATTAACATTAGCATTCCATTGACCAATGGAGGGCTGTATTTGCATCACCTACAAGACTACTGGGGAGATCAAATGATCTGGTACTCCTCATTATACCTTGGTGGCATGAAGTGTATTCAGGAATATATGGGGCTCCTAGGCGGAGCTCCTCTATGGGCCCACATTTGCTCAGCAAGAAGGAAGGAAACCCAGAGGTGGTTAATTGGACCAGCTACCTCATGGAGCACTGAGGGGTCTCCTTTTTGAGTTATGCCCAGAAGATGTAGTTTTACCCTCTTGCTTTAATATTGTTTGTCCTGCCCCTAGGTATTCAGTTGTTTGTCAAAAAAAGGAAGAGTTTGGTACTTTGTGTTCTGTGGTCAGCATTGGGCTCTGGGGTTGGCTCCTGAGCATCCACAACACTTCTGGGGAAGGGCTTGTATTGATACTCCAAGTCAGCAATTTGGCTGTAATTTAGATTTTTTAATAATGTCTGTTTTTCTCACAAAATAATAATTTGGGAAGTACCTGAAACATCATAAAATCTCATTGATTTGTCATGTTATTCTCAATGTGTAGAGTTACAGTATTCAGTTAAAAATGTTTTCTAAGCTTTTTTTCAGTCAAGTCAATTATTAGTCACTTTTCTTAGAAAAAGCAGTGAAAATAAGAGGCCAATAGCAAGGGGTGCAGTGCAGAGAGTTGCTCACTATCTAGAAAAATCAATAATGGAACTTACAAGTTATGTTTTTTGCAGTTTGTCACATTCTTTTGATTCTTTTCTGTAAACATCTTTAGGCAGAGGTCATTTTTTACATTTGTAGTACATTTGCAGTTAGCGTGGCTACCATACGGTTAAAGAGTCCTGGGTTCAACTTCAAATCCCATCTCAGTCACTGGCTGCATGGAATTAGTGTGTTCTCCCCATGTTGGCGTGGCTTTGGCAGCACACATCCTAAACACAGGCATGTTAGCTTAATTAGCCTCATATAGGTGTGTGTGGGTGTTCTGTGCATACTGTATATGAGATGTGATGGACCAGCACCCCTGCTAGAGCTCGCTGCTGTCTTGTGTCTAATGGCTCACAGTAATCTAATGCAGTACTAGACAAGCAGAATATAAACTGAATTGACATTTCTCGTGTAAAGGTGGCATAGAAAAACTGAATATTTATGTGCTAAAAAAATAAATTATTTTTATTGCATGTAATCCATTTCTAATGTTTGTTTCAAATACATTATTTTTGGTTGCTCATTGTAAATCAAAATATTTCCATTATCATCAAAGTCATCACAGTAAAGGATTACAGATATTTGTTTTTGTATGTGTGAGATTTTTATTTATTCATATTCTAAGAGGACCATTTTTTCTTTTTACAGTCTTTTTACAGAAAATGTACTTGCTCATCCATGTATCGTATTTCGCCGTCAGTGCCAGGTATGAACACTTTTCCCAAATATTTTCTGTTTTCTAAATTTGTGAAAGTCATTGTGCTGACATAACGAAATGCATAACATATGTTCACATACAGGTCATTCCAGATTTTGTTAGTTTTCCCATACTTGATTTTAAAATAAAAACTTAAATGAGAAGTTGGAAGAAGACGGCAGTTGTAGAAGATCGCCAGATGTTTGAGGAGATACTGTTCCCAGAAAATAATAATAGATGAGAGGTGCAAATGGTTTCCTTCTTCTAGCAGTAGATAAATTAAGGATGGAAAGAATGGATGAAAGCTACTTCTGTGACTGAAAAGGGAAAGATTAAGAAAGAAAGAAATCTAGAGTGGAGATGAGAGAACTGTGTGGCAATTGTACATGTAAATATATTACCTAATTTATGGACTTTAAACATCATTACATAAGCAAGTTAAATGCAGAAAGAAAAAACTAAAAGTTACAGCAGCTCCCCAAGCACACTCAATCTTTTCTTCTGTCCTTCAGTATCTTTCTAGGACACCTTTCTCCCACTGCATTTCTCTTACTCCTACTTTCTCAAAATGTTTATGTTCTTTACATTATTTGTATCTATCTAAGGATCATTTATACAACTGTGGCCACAAGATGGTACACTCTCCTGATTGGTTCCTGGATGTGGAGGGATATTTCAGGCAAAATAAAGAAATAATTTAATTAAAAAGCTTATCTCATGAAATGTTTAATTTCTTTATGCTCATTTATCATTTTGTTATTTATTTATTATCACATTTCTCAAATATTCCTCCATATCAGATTACATTATAGCCTTAAGCTCTAATTTACCATTTAAACTGCCAGAATCCAGTATGTGCCCAGTCTAAGCTACCGATCTACACATTGGGGTAGTGGGTGTCCTAGAGGCTCCACGCTTGCATTTCTTCTCATTCAGTGAGCTCATTTCATTGATTTTGGGAGCGATAGCTACCCTGGATTTAGTAAATGTTACATCTTCTATTCATGTCATGGACTTTTCAAAATATCTTTAGACTGTTTTGGCATTACTAAAAATATAATATAGAAATAGTAGCAAAGAGACAATATAGGTAGAAAAAAGGAAATACATCGTCACATTGAATGAGCTACCCATATTTGCCAGTATACAAATGTGTCTGGGGAAATTTTGAGGCCTGGTATTTCTACTCTGTAATCATGATGCCAGAGATGTACTGCTAATGGTAATTAGCACATGCAGACAAGAGTTTCACTGACACTAATAACCCAGTGACATACAAAAGTCCATAGTCTTGGTTTGGCCGTCACCCTTAGAAACCCTTTACTTCTTTTTCTTGAGTTTGGCAGATTAATGTAGTTTTGCTAACATTCTCCTAAGAGCTGTATTTACCTAACCAAAAATAAACACACTACAGTACTTTTTTTCCTTGCATTTTATGAAATGGTTTGTGGCCTTTCACATGTGGAATCAATGAATATGCATGCAAGTTCTTATTAGACAACATTGTGGTGCAATGTTTAGATCTATGGCCTAGTAGATCCGGTATAGTGGGCTCAAATCCCACATCTGGGTGTTGTCTGTGTCTAGTTTGCACATTCTCCCTGTATCTTTGTGTGTTGTTATCCTCTGGGTACTCCAGTCTTTCTGCTAAAGATGATTAAGTTAATTTAGTAGGTAATTCAAATTGCCCTTCTGTTTGAGGGTGTAAGTGGGCCCTGTCATGAACCAGTGTTATGTCCAGAGCTGTTTCCTGTTTCTGGCCACACACAACCCTGTCTTGTGTGAGAATTTTATTTTACAATTTCTTTTTAAAACCCTTCTCCATAAACAAACTGAATTTGCATTCTACAGTATTATACTCAATTTCCTTTCCTTGTTAAGCACATGAGGATTAGGAAACTACACTTTTTGCCCCGTCTTTAATTCACTAGGTAATAAAATTTCAGGGACACATATCAATACAGCTATTCCAATAAAATATAAACAATACTGTAATTTTATTTTTCATTAACACACTTTTATTTGCAATGAAGTTAACTAAAGTCATCCTCTCCACCAACGGATTGGCACTCTTTTGTGTATATTTGAAACCTGTTGTCTGGAAATTCCTGTAAATTGACTCCTAACCCTCTAAAGTAACCTTATTGACAAGCTCAACACATGGAGCATGTCCAAAATGAAACATTATAAATATATTTAGTTTCTCTCTGTTTGACACGAACTAGAGATCAAGTAGAATGAACTCGCTCATAAGAAAAGACAACTTCACAGTTAGAAGTCCAGTTACTCGCTTGAGTCTAGAGAGTCCTCCTGTAGCTCACCTGTGTAAGATGGTGCTTCCATGAGGAGCTATGACCTGCGTTCACATTCTGAGTGCCCAGTGGGGATGGCTTGTAAAATTAATGCCGTCCAAGCAGAGAGAACCTTGTTACAGACAATTGTTAACTCCAGTCTGTGACACACTTTGGACAAGGGGTGGCAAGTCCATTTTCTATTACAGGGTGTCATAAGTTAAAGTTATGGTTTTATCAGACAACAGTTGTAATTGACTTCAAACTGCCTGTAATTAATATTGTTCAGAGAATCTATTTGTAGGTGTTCTTTGAATTATATATAGTAAGCTCAGTGTTTGTTTATTAACTTACTGAGAAGTCAAGCAAAAAGCCTTTTATTGGCTAACTAAAAATTTTACAATATGCAAGCTTTTGATGAAACTCAGGCCCCTTCTTCAGGCAAGATGTATTATTAACTTATAAAGTCTTTATAAAGTCTTCAATTCATGCCAGTAGCTCTCAAGTTCAGCTAAGGGGACAGCGGTTGCTGCAGTTTTTTGTCCTAAGTAGTTTATCTGCTGTGCTGGATGTCAAAGCAGGCAAGAGATGTTTGTCTTGTAGTTGGTGAACTGGCACACACTTAGTTCTCTTGTATACAGTCATGTGAAAAAATAAATACAACCGATGAAATGTTTGTTCTTTTTTAAC
This sequence comes from Polypterus bichir lapradei, assembly GCA_026402145.1. Lineage (NCBI taxonomy): Eukaryota > Metazoa > Chordata > Cladistia > Polypteriformes > Polypteridae > Polypterus > Polypterus bichir. The sequence goes on from JANRMT010062837.1 coordinate 68,376,284, forward strand.
ATGTGTGAATATATGAAGATTTGATCTTCATTTGAACTGTATCAATTGATAAAGATGATATAAGATAACAAACATCATGTCATTTGTACATTTTATACTTCACTTTATAGCTATACTAATAAAAGGCAAAGCCCTCACTGACTGACTGACTTATCACTAATTCTCCAACTTCCCGTGTAGGTAGAAGGCTGAAATTTGGCATGCTCATTCCTTACAGCTTACTTACAAAAGTTAGGCAGGTTTCATTTCGAAATTTTACTCATAACGGTCATAACTGGAACCTAATTACGTACATATATATGGCTATAGCTTGCAGCTCGGTCGCCGTATGAGGCGGAGTTGTGTCCCTCTTCGCCACGCCTCCCACGTAATTGAGTGCCTGCCCATATAAGGCCTTCCGTCAGCAGCAATCCAATAGACACGCTGCCGCTAAATATTCGCGGGTGAAGGACTGTGCTTATGCAAACGAAGATGAGATGGTGAGGGACAGACTAGTGTTTGGCACAGACTCAGCAAAAGTGCGAGAGAAACTTTTAAGTGCCGGGTCTGAGCTAACATTAAATAAAGCCGTGGACATCGCAAGATCGCACGAGATAGCACAACCACAGGTACTCCGAGCGGTTAACGTGAACTGACTGTGAACGCAGTATGCAGGCAAAAAGCAAGAGCTCCAAAGAGCGCTGAACAAAAAACGCATTACACAATTGAGACGGCAGCAATAGAATATGAAGCAATTGACGCATACACGCATATTCATAAGTTCACCTACTGCAGAAACAAGCCACACGGTGGAAAAAGTCAATGTCCAGCTAAAGGAAGACAGTGTAAAAAATGTGGTAAATTAAAGCACTTCGCTAAAGTTTGCAGGACTAGGAAAGATAAACCTGTGCATGCAGTGTGTGATGTCTCAGATAAAGAGGAAGATGAGCTGTTTTTGATGCAGTAGGACAGGAACAACCCTTTGACGCTGAACAAGCCTTTGTAGACATATCAATAGGAAAACAAGATGTAAAGCTTAAGTTTAAATTACGTTCATAGACACGCTGCCGCTAAATATTCGCAGGCAAATCCACAACTTAATACCGGGAATGCCTGTTAAACATCTTAGATTCATGAGTACCGATTTAGGTGGTGGTCACTTCGATGAATGAAACCTGTTATCTTTACAACGGTTGACAACGAAGATGAGATGGTCAGGGATAGACTAGACAAACATGGAATGTAACTTGAACACAACACATCCTCCAAATACAAACCTGATTGAAAGAAATAATGATAATCAAATCCTTGATGACAGCAACACTCATAACACAAAACAATTACATTGACCATTATGTTCCGTTATTTTTAAAATGTTTCCTTTTCTTTTTCATAACTTCTTTAACACACTACTTCTCCGCTGCAAAGCGCGGGTATTTTGCTAGTTTTAAATAAACGTTAAAACATTAAAAATGCACATGTGGAAAAAGTAAGTACTCTCCTACCTTTATCACTATCTCAAATAACTAGATCTGGTGCCCCAGATCAGGTGCAAATGACTTAACCATCATTAGGAGGGTTTTGGGGAACCTGTTTTAGTTGAACCTTAGACATTAGGTTTGGTTTGTGCTTTGTTGAAGTGTGTGTTATCACCATGCATAGATCAATAGAGCTTTCTAAGGCTTTCAGAAAGAAGGTTAAAGATACACAGTAGTCTGGGAAGGGGTTTAACAAGATCTCCAAACAATTAGAAATCAACCATTAAACTTTTCAGATCATTTACAAGTGAAGATTTCAAACTATTGCCATAATGTCCAGGCCAGGTTGCCCCAGCCAGTTAAGCCTGAGAACAGAATGCAAGATGTTCAAAAAAGTTTCTAAGAACTTCATCATGACACCTACAGGTAGCTCTTGCCCCTGTTGATGTCAAGGTGCATGAATCCTCCATTGGAATGAGATTGTTGGGCGGTATATAAGGAGGAAATCTTTGATGTCAAGATATAACATCAGGACAAGACTAAGGTTTGCCCATGAACACCTTACATGCGCCAGGACTTCTGGAACAATGTGCCCTTAACAAATGAGACAAAGATAGACCGTACCTACAGGGCATGTTAGGAGAAAATCAAAGACAGCATTTGACCTGAAGAGCAAGATACTAACTATAAAGCATATTGGTGGAAATGTTATGGTTTGGGACTGCTTTGCTGCTTCAGGACTTGGGCAGCTCTCCATCAGAGTCCACTGTGTATTTTTCATTGTACCAGGGCATGCTTAAAGATAATTTGAGACCATCTGTCAGAAGATTGGAACTCAACTGAAAGTGGACCTTGGAGAATGACAATGACCCTAGAAATACCAGTAAAATCACCAAGGGTTGGCTGAAAAGAAAGAAATTGAGGGTTCTAGAATGGCCATGCCAAAACCTTGATCTAATCTCTTTACGATATTTTGGGGGATTGGAGACTGGATGTTCATGTAAGACATCTCTTAAACATTGCACAGCTAAAAGAATTCTGCATGGAGGAATGGAAAGAATGTTCTGTCGGTCCATGTTAGAGAGCATAGGAAACACGTACTTACTTTTAGAGCCAAGGCGTACTTAACTTTTTCCACTGACAGAAAAAGTGTATATGTTTATTATTTGTTGAGTAAATTATTGTAAAGTAAAAGTTTCATTTTTGTCTCCAATTACCGGTGTATTACCTTTCATCTAAATACACTGTTTAAGTATAGATCAAATCTTTGTCTACATACAATTTTAAAAAAAATTTTAAAAATCGGAGTGTACTTTTTCACATGTGGTGTATTGTATCTGAGCCATTGGCGTCTATAATATTATTGTCAAAATAGGCTCTTCAGTTCATAAACCTCATTTAACCATCTGTTAACAGCAGCAATGTGTCCTTAAGGAAATGTTTCATGAGAATGGATTAAGGAGTGTGATGAAGACTTCCTTACAGTGGCCTGTTCATTCACTTGATCTCAATTCACTTGAGTAGCTATGGGATGAGTAAGAATAAGACTTTTACAAGAGGGAACTATGGTGAAATGTAATTGTAACATAATGTCTCAGTATTGCTGTCTCATTTTTGGGATTTCCTCAAAGAGTCCCAACCACCACTAATTTGGCCTTTATTGGATTCTGAGCATGCAGGCTACTGGTTGTTATCTATACCATATAAACCAGTCTCTTCGTGTATACAGTTAGTGCAGTACTAATGTTGTAATTAAAATACCCAGCTTGAGCACCTTATAAGAAAAACTCTGTGCTTCACCCAAAATACTTTATTTAAAATGCAATGGTATTAATATTTCTAGACTGTATACATTTTACACAACAGTACATACTAATAAGAAAGAGAAAGGTTAGGAGCAGGCACTGATACAGCACATTGACACACCCACCACATGACAAACCAACTCAGGATCCCAGATTATTACCCGAGTGCAGCCATGCAACGGGTGACACCTCAGCACTACACTAGTTCAAATGGAATAGAACAGTGTGAGGTTTTTTATGGTGGTTGGAGTGCCAATTCTGCCAACAACCCCCAGGTTTTTCCCTGCTGGTTGAAGGGCCTACATGCATGGCTGGATGCAGATTAATGTCGTACCCAGGACGGATACTAATAAAGTATAATAAAAATGAACCACAAAACTGTTTGTTCCATTTTGCCTTTATGAAAGGACTGAGGACTGCAGTCCAATTTGGAACCGACCCAGTTCATCGTAAAGCACACTCAAGCCACACTGATTTACAGTTTTCAGTTACCTTTTTCTAGTCTTGCTGTGTTGCAGGTAGCATGGTAACCTAGTGCCCTAAAACTTTATACACGCAGATTTTTTTCCCCGTCCTGTTCACTATTGGTGTGGAGATTGCCTATTGTTTGCTTGTCTATAGTTATTGTGATTTCTTTCTGTTAATTTATGACTAAATTGTCTTTGCCTGGGAAAGTAGATAATTTTGACATTATTAAAGTCATTTTTTATTTATATTTTTATTACTGTGACTTAATTGAAGATCAGACCACATTCTTATGAGTAATTTGTGTAGAAATCAAGGTAATTCCAAGGGGTTCACATACTTTTCTGCAATTATATCAGTTTAGAAATCTGTAACCTGTAATTTTACAAGTAATAAAATGTATTTTCCTTTTGTTTATTGTAATATTTTCTTTGACCACAGGTTAATTACCATGCAAAGAATTACCATCTATCTCCTTTCTCTGTCATCGTTGTTATGTACAATGTGACAAAAGCACAGGTAAAGCACAGTATTTTTTTTTTTTTTTTTAAGAAAAGCATAAACTTACTTTATTATTAAAAAAACAGACCTGTGATTACATGGGTTAAGTGAGTAACAAACACATGAAAAACACAATAAGACGTCAGTCTTTTTCTTATCTATGTTTGCACACACTTTTCTTGTGGTAGTTGATAATGCAATCAGATAAGAAGCCGGAATTAAAATTAAATCACTTAACCATGCAGTTTGTTTTCTCTTTAAGACAATTAAAAGATTTATTTAATATTATGAATTTAGTATGGGATTGTAATCAATTGTTTTTAAGTTTTGGGAATTTGGCGAGCAGGTGTGTAGATATATAGAAGTTATGTGTTTAATAGTTTATGCCTAATATCTGTGTTAATAAATGTCTTATGTTGCTAATACTTCTTAGGGACCAAGAGCCCTCTGGAAAGGCATGGGAAGTACATTCATTGTCCAGGGTATCACTTTGGGAGCTGAAGGAATCATCAGCGAATGCTCTCCATTGCCTAGGTAAAGGTATAAACCAAACTGATTACTAATTTCTGAGACTATGGGAATTTTAAGTTTCAAGAACTGACTTCTAAACATAGTTCTTAAATGGTTTTAAGTGTGATTCATGTCTTAGGCTGTGCTGCATGATTTTCAAGCCATGTATGCATGATGAGGAAGGTACAATGCTCATAAACTGTACTTGCAAAAAATGATTAACATGGAGTATTATACTGTTTCGGTGTAGCACGGTACATTTTTGTGCAAATAGTATTATTTTAAAACACTCCAATATCATTGGAAAAAAGCTTGACTCAGTATTTTTGATTGGTATGTGCTTTCTTTCCATTTGATAACAGACCATCTAAGCTGTCCATCCAGGTTATTGACAGTACTGTACTGCATAATAATAGGTTTATTATTGACCAGCCAAAGTGTCCAGTATTGCCTGGGTATAAATATACGAGGAACATAAATATCTTTAGGGTATTCAACATGGCTAGACACAACCCACGATGAGCCAAAAAGATGTACTCTTAGACAACAGCTGTAGTCCTGCAAGACAGTGTCTAATTAACTGAGAAGAAAACGCTTTGTGTACCTTCTGCTTTGGCCGCTACAAAACTTTGAGCATTCTGATGATGATATCCTCATCACGTGCACTCCTGCTGCCTGATGGCAATTTCAGTCCCTGTGTTGGTGCTGTTTTTTGAGTTGGACCAACAGCAAAGCACATGCAAGCATTTTGTAAAAATCAGTTCAGCTGTTCTTGCAAGTTTAGTGAACAAACAAACAGATATTCAAATTAAAACAGCTTAATATTTTATTTATTTAGCTATGAATTGACACAGCTTGCAATTTTATTTATTTAGCTATGAATTCACATTTTCGAATTTACCACTACAGCATGCTGTACACATTTTTGAAATTTCAAAATCTCCTTTTGAAAAGCACTGGTGAAAACAAAGAAACATTCTGTGCGACTTCAACTGTGAATTAGTGTACGGTTCCAACTTTACCTTGAGAATGGGTACTTCAGCTTGTATGCTGTTTAGAGTTTTTTCTTGTTCAACAGATGCTTATGACAGAAAACAGTGAAACACTTCCAGTTGTCCACACTGAAGCAAGTACACCTAGCTGCAAGACACAGGATAGAGCAGGGTCAGATTTTAGGCAGGTTGGGTGATCAAGCATTACCATATAAGAATGGTTTAACTATAGAGGAAAATAAGTCACAATATTTAATTTAACAAAAGGACGTCTTTTAATAGCATTAATGCTGATCCAGAACTTTACATTAAAGTTCTGATTAATATTGTTAAAGCAGTCTCCACTTTTATAGCTTAAAGATCTTCCCCCAACTCTTGCCATTCCTTCAATCAATGTCAACCTGCATACTTCATACCAACAAGAGTTAAGGCATGTCTGATGACCCTTTGTTAGCAAACATTTATCAGTTTTATTGCTTTCGGAGATCATTAATTGTCTTATCAGTAACTGACTCTCCTTGAAGTTACAAAAACAAAACATCGCATTCACATAACTGTAACAATCGCCTTTTGAAATATTTTAATATGATATACTTAATAGGTACCTGTAAAGTTACAAATTTTGCTAACTCTTCAAGAAAATAAATAGCATGAAACTATTTAATAGATATGAAACCCAGTTCAGTACTTATTGTTAAACAACTGCATATATTTTCCTAGTGCAAGCAGAATACAAAACCTGAAGGGACACATACACCTTGATCACAAATTCTTCCACATAACATTAGCCGTGTGTTTATTTAATTTGGTAATAATCAAATTCTTTATTTATTCAGTTAAGTAGTAATGTGTATTTATTGTGTATTTTTTAATTCATCACCGTACAATGCAAGTTCTATCCCTTACTATATGAATGCAGGGGTAGGCCTTGTTATGTGGTAAAAGTCTGCCTCTGCTCCAACTCGCGTTGTCTTTGTGGCTGTGCGGCATCTTAACATGAACCTCAGTCACAAGCAGCTCACCACTCCTACTTCATGAAATCAAAGCAGGTAAGCGACATGATGTTCATATCAATAAAAGTAAAACAACAAAATAGCTTAACTTATGTAGAAATGTATGAAAGATGGCTCTGTGACATTGTAATGTATTTCTCTGATACTGTAATTTATCGGCAAAGCACCACAACAATCATCTATCTATCATGTTCAGAGGCAATCATCATTTTCAACTTTGAAACTGCAGCACAGATTTTAAATCTCCATTGGGTATTGTTTTTTGTTTAATTTTACGTTTATTGAATTCGAGCTCCAGTTAGACATAGACCCTATACATCCAAAAACTAACAAAAACACATTTATCTTTTCATCACTTGTGTTGGAATCTGCTGTCTATACATTTCAGCCACATGGTATTATAGCATGGTATTAAAACATAATTTCTGTACACAACTAACACTGTAGATTAGTTTAATTCTATTATCACTGATTTTTTTAACATGACACACTGTTAGAAAAATATTTAATAAACACAACTGTGTTAACAAATTTTTTGAAGTAACTATAAAATTAAAAAATGCTTCAACATTCAAACCAGCTAAGCAAGTTTCTGAATGCACCTGAACGTTACGCTATGCTAGGGTGACCAGATGGGTTCGGCTATAAAGGAGGACACCGACAATCAAAAAGGAGGACAAAAATTACCAGATATATTTTCCAACTTCCAATCAACCGCGAACCGCTGTCTGTTGCGCCGTTGGCTGGAAATATAATATAAAACAGAATATAGAATATAAAACAGTGTTGCTGCTACTTGATGTTACAATTATTGATAATGTGATAACGTAACGTAATGTCATGCAGTGACGCGGATGAATGGAGAATGGCCGAAGGATGCTTATTCTCGGTATATATCATATGCAATTAGTCCAAAACAGTCAACTCTGTTCGTGATTCTCTGAAAGGAGGACATTTTAATGAATTTTTGGAATGCCTGGAGGACGGAGGAAACCATGTTAAAAAAGAGGACATGTCCTCCTTTTGGAGGACATCTGGTCACCCTATGCTATGCATACATTTGCTTACTTACTTAAATATCACATGCACTGTTCTGTTGGAACTGTGATTAGACCATTGGATAGTATAATTGTTAAAAATTCAACTTTTGTGAGAATTAAGTGAAAATTGGCTGCATTTCCAAACTGCTAAAGTAGGTACATTTTATACAGCTTCACTTATCAATGCAATCTGTTTATAATAAGGACCAAATTAATCTGAATAGTTGCACAAATGAACAAGACCCCTTTGGGGTCTATAAAGAGTCATCAAACAGGCAGTGGTCAATTCACTAACACACGGGAAGTAATAATCCATTGAAATAAACTCAACAAGCTTGAATTTGAGGAGGAAAACCAAAAATCAAAAAGTCTTGAAAAAATTGTCACAGAAACCAGTTTTGTCAACCTTGAAAAAGGTTGTTCTATTTAAAATACAGTTCAAATAATGATAGAGTGCAGAGCTAATTTTTAAATGAGATGGCCTCAAAAATCACACGTTCACACTCCCTTGACCCTGTACATACACAGAGTCCTAGCCACTAGAATGAGGGATGGGTAATGTAATCATCACATTACTTTTAACTGTAAAACGGTAAATGAAAACAAACAAAAATAAAATGAGAAACAACAAAATGTTATGATTTTGTATAAATAAATTCAACTTCAAAAATACCGACCTTGTCGTTTAAGATGAAATCTTGTATATGTGGATTGGTGTTGTACATGTATTAGTGGATCTTTTTAAGTTATCTGACTGAAATACTAACTCAACAGTTTAACAACAGCAACAACAATTTATTTTCTGTATAGCCCAAAATCATAAGGAGCACCAGAATGGGCTTTAAGGGGTCCTGTTTTTTGATAGCACTGCCCCCAGGCCTTGTCCCAGACAGTCATTCTTCTGGGTTATTTTAATATCTAAATTGACACTGCTACATGTAAACTTGCAGATGAAGACTCCATGGTATAAATCTGCATCATGATATGTGAAAGCTGTGAATTAAAGCCTTGAGAGTGGCATATCTGTGGATGCCCAAGCTTTCTGTGATCATCAAAGGGCTTACAGAGAACCACTAACTACAGCAAAGAATGCATACCATGGCAGAATGATAGAGAGTGGCCAGGATGACCCAAGGACTTTGTTTTCTGTGACCTAAAAGCTACTTCAGCCTGTACCTGGCCCTTTCACTTCTTTCAGTGCAGACTGTGAAACATTTCTTCTCTAATACAACTAATGAAACTAATACAAGTTCATCCCGGTCTTTGCTCTCCATCCAGCTCCTTTTCCTCATTTTCACAAGCTTCATCTTGTGACCTACTCTGTAAGCTGAAGCCTACCACATTACACTAATCAAATCCTGCCTTCATGTCATGATCCCAGCTGTTACAACAATAATAAGTGCATCCCTCGACACTGGCTCTGTTACAGCTACTTAAAAGATTGCTTTTATAACCTCAGTGTTAATAAATTAAAAAAAATGCGTTGATGCTGACAATCTGAATAATTTTTGGCCTCTTACCCACATTTTCTATCTAAAGTTTTCAAGCTCATTGTGACTTTCCAGCTCACCAGTTACTTAACACTAGAATCCTTGAAGCCTACGAAAAAACACGTAATGCCGGGCCACTTTAAATTCCCTCGCACCTCCTCATCAGCTTCTTTAGTTTTGTAAATGTGTCGATCAGCACCAGCAGCAGGCAGCCTGCTGTACTATCCCCCACTGATGCACCTTTAGTCGTACACAAAATTCTCCCAGCTGAACTCTATTTATCTGGGTGTGTGGTGCCTGGAGTTGTAGAGGGTAAATAATATATTGATATTTGGAACATATGCATTTCATGTGTGTTCTGTGTCTACAACGATCTGTGTAACTGTAGGATGACTTTAGTCAAAGTAAAAGAAATTGGGATAGGGTACAACGCTGATGAAAAGGTGCGAGGGAATTTAAGGTGGCCCAGCATTACGAGTTTTTTCGTAGGCTTCAGGGATTCTACTGTTAAACTGTAATAAGCTGATGGTACCCTTTCATCTGGTTTCAGAGCACAGTACCGCTGTGAAACTGCTCTGGGTCGAGTACAAATGATTTGTTTGTGGGAGCAGACTCCTTATACTAATTGTGTTAGATCAGAGGGGAGCATTTGATATTGTCAATCATAATATTGTATTATCTTGAATGGAGAACATCCTGAGTATCTTTGGCACTATGATCTGGTGGATTATGTCTCAGCCATACCACCTATAATTCAGAACAGGTCATCCACCTGAAGCTAAGCTTGTTTGGGCCCAGCCAGTACTTGAATGGTGAGAGCGGCAGGGGGTGCTTACCCTGTGGTCTGTGTGGATCCCAATGCCCCAGTGCAGTTACAGGGACACTAGACTGTAAATATGGTGCCATCCTTCAGATAAGACATAAAACTGATGTCCTGACTCTATGTGGTCATTAAAGATCTCCGGGCATCTTTTGAAAAGAGTAGGGATTATCCCGATGTACTGGCTAAATTGCCCATCATGGCCTAGTCATTCTGGCCCCCTAATCATCACCTGTTTGTGATTGACTATGTCTCTCACCCATCACCACCTAATAGCTAATGTGAGGTGTGCATTCCAACACAATAATGGCTGTTGTTGCTGTTGCCATCATTAAAGTTGGATGCTAAACATTGGTGGTTGTTGAAGTGGTTCCAGTCTGTCAAAGCAATATGAGTAGTCAGAAAAGCACTATATAAATTTAATTAGTTATTACTATTTATTTGTTTTTGTTATTATTATCTAATTGATAGACATGAGTTTGTTAGTCTTGGCAACAGCAAATCAGGGATCTCAGATTCAAGAGTGAAGCTGAAGCTGAGCAAAATTATATTGTGTAATTTAAAGGAGAAGAAAAGCAGGCAGTAAGAATTGTACAGAAAATATGTTTGTTAGGTATTGATATGCTAACTTTGAAGGCTTCATGGGTTTCCCTGTTTTTTTTTAAGCTAAGTGAAGTTGTAGTGATATATCACGTTCCCAGTGGTAAGATATTAAAACATTAAAAATAATTTTCCAGAGTCTTTTGATTCCTGTCCCTTCATTTTTCTTTTTTCAAATCGGGAATGAAAAGCTGCTGCATTTCTGTTGAATGTTTATCTTTAAATACAGTGTGACATCTTTGATTCCACCGCATTTGTCTGTGTGACAAGATAGGAAGTAATTGACATCTTTTTTTTTTTATTTCGCGGAAACATGAGAACATACAATACACACTTTCAACATCGACATCACATTATGTTCAGGTCCGTACAGTGAAACTGCACAAGTGGCAACCTTATGAGGAATACAAATTATGATATGTCTTCAGATCGCACTGCAATGGTGACCTGCTGCAATGCGAAATGAGTTTAGTTAGACACAGGTATGAGTTGTAAAACTTGGAAAGAGATGGAGACATGGGAATAAGCACCAGCCTTTAAGGTGACACATTTCTGACAAACTGCTTGTATATTATCCACTTTAACAATGGAAATGTTGAGTATGGAATAGCATAAGGTACTTGAAGTTTTCTGTATGTTTAGAATTATAACTAATTATTAACAAAGTAGATTAATCTTAGTAGCCTGTTGTGGACTCGACCCGGACACAGACAGGCGGACATGTTGTTTGTCACCACCACACGTATTTTATTTACAATATTTACAAAAGATTACGTCACTCAGACTTAGTCCAAACAGTGCACAAACCCCAACACACACAGTCCTGGCCACAAATGCCTTCTTCTCTGGCCGCCTCCACACCTCTCTCGTGCCTTGTCCTTCTTCCACCCGACTCCAGCCCTGAATGAAGGGAGACAGCCCCTTTTATAGTCTCCCGGATGAGCTCCAGGTGGCTCCCGGCATTCCCTCGTTGGCCACGCCCCAGCGTGGCGGAAGTGCCGGCTGTTCTCCCAGCAGCTCTCTGGGTGTCCTTCCTAATCTTCCCCCCAGCACTTCCTGGTGTGGCAGAAGTGCTGAGGGAACAGGTCCCCAAGGCATTGGGGCGCCTCCTGGCGGTGACCACGGGCCCCTGCAGGGTGGAGCTTCCATGCCCTTAACCCGTGGCCCCCAAAGCAACCAGGAAGGCGGCCCCCACGTGATCCAGGGTGGGCGCAGACCCACATCCGGTCCCTCACGGCGTCCCGGCCGGGTCGTTGCCCCTGGCATCCCTGACAGTGTCTATATACAAGAAACAGTAGATCAGAGACTACTGTACAAAATGTTTAGTTAGTTGACTATTGTGAGCTATTTATTGATTTCAAAACCATTGAAACCACTGTGCTTTGTGAGTTGAGATCATAAAATAAAATGTTTAAAGTTTAATTTCCTCAAGCATAGTTGAGGCACAGATTCAGATTTTATACCAATAGAATTACTTCATGTAAGTCATGTCTGTGTATTATACTGTGTTATTCAGACAGAAAAGATCATACGCATTCAAACATCAAAGACAGTGTGAGAAAGTTCTGCTTTTACTTATAATGCTACTTTCCAATATCTTTCAGTTAAGCTGTGCCATTAAAATGTCATTGTAGATAATGATTAGTGATATTTGCTGAGCATTGTACTGGAGAGTTTGTGAAGTGTTACAAGGTGGTCAGATAAGCAAGTAAGAGTTTTACTGTACATCCTACACGTGACAATACTTCTGGACTTTGAACTTGAGCCTATCTGTCTGTCTTTACTGGCTAAATTTCTATAATTCTGTTATGTTGTATGAATGTGACGTACATCGTTTATACACTGTATAACAAAATCATTCTCAATATTGCATAACTATATAACAGAATCATTCTAAGTATTACGTACAAAGTTTCAAAGTTTCTTTTAGAAATAGATATACAGTATTGCTATGGTAAAAGTTTGCTACTTTCTAGTTTATTAACAAGTTGATTTTTTTTTTGTCCATCAAACTGAGATGATATTGCTATTTCTTTTTCATTTAAAGATACATTCATAGATATAAATTTGATATTGGAATTAATAATGAGTCAGGTACAAAAAAATCTTAATTTTTAGATAAAGAAGTGCATTTGTTTAGTTACTTACTGAGCCCACTTTAATTCCAATTTTAGTATCAAACGGATCAGCGCAAGTGCCTCTTAAAAGAACCCACACTGAACGTGGTGCTAGTCATTCACAGAGTTTATAGATAAACACAACCACACACTCTTACTCATGAGGGTGCAGTCTTGCATGGCAGTTAACCTGGCACACACATCTTTGGAATGGAGGTTAGAAAACAGGGAAAACTGCAGGGTTTATTTTATAAGATATTCTTTTGTAAATTTTAAAATATATTAATGCTGATTACTGCTTGTCATAAAAAGGACAAACTAAAATGGTGAAAGTCCTAAATTCACATTTTTCTGAATTGATCATATATAAAAAAAGATTGATAATCTCCCAGAAGCTACTTACTTAGTGATGTGGAAATTATAGATGGGAAAAGTGCTGCATAGATTAAAAAGGTTGAAATCAAACAATTCATTAGGACTAGATAGCATTTATTCTAGAGCACATAAAGAGGTTAGTGAGTATGTTTATAAACCCTTGACATTTGGGAAATCCCAAAGAACTGGAAGTTCTCAAATGTTATCTCATTATAGAAAAAGGTGATTGGGTTAATCCACATAACTGCATACCTGTAAGCTTAATATACATAATGAGCTCATTAATGGAAGCAAGTATTAAGGAATCAAGCACAACATGTCAAGCATTGGTGTTATTAGTGAATACTTGGCATGAGTTTAGACCTGGGAGATTATGTTTTGATAATATTCTCAAGTTCTATGAAGAAACAACAAAACCATATACAGTAATCCATCCTTGATCGCGGGGGTTGCGTTCCAGACCCCCCCGCGATAGGTGAAAATCCGCGAAGTAGAAACCATATGTTTGTATGGTTATTTTTGTATATTTTAAGCCCTTATAAACTCTCCCACACTGTTTATAAATATTCCCCGCAAAGTTATACAGCATAATCCCTTTGTATTCTCTTAGATATTAGGTAAGATTCATTGAAATTATGTATATAAACACACTGTTTATATACAGTAAAACCTAAATATTATTTTAAAGATATTGAGTGTCTCCGATATCACATATGTTACAGCCATTACGATAGACAGGCCACCAGCAATAAATACGTACAATGCAAGAAAAATAGTATACAGTAAATGTGTGTACAGTGTCACTAAACGTACGTACATGTACTAAGCACTGTAAGAAGAAAATTAATTATGGTTACTCACCAACAATGACACGATGACTTGTCCGATAACAATGAGTTTAATTTTACTGCACAACAAAGGAGAGCGTTACAGCCCTTGTAAAGGAGCCACTTCAGGCGATTGTGTAGCACTGCCGTTGTTCTTCTTCTGGCAGTCGTCAATCCAAATCCCTAAAGCAGATTCCATCCAGACTACTGCCTTATTACATCCACTTACAACTCGTTTTGCACCCTGGTTAAAAGGACACTGCGGCCGTAGATCTTATATTCCTTTCCTACTTTTTAAATAAAAAGAATCGTAGCCTTCAACAAATCCAAAACGTTTACCTTTTCGGCAATCGTTAACATCTTCTTCTTGCGCTTGGGCACGGCCCCTGAAGCAGTAGCAGATTGTTTTGGAGCCATAATGAAGGGCTTGACTATGCACAAAGATAAACACAAAAGAGCACAACTCTTTACACAGCGAAACACGTTGATACTGAATGAGCGAGACGAGACTTCCTGGTTAACACTGCATTCAGCACGCAGGAACTCAACTGCGTGCTCTGATTGGTTAGCTTCTCAGTCAGGAGAACTTAACTGTGTGCTCTGATTGGTTAGCTTCTCAGCCATCCGCCAATAGCGTCCCTTGTATGAAATCAACTGGGCAAACCAACTGAGGAAGCATGTACAGGAAGTAAAAAGACACATTGTCCGCAGAACCCGCGAAGCAGCAAAAAATCCGCGTTATATATTTAGTTATGCTTTCATATAAAATCCACGATAGAGTGAAGCCGCGAAAGTCAAAGCGCGATATAGCGAGGGATTACTGTAATCGAAGAGGTGTGTATGTTATTAGTTATCTTGACTTTTGATAAGTTCCTACATGAGAGGCTACTGATTTAAAGTAAGAGAACCTGGAATTCAGGTGGCAATGTGTGGATGGTTGCAGAATTGGCTTAAGCACCAGAAGCAAAGGGTTATGTCACAAGGACCTTTCTTCTGAATTAGTTGATGTGAATGGGACTATTTAAAAATGTTAAAGTACATCTCTATGAGGATAGCCTTGGAGTCATCATTATCTTCATTGAAGCAGTGTTCACAGGTGATCGGGAAGGCTATTTAATAGGATGTTAAGTTCTATATCACAATGTGTGGTGTGCAAGTCATGGGAGGTTATAACCCCATGCCACCTGAGAGCATTTTTCATTAATTTCTGCCTAAGGGAATAACACCATAATAAAGCCTTATTATGCAAATGTGATAGAAATTGTTTTTATGTTGAATTTAAAACTGAAAAACTTATGCCAAAATAGCAAAAAAACATAGGCGGACACTGATTTTTTTTTTTCCAAATTTATGTTATAAAATACAGTATATTTCAGGTTCAGGCAAAACCAGGTCAGTTTTTTCACCTCTGCGGTGTTCCCAGACATGTCAACTGTTCCTGTGATAACACAAAAGAAATAAATAGTGACAGCATTTGGCACAATGGTCACCCCTCCCACCTCCAAAACCTTTCCAGGCAGGTATGCCCAAAAAATAAATATAGCATTTATACAAAATAGTATAAAATATTCATATAAAATGTAAATAATTTCTCACATATATACACGCGCACACACACATGTTTATCACATATTCACACACGTACACACACCCCCTAAACAAAAAAAAAGAAAGCTAATATTTGTGTTTATTTTTCTTATCTTTGGCACTATCCTTTGTTTCAAACGTGAACATGTTATATATTGTTGGATACGTCTCGGTCTCAATTATGAAACGGTATAAAGCTTGTGATGGCACAACCCACTGAGCTAGCCATCCAACCAGAACCACCAGATCATTATTGCCATTATGTCATACCCACCTTCTCTTTAATGGTCAATTTCTCATTAGTGGTTCCTCATATTGTGATGAACTTGGTTTAGTTTTATTTAGCAGGGACGGCCGTATATTTTGATATATAATATATCTATATTCGCTGCTGTTTTTTTGAAGTTGTATGCGACAACACACAAATGTCGCGCTCGAACTTTCCAGCTCACCAAGACATTCTGCAAAGACAGGGCAATCCCATTGTGCAAACATGGCCATATTTGGTGTCGTTAGAAAAGTCATAGTCTCAGTTATCCAATGGTATGAGTTTTGAGTTCTTCAGACATGCAACTGTATGGGCACGTTTTGCTCAGGACAACCTGCTGTAAGTGTTGATATGTTACTTGTATATTTTTGCAACAATCCACACGTGACCTGTTACGTTTTCTCCAGTTTTTTCGCACACAGTTGCAGCTTGCTCAAAACCTTTCCCTTGATGTATAGTCAACCCCCGAATACATTCCTAGAGCACTCGCGAATTGTGAAAAAATTTTGGATGTGGTCAAAAAATGCCTATTTTTATAGTTTAAACCCTAAATATGCCCCCAAAACACTTTAATTTCATTTCTCAATACATTACCCTAAAAAAAAAAAAAGAATGTAAAGGTAAACCCGTATATTGTATAGTCCTGTACTGCTATGTCTCCCGCAGTGCTAGAATGTAAAATACAGATGTTACTCCTATATATACTGTAATTCATGCAGGCGTGTTTTCTTTGGTATGCACTGTAGTTTTCTTTGGTATAAGTAGGGTAAATACAGTAATAATTTAATTTAATAAAAATACAATAAAATGTACGGGTACACATCAATAATGAATGATACTGATTGAAGGTGATGATGAATTAGCTGTGCAGTACGATGAAGGTATGTAATGAAGATAATGACTGCACAGCAAAGCAGGGGATTTACAGCTTCTCGGATGGCACCTCTTCTTCAGGTGCTTGAGCGGCATCTTAGGGCTTTAAGAAGAACAAAACGAAAAACACGAGAACACTCAGCGAAACACTTGAGATTGCAGCACGTGGTAAACTGTTATGATGTGGGAATGCTGGGCTGCATCTGCGGGAGATGCGTCACAGGGCAGCAGCCAATCCGCAGCAAGGAGAAATGAATAACACTCTCGGATTGGCTACTTTTAAACCTCCCGCCTCTGAGTACAGGGGTATTTCACCATCCTATGCCACATTTTCCTCTATGGTTGCTTTGTGTTCTTTCTACAGTACAGTATTGCCATGAAAAAGCCATAATAAATTATGGAGGATATTTGCGGTTTCCGAGAACAATTATTAGTTAGGTTCTAAGGAAAAATCTGCAAATGACTGAGGCCGCGAACTCTGAACCGCAACTTTACGGGGGTCGACTGTATAACACTTGGGTATTCCTTGTACAGAAAAATTACTAGACTGGTTTTATTTATTTTTTTTTTTTTGATGACATTGTATAACGCAGCACACTTATGATTTCATGCCAGATCAAAAGTCAACTGAACATACTGCAACAGTGTGATCACTGTGAGTGTGTAGTAGACCCCTGTGGCTTTCAAATGAGGTATTGTTTGTGTCCATGTTTGGCGTAGTTTGTCCGTATGATACATGGTGAAAGGTGTTGTAAAGCATTTTTTGAACCTTTGTCAGCCCAGTACCGGGCCGCTTAGGGTTTAAGAAGCTCTGCAGCATACTTGTGAGGTCTCGCCTGGAGTAGTGTGTACAGTTTTGGTCTGCATGTTACAAAAAAATACATAGCAGTGCTAGAGAAGGTCCGGAGAAGGGGAGCCAGGCTAATTCTGGGGATGCAAAGTTTAAGCCACGAGGAAAGAGTGGAAATATTTGAGTTTTTAGCAAATGGAAATTATAAGGTAACATTTTTGAATTATTTGAAATTATGAATTAAATTGTTATAGTAGATCCTAATTTGGAAAATACTCAAGAATGGATTTAACAAACGTTTATTTTATTTTTTTTTTACCTTTTACCCCACACAGATAGAACTATAGGCACATGGAATAAATGATCAAGTAGTGTGGCAGAGTTTCAGGATCTTTATAACTTAATTTGATGTTATTTGTAAGTAATTAGTGTTAGTAAGCTTTGTTAGAGGTAAAGTCTTGTCAAATTACTCTCCTGTTCTAATTACATTAGAATTACATTACATTAGTTTGAATGGTAGTTGAACTATACTTACACATTTATTATTATTTTATCCCCCCACAAGATGTCAGTGTTTTATAGCCACCATTGCTAAAAGCATTTGCTTTTACAGATGTCATCATGATAGTCTTCAAAAGAATGCTATTTTTCAACAAGTAATAATTATGAGTAATGATTATGCTGTAGTTCTTCTCTGTGTGAGTCATCCAACAATAATGGTGTCTGCCTACAAATTAACCTTACACAGACACTTTCTAAATTTTAAACCTCTGTATAGATAAGCTCTGTCACTATTTGTGAGTGAGTTGGTGTGTTGTAGTGGCTAAACCCTTAAAACTTTAAATCAGAAGGCTGCAGCAGGGTTAAAACCCCACATAGGACAATCACTTAATGTGTGAGTATGTGCCTTGAATGTGAGAAATACACATAATTAATTGAAATGCTTCCTAATCTCTGCAGTTGCCTCAGGTAAAGGTGTCTGCCAAGTATACCGCAGTAAAAGTAAAAAAAGACTTAACTGGATCTGAGCAATTCTGTTGGAGGCTATAACTCTCCCTGCTATGGTTTTCATTTGAAAATGACGTTTACTGAGATGAGCAGTTTACAACATAATTAGAGTGATCATCCTAAAATTTAACAGCAGCTCATCAGCATGTTGCGTTCTCAGTAGTAACTACAGCCAGAAATCATTTATTGTTCTTGAGTAGAATGGTAAGGTAGGGCTTTTCATTCATGTGGACAGCTGGCTGCCAGGTGTCTGTTCTTGAACAGCTGTACTCGTATCAAAACCGTTTATATTTCATTAAATGAAATGGCATGGCCGTTGTTTTTGTCAGCCACTATATGTTTGTTGCTTTAGTTATATACTGTATGTTATCTATAAATTAGGTGAAAAAAGATTTCTCAGAAACATTACGTTTTTCTTTTCTCAGGTACCACATGTACATGTAGTATTTTAAATTAAATTACAATAAAATCAAATTAGGTTGTAGTCTGAAAATTTAACACACTTTATTTACCATAATTTTTATTAGTCTGAAAATTGATCCAATATGAGTTATTGAGGGTGTGTGCATTAATGTAGTGTATTGCCTTTGGGATAGGCTGGGCCCCCTGTGAAATGAAAGAATGTGTAAAAAAATTTGATATTTATTTAACAATATGTTTAATTTATTAAGAGATGTCTAGCAGTTTATTTTCTCACTTTTATATTGTGCAAGATGCCCAGATCTTAAAAATAAATTCTAAGTATATTGGTTTATAATCCATACGATATTCTTCAGCAGGGGATTGCTTTTCTAAGTAATTATGGTGAATTGTGTAAGTACAGTTAAAATAAGTTCTATCAAAAGCAGATATAAAGTAAAGGCTATACCTTATAATAGTAACAGAGAAAATAAAATCACATCTGATTAGCTCCACCTTGGGGCTTTAGCTGATAATAACAGGCTTATTATCCATCTAATAACAGAAATAAAAATAAAAAATGGTAGCTTGAGTATATAATTCTTTGGATTTATTTACATTCTGGTAAGGTGAATAATTAACACACACAGTTACAAACAGTAAAAAATAAAATTAAACTAGCATTTCAACAAATGAATATAAAATGAAAGCGCCAAAAAAAGGCTACCCATATGCTAACTAAAGCATTGCCTCTTCAGCTGTTTCTTAAATGTACCAATTGTATCAGCAGCCTGTAAAACATAAGGAAGGCTATGCCACCATTTTGGTGCAACAGACTGAAAAGCCCGATCCCCACAAGTCTACAGCCGAGTTTGTGGAACAATGAGAAGGCCCTGGTTAGATGACCTAAGTGGGCGACTGGTAATATAATGGTGTAAAAAATTTAAAATATATTATGGTGTCTGACCATGCAGAGCTCTATAGGTGATTCTGAAAATTTTAAAATGAATTCTAAATTCCACCAGAAGGCAATAAAACAAAGATAAAATCAGAGTAATGTGAGACCACTTACTGGAGCTGGTTAACAATCTATCAGCAGCATTCTGAATAGGCTGGAGATGCAGCAGCAATGTCTTTTTTAATCTTGTAAATAAAGAATTACAATAATAAAGACATGCAAAGATAAAAGCCTGCAGTAATGTCTCCATTTCAGATACAATTGTTCTTAGCTTTGATATAATTCTCAGATGGTAAAAATGAGAGCAAAATAAGAACATAACATGAGCATCAAGGTTTTAAGACTTGTCAAACATAACACCCAGGTTCCGGACACAAGATTTAAAGGTGAAACAGCCGATAACCCGAGACTGATGTCTGCGTGCAGATTTAATGGGGCAATAATTTAAACCTCAGTTTTTTTAGAATTGAGTTGTAAAAAAATTAACAGCTAGCCATTTATTAATTTCACTCAGGCATTCGACCAGGGCAGATAACTTGGTGTTGTGGTTTAAAAAAGCATGAAAGTTGAATGTCGTCAGTATAAATGTGTTATGAGATATCTTTAAAAGAACTTAAAATTCAAGCTAAAGGAAGAATGTACAAAGAAATTAACACTGGCCCAAAAGCAGATCTGTGCGGCACTCCACACGACAGGGATGCTGGGCCTGACAGGTACTCGCTCACGCTGAGAAACTCCTTTCTGCCAAATAAGAAGTAAACCACTCTAAGGCAGCCCCAGTGATACCCGCACAGCGCTTTAACCTATTAATTAGGATTGTATGGTCTACAGTATCGAATACTGCACTAAGATACAAAAGTACAAGGAAGGAACACTCCTCTGCATCAGCAGCCATCAGAAGTTCATTAGCCGCCTTAAGAAGTGCCGTTTCTGTGGAATGTTGTTTCCTAAAGGCAGACTGAAATGGATCTAAAACTTGATATTTATTAAGCAACACAGTTGGCTGTCATTCAACTACCTTTTCTTAAATGTTAGCTCGGAATGGGAGTTTGGAGCTAGGCCTCAGGTTATTAAAATAATCGTCTATTACATTTTTCTTAACATGTGATATTCCACTAATAGAACCAGTAATTTTTTTTGGAGAGCACAGAGTATTCCTTCATTTGCTCCAGCTGTAGTAGGCTCAGCTGTCTATTCATTACAGAGAAGTAATACGAGTTTTATATTCTCCAATCTGCCTAGGCACGTGCAACATTTCTAAAATGGTAAAGCTATTTACATTTCTGTACTGGTAGCCAACATGTCAGGCACTGCAGATTTGCTCCAGTGTTTTTTTTTTCCCAATTGTTATTAGTTCTGGTATTTATGGTATTTATTTAGATATTAATGTCTTGCAGGAAAATAAAATGAGAAAAAATGTCCTCTTCTTCCTCTTCTTTGCAATTTAGCATTAAGGTTTGTGACCCTCTATTGTACATTACATTTTAACAATAAATGTTCAATCAATGCAAATTAAATCCACATTCCTTAGAATCAATGTATATTTTAAAGTAATTGTTGTATATACTTTAATAGAAAAGAAGTATTTTAATAATTAAAATGTAACATATTTGATATGTTCTAATTCCAGAGAACTCTCACGGAAGTGGAATCCCAAACAAATTGCTGGACATTTACTTTTGAAAGGGTAAGATCTATTGGAGTACCAGATCTCTTTCTAACTTCTTATAAAAAAAAAGTAATAAACATTAATACTTGCAATATTATTTTGTGCATCATTTCTGCATAATTGCATAAGAGCCATAATTAAGGTTGTTGCATGTATGTTGGCTTGAAACGTCATTACCAAATGCAGAGCACCTGCAACAGAAAAGCAATTTTAACTATGCAGTCATCTTTAAAACAGAAAATCTGCTAACTAGAGATGTTTTATGTAGTCTTGCACAGACTGTATGCTTTTGATGGTGGTAATACTGTCTGTCCACTTGTTTTGTACATTAACTTCCCAAATTAAGTACTATCTGTCAGTTATATCTGTGTGATTGTGGGAAGCCAAAGCCCAGGTACAAGTAAGGAGTTAACATCTAAGGACATACTCATTTATAACAAATAAAAAAATCAGGTAACATTTTCCAGTCTTCTGGAATCCAGCTTTGGTTATATTGTACCCATTATAGCCTCATTTCTCTTTTTTATGTAATGGGAGTGGAAGCCACTTATCTTCTGCTGTTGTAGCATATCTCCTTCAAGGTCCATGTGCATTCAGAGATGTCTCTCTGCATGCAGCTGTTGCAGTGCCCTGTTATTGGAGTATTTAGTATCCTTTCTATTTGCTTCAGTGATGTTTTGACTTTCTTCTCGGACCTCTTACAAAAATTTTTTTGGCTTGTTGTATTATCCTCTGTAAACTCTGGAAATAATACAGTGTGTGAAAATACTAGGCAGCTGTGTCTGAGAAGCTTGAACCACCATGTCTGGCACCAGCAGTTGTACACAGTAATGTGTTGTATTTTGAAAGCTAGGGGGCACCAGGGAGCCCGAAATACACAAGCACAATCCAGGGTTCAGCTCAAAGGAGCGTTTATTACAAATACCTTGTATACACAAGCACAAAAGCAAGTTGTCTCTCCTCTTACTTTCCCTCTTTTCACCGCACTGCTGTCTCCCAATCAAGTGTTGCCTTCCTTCCTCCTAGCTCCGACTCACCTGGACATGCAGTCCCTTTTATTAAGGACGTGGGAGTACTTCAGGTGCTAGGGCTCTGGTCCATTGTAAGTACTTCTGGGTCACAGGGAAGTCCTGAATAATAGAGAATGTATCTCCCTGTAGTGCCCTCTTGTGGCACCAATGGACCCCAGCAGGGCTGAGCTTCCAGACTACAATTCCACCATTCCCTGCTGGTTTCCAGTCAGGCCCTGATATCCAGAGCCACTGCCATCTTGCGTCCGGAGGTATTAAACATACCCCAGACACAGTCTTTTCCTGGCCTTTTCATTAATCCTGATCATGAAAGGTGCAAAAATATAACTAGTTGGGACACCTGTCCATCTGCATAGGGATTCCTGTCCAGGTAAAGAATCTTCTTCTGTCCTGGTTGGTGTGTCTGTCCATCCAGCTAAGAAGTCTTGTTTGGGTATGGTACTTTTCTCTCTCTTGGCCGGGATGCCTGTCTGTCCTCTTGGAGCCTCCCGTCTGAGGAAGAAACCATCCCATTTGGCCCTTAGAGTATATGTGTGTGAGTGTGTATTTATTAAAAAAAAAAAACGAGCATACAGAATACACTCGAAATAAAACAGTATGACAAATAAATAAATTCTGGCAAAATTCGCTTTCCACAATTGCTACTGAAACAAACACACTTGCTACATTATATTTTCTTTTTTTTAAACATCTTGACAATTCTCTGTTATATTCTATGACCACATTTTGGTAGTCCTTTGTATACTCTTTTATACATGAATGCCCTACGGCTAATATGGAGAGCATTAATTTGATGCTCGGTTTTGTACTCCTCAGTCAGTCAGGAAAGCCATCCCTTATTTATTTCTTTCCATGGTAGACCAAGCTAACCCTACAGAGAAATGGACAGAGAAATGGACAGACACCTTGTTCAATTTTGTTTTTTGCAATCAATATCAGCCATTGTGTGTGTGACTAAATGATGCATCTAATTTATTCTTTAACTTTAATTTATATCTATACTAATAAAAGGCAAAGCCCTCACTGACTGACTGACTGACTGACTGACTCACTCACTCACTCACTCACTCACTCGCTCATCACTAATTCTCCAGCTTCCCGTGTAGGTAGAAGGCTGAAATTTGGCAGGCTTATTCCTTACAGCTCACTTACAAAAGTTAATCAGGTTTCATTTTGAAATTTTACGCATAATGGTCATAACTGGAAGTTGTTTTTCACCATTTACTGTAATGGAGATGAGCTCGAAAGCCGTGGGGGCGGAGTTTCATGTGACATCGTCACGCCTCCCACGTAATCACGCAGTACGTAGAAAACCAGGAAGAGCTCCAAAAAGCGCTGAGGAAAACATGCATTATATAATTGAGAAGGCAGCGAAACAATAAGAAGCGAGCAAGTGACATATACAACCATATTCATGAGTGATGCTACTACGGAAACAAAGCACGGTGTAAACCTAAACTTTAAATTAAGTTCATAGACACGCCGCCGCTGGCGTTTGTAATTTAGTGCCTGCCCATATAAGGCCGTCCGTCAGCGGCAATCCAGTAGAAACACTGCCACTAAATATTCACGGGTGAAGGACTGTGCTTATGCAGAGGAAGATGAGATGGTCAGGGTGGTGTTTGGCACAAACTCAGCGAAACTGCAAGAGAAAGTTTAAAGTGCCGGGACTTGGGTAACATTAAATACAGCCATGCACATAGCACGACATGGCACCAGCACAGCTGGGAAACTTCGATGCATGTACACCGAGCGGCTCACGTGAACTGACGCAGTGCACAGACAAAAAGCAACAGTTCCAAAGAGCGCTGAACAAAAACCGAATTACAAAATTGAAAAGGCAGCAAAAAAATATGAAGCGTCTGATACATAAAAGCATATTCATAAGTGCAGCTACTGCGGAAACAAAGCACACGGTGGAAAATGTCAATGTCCCGCTAAAGGAAGACAGTGTAAAAAAAAAAAATCCCGTGCATGCAGTGTGTCAGGTCTCAGATAAAGAAGAAGACGAGCTGTTTATTGATGCAGTAAGAAATGAATCGATGAAGGAAACCTGTTATCTTTACAACGATTGACAAACACGGAATGTAACTTGAACACAACACATCCTACAAATACGAACCTGATTGAAAGAAATAATGATAATCAAATCCTTGATGACAGCAACACTCAATAACACTCACAAAACAATTACTGTATATTGACAGTCATGTTACGTTATTTTTAAAATGTTCCCTTTTCTTTTTCATAGCTTCTTTAACACACTACTTCTCCGCTGTGATACGCGGGTATATATTTATATGTATATATATACCCCGATCTACATACTCGAATAATGGATACTTTATTCGCCATCAATGATTGTTTTGGTAAAGCCATACTCAGTGTATTCATTAGATGAACGGTAAAAAAGAAAAAGAGCGAGGGGAGGGTGACTTATTGAGGCATGCAGGCAAAACCACAATACCACGCGGGCTCGATGTACTGTAGTACGTGTCAACTCGATCTGAATTGCGCGATCACATTCGAAAAAATATATCTTTTCAAGTTCTATTTAGTCTATATGTGTCGGACTCAAGGGCCGCGAGCCACATCCGGCCCGGCGTGTAATTATATCCGGCCCGCGAGATCATTTTATATACTGTATTATTGTTATTAATGGCCCGGGTATATGAAGCGCTGGTAACACAATAAACTACAGATTCCATAATGCAGCGCTTCAGCTGCCTGGCCGAACACTTACCGCGTTAATCAAGTCTAGTTTATGATGCTGCAAGTTATTGCGAAGCTAGCCCACACGATGCTGAAGAGAAAAGTTGATTCTGAAAATAGAGCCTTTAAAAACCGATGGGAGGCTGAGTATATGTTTACTGACATTGCCGGTAAACCCGTGTGTCTCATTTGTGGAGCTAATGTGGCTGTAATTACAGAATCTATACTAATAAACGGCAAAGCCCTCACTCACTCACTCACTCACTCACTCACTCACTCACTCACTGACTCATCACTAATTCTCCAACTTCCCGTGTAGGTAGAAGGCTGAAATTTGGCAGGCTCATTCCTTACAGCTTCCTTACAAAAGTTGGGCAGGTTTCATTTCGAAATTCTACGCGTAATGGTCATAACTGGAAGTTGTTTTTCTCCATTTACTGTAATGGAGTTGAGCTGGAGGGGCGGAGTTTCGTATGACATCATAACACCTCTCACGTAATCACGCATTATGTAGAAAGCCAGGAAGAACTACAAAACGCGCTTTAGAAAACATGCATTATATAAATAAGAAGGCAGCGAAACAATTAGAAGCGAGCGACTGACATATAAAACCATATTCAGCGGCTCACGTGAACTGACGCAGTGCGCAGACAAAAAGTAACAGTTCCATAGAGTGCTGAACAAAAACCTAATTACACTGCTACGCTCGAATAGATAAACCACACACAGTGGCGCGATGGTAAAGCATTCGCCTGTAGCGCCCACGTCCGAGGTTCGATTCCCGAGAGGGGATGCACTAAGTATGTACGCGCGCTTCTCGATTTATTTTAACCTCGCATCACCTTAGTTTGAGACGTATGAAAACGCATGCGGTTAACGCAGAAAGACAGATCACCTATTCACTTATTGAAGCTTCATGAATAATGGATACTTTATTCGCGATCAATGATTGTTTTGGTAAAGCCATACTCAGTGTATTCATTAGATGAACGGTAAAAAAGTAAGAGCGAAGGGACGGTAACTTACTGAAGCACACAGGCAAAACCACAATAGCACGCGGGCTCGATGTATTGACTTGCGCGATCACATTCCAAAAAATATTTCTTTTCAAGTTCTATTTAGTCCATATGAGTCAAACTCAAAGCCCACGGGCCACATCCGGCCCGGCGTGTAATTATATCCGGCCCGTGAGATCATTTTATATACTGTATTATTGTTATTAATGGCCCGGGTATATGAAGCGCTGGTAACACAATAAACTACAGATCCCATAATGCAGCGCTTCAGCTGCCTTGCCGAACACTTACCGCGTTGCTGCAAGTTATTGCGAAGCTAGCCCACACGATGCCGAAGAGAAAAGTTGATTCTGAAAACAGAGCCTTTAAAAACCGATGGG
>JANRMT010062837.1:68417986-68472130 GCA_026402145.1 Polypterus bichir lapradei
TGTTACGTTATTTTCAAAATGTTTCCTTTTCTTTTTCATTGCTTCTTTAACACACTACTTCTCCGCTGCGAAGCGCGGGTATTTTGCTAGTCTCTAATAAATAAAAAATTTAAGGTAATTTTAAAGGATGTAATCAAACTTGCATTACCAAAATTGCACATTGATGTGTAATATTGAAATACTGTCCGATAAAATGATGTTCTGTTAACTTTGTAATGAGGAAAATTAGTTCACCATCTGCTTGGTTATTTCCCCAAAGTGTTGTTGGCAGAATTTATGATGAAATTTATTTAGTGCTCGGAGCACACATGGGAATTTATCTTGCAAATGCAAATTAGAGTAAACAGAGTAAGCTTTTAAACTCTATTTAGCTGAGACTGATTGATTTTATACTTGTGATCACCATCTAATATGTATTGATGTTTGTTTAATTTAGTTTTGATTGCTTCAGAAAATATAAGCCTTCACAAATTATTTCATTTTTTATAAGAAATGTAAACGATTCTGACAACAGTGAATGTATTTAGCTGGTAAATATAATTTGAGGAACCCATATGTTAGTGAACATTTCATACCGGACTAGCATTTACTGGATGAATATGTTCATTTTTAAAGGTTATGATCCATTACAGGCACTCCTTTGTTTGGTAGTACTAGCCAATATAGACAAAACAATATAAGAAGAAATAGTTCTTTTGGGGGTGGACAGGCTTTTTTGTGTCCTGTTAGTGGTAAGAATTCATAAACAAAATCGAAAAAGAAAAACTAAAAAGGTGCTTGCTAGTGGTTTTATACAGAAAGGAACCTGAAAGTTTTCATTCTTGCTCAATTCTGATCTTGGAAACTACCAAATTCTTAATCAGTGACTTATAGTGACCTTTAATTACATTGTCTATTAAGTAGTTATCTTATTTGATTGTGTTTTTATTGTAAAAATTTAGAATATTATTTGCTCAAAATGTGTTTCATCTATACTAATAAAAGGCAAAGCCCTCACTCACTCACTCACTCACTGACTCATCACTAATTCTCCAACTTTCCGTGTAGGTAGAAGGCTGAAATTTGGCAGGCTCATTCCTTACAGCTTACTTACAAAAGTTGGGCAGGTTTCATTTCGAAATTCTACGCGTAATGGTCATAACTGGAACCTATTTTTTCGTCCATAGACTATAATAGACTTCTGCTCGATGCCCGTGGGAGGCGGAGTTACGCCTCCCACGTAATTTAGTGCCTGCCCATATAAGGCTGTCCGTCAGCGGCAATCCAATAGAAACACTGCCGCTAAATATTCATGGGTGAAGGACTGTGTTTATGCAGAGGAAGATGAGATGGTCAGGGTGGTGTTTGGCACAAACTCTGCGAAACTGCGAGAGAAACTTTTAAGTGCCGGGTCTTAGCTAACATAATACAGCCGTAGACATCGCACGAGATGGCACCAGCACAGCTAAGAAGCTTCGATGCATGTACACCGAGCGGCTCACGTGAAATGACGCAGTGCACAGACAAAAAGTAACAGTTCCAAAGAGTGCTGAACAAAAACCGAATTACACAATTGAGAAGGCAGCAAAAAAATATGAAGCGTGTGATACATACAAGCATATTCATAAGTGCAGCTACTGCGGAAACAAAGCACACGGTGGAAAAAGTCAATGTCCCGCTAAAGGAAGACAGTGTAAAAAAAAAAAACCCGTGCATGCAGTGTGTCACGTCTCAGATAAAGAGGAAGACGAGCTGTTTATTGATGCAGTAAGAAACGAATCGATGAATGAAACCTGTTATCTTTACAACGATTGACAAACACGGAATGTAACTTGAACACAACACATCCTACAAATACGAACCTGATTGAAAGAAATAATGATAATCAAATCCTTGATGACAGCAACACTCATAACAGTCACAAAACAATTACTGTATATTGACAATCATGTTACGTTATTTTTAAAATGTTCCCTTTTCTTTTTCATAACTTCTTTAACACAGCACTTCTCCGCTACGAAGCGCGGGTATATATATATATATATCCTGATCTACATACTCTCAAATAGACAAACCACATGCCGTGGCGCAATGGTAGAGGCTTCGCCTCTAACACCGACGACCGAGGTTCGATTCCCGAATGGGGGTACGCTGATTATGTACGCGTGTTTTTCCCGATTCATTTTACTCTCGCATCCCCTTGCTTTGAGACGTATGAAAAAATATGCGGTTAACGCAGAAAGACAGATCACCAATTGAAGCTTTATGAATAATGGATACTTTATTCGCAATCAATGACTGTTTTGGTAAAGCCATACTCAGTGTATTCATTATATGAACGGTAAAAAAGTAAGAGCAAGGGGAGGGTCACTTATTGAGGCACGCAGGCGAAACCACAATAGCACGCGGGCTCGATGCGTCGTTGCGCGTCAACTCGATCTGAATTGCGCGATCACATTCGAAAAAATATATCTTTTCAAGTTCTATTTAGTCGATACAAATATCTTTGGTTGGAATGTAAGGCGAATTTACTCTTTACATTTGTATGGTGAAGAAAAATTTATGCAATGATGACTAAATGTAACTATATAAAGTCAAAACTTGATTATATAAAGTCAGCATCGGTATATATAAAGTCAAAACTTGTTTCTGAATATATAAAGTAAAAACTTGAATATATAAAGTCAGCGCTG
This sequence comes from Polypterus bichir lapradei, assembly GCA_026402145.1. Lineage (NCBI taxonomy): Eukaryota > Metazoa > Chordata > Cladistia > Polypteriformes > Polypteridae > Polypterus > Polypterus bichir. The sequence continues at coordinate 68,420,659 of JANRMT010062837.1, forward strand.
GAATATATAAAGTCATTCCCAAATATATAAAGTCAAAACCCGAGTATATAAAGACGGCGTTGGAATATTTAAAGTTAAAACTTGAATATATAAAGTCGGCGTCGGAATATATAAAGTAAGCGCTGGAATATATAAAGTCAAAACTTGAATATATAAAGTCAGCGTCGGAATATCCATCCATTTCCCAACCTGTTGAATCCGACCACAGGGTCACGGAGGCCTGCTGGAGCCAATCCCAGCCAACACTGGGCGCAAGGCAGGAAAAAATCCTGGGCAGGGCACATGCATCATTTTCAAAACATTAACCGAACAGTGTTTTTTAATTTATTTTTCTGAATACGTTTTTGTTAACTTATATAATCAGGAATGACTTTATAAATTCCGACGCTGACTTTATATATTCAGGTTTTGACTTTATATATTCCAGCGCTAACTTTATATATTCCGACGCTGACTTTATATATTCAGGTTTTGACTTTATATATTCCAGCACTGACTTTATATATTCCGACGCTGACTTTATATATTCAGGTTTTGACTTTATACATTCCAGCGATGACTTTATATATTCAGAAAAACGTTTTGACTTTATATATACCGACGCTGACTTTATATATTCAACTTTTGACTTTATATATATATATATATATATATATATAATCAGCAACACTCATGACAATGACAAAACAATTACATTGTCAATCATGTTACGTTATTATTAAAATGTTTCCTTTTCTTTTTACTTCTCTGCTGTGAAGCGCGGGTGTTTTGCTATATATATAGAGAGAGAGATATAGATATATATATAGATATATATATATATATATAGATATATAGATATATAGATATATATATAGATATATAGATATATATATATATATAGATATATATATAGATATATATACTGTGTATATATATATATATAGATATGACAACACTCATATCAATGACAAAACAATTACATTAACAATCATGTTACGTTATTTTTGAAATTTTTCCTTTTCTATTTCATAACTTCTTTAACACACTACTTCTGCGCTGCGAAGCGCGGGTATTCTGCTAGTTATTTAATAAAATTAAGAAAGCTGTATGCTTTATAACCAACAGTGAATTTACTCAAAGAGATTAAATTGAAAATGATGCTCTCTTATTCTAATGCAAGTGTTTTGAAACAGTTAGTTGATATGCAAGTAACAGTGAATTATATCCTCTGTAGTAGAATGGATTACAGTAATCCCTCCTCGATCGCGGGGGTTGCGTTCCAGAACCCCCCGCGATAGATGAAAATCCGCGAAGTAGAAACCATATGTTTGTATGGTTATTTTTATATATTTTAAGCCCTTATAAACTCTCCCACACTGTTAACATTATTAGAGCCCTCTAGACATGAAATAACACCCTTTAGTCAAAAGTTTAAACTGTGCTCCATAAAAAGACAGAGATGACAGTTCTTTCTCACAATTAAAAGAATGCAAATATATCTTCCTCTTCAAAGAATGCATGTCAGGAGCAGAGAATGTCAGAGAGAGAGAGAGAAAAGCAAACAATCAAAAAATCAATACGTGCTTTTGGGCTTTTAAGTATGCCGAAGCACTGCGATAAAGCGGCATTTTTTAGAGGAGTGTCCGTATCCTCTAGGCAAACAGCCTCTCTGCTCACACCCCCTCCGTCAGGCGCAGAGAATGTCAGAGAGAGTGAGAGAGACAGAGAACAGCAAACAATCAAGCACCGCGCAGGAAGCATATCGTATATAATTGAGGAGTTTTATTTAATACGTAATACATGCTCTGATTGGGTAGCTTCTAAGCCATCCGCCAATAGCGTCCCTTGTATGAAATCAACTGGGCAAACAAACTGAGGAAGCATGTACCATAAATTAAAAGACCCATTGTCCGCAGAAATCCGCGAACCAGCAAAAATCCGTGATATATATTTAGATATGCTTACATTTAAAATCCGCGATGGAGTGAAGCCGCGAAAGTCGAAGCACGATATAGCGAGGGATCACTGTATCATTTTCTTGTCTTTGAATGGCACGGTTGCACCATGACGAGCACTACCTACTGCCTCACACCTGCACTGCCTGCATGACATCCTCATGAGTGGTTATGTAAATATACAGGTTTTCATCCCACATCCAGAGACATGAAGCTTAGACTATTTGTCTAGTGTGAGTGAGTTTACTTTATGGTGGATTTATGCCCCATTCAGGATTGCTTCCTCTCTTGGGTCTTATGATGCCAAGATTGGCTTCAGACCACCCCACCATTCACTGGTTAGACAGTAATCAAAAGTAAATAGATTATTGGTCCACTATCTTTGCATTGTGCAGAAACACTTAGGAGTTAAATGAAGTGGATAAGTAAAATAACACATAGACTTTTACCAATTGAAAATATGACAGTTTATCCCCATTTTAATACTTCTTATCAATACTGGTTTCACAGCTATTTTCCAGGTTTACACAGGTTAGTCATTTGCCCACAAATTTATTTTCCTCCACTCTCTACGGTCCCTATAATTATTTGTCGTTGGATTATTTTCAAAGGACAACGCCTCTAACCACATTTTCTATGACATTCCTCTTAGCCTCATTCCCACAACTTTCATCTTAACTTCTGTTTCTCCTACCAAGCCTCTACACCAAGTCTTTTAATTAACTTTTCTCCATGACACTCTGTATATCCATCTCATCCTTATCATCTCCATTCTTTCCAGACCTGGAAAATGTTCTATTTAATCAGCAATGTCTTATTCCCACAGAGCAAGCTTTCATAAACTTGGCTTAATTCTGGAGAGACTCCTTTAGAAATCAGAATGGGGAACAGCTCCCAAACCTTTTTCCCCACACCTCTCACCAGTACTACCGCTGCTGTGCACACACCTTCATTTGCACTCACTACCTAAGCAGTGGCATTTCTTCACTCTAAGTAAGAAATAAACTTCTATCATGTATTTGCTCTTCAGGTTCGAGATTTTCACAGTCAAGGCTAGGCAATAGATGCTAGTCAAGAGGTATGAAACGTCCACTACTATTTGCTCCCTTAAAGATAGCTACAGCAATCTGAAAAAATGCACATTGTTTAAAAGGCATTATGCAGCATCATAATTTTAATCCACTACTGATGAGGGCTGCACTAAATTTAAAAAAGCCACCAAAGAAGCCAACATGTGCTCCTCACATTTCATGGAACCAAAGCCAGCAGTATGACTCCTCTGTTTTAAAGAACCTCATAGTCCATCTCACACTGACCAGAATCCACAATCCGTGGTGCTGCTCTTAGGCATGCAGTTTGCAGTTCAGCTTATGCAGTGTGTGTACTCTGTGTAGTACACGTTATTTTGGCTTGTTCTTTTTCACCTCAGGGCTGGTCGATTTCAGGCTTGAAGTGTTGCAGTTTTACATTAGGCAGTTCATACCCAATTGATTTTTCTGAGCAGCAGATGGTTATGAGTGTTCACTTTTTGTAACGTTTAAAAGTATATTGCTGCATTTTGCCTGGTGATGGTATCACAATGATCTGATGTAACATTTTAAACTATATTACTCTATTTTGTCTGCTGATTTTATTACAATGATCAGATGTCAGTTAAGACAGGATTGGCACCAGCTTACCACTGTTGGATTTGACATTTTGTAATGTGAAAGGTATATAAACTTGCATGTTTTGTATGCCATTAGGAAAAGAAGGACAGATATAATTAGTTAGGTAAGATAATTTTTACATTGGAGGTGTTTGCACACATGTAGGAAGATTATGGTATGGCCCCATCAGAATTTTCATGCATAAAGCTCCACACCATCTAACAAACTTAAATTCACTACTTTCTACAAAACAGCAGAATTGCAGATATCTAAATTTACATTTTGTGAAGCAGCATTCTGCACCCCGCCACACATTCTCTTTAGTATGTGTTGAATTTTGCCACCTGAAGTGTCTCCTTCACACCTCTTCATCTTTTATTAACCGACTTCCTAAAGACTGTGCATTGGTTTCAGTTTTGCCCAGTGTCCACCTCTTCCACACCTTCAGTCATAACCTGGGTTATTCCTTGAAGAATTTTTTCTTCAAAACCAGCCTACCATTTCAGTGTTTTCTCTGTCAGTTCCATTTCAGTGTTTGCCATCAAATAAGATCTTAGGCATGCAAGAGCTCCCATGGCAATCTTTAACACACTTTCCTGCTCACTACCTCCATCACTAATGTAAAAATCAGTAGACCCTAATGGATGTGTGGTGTGGTGCAGTGCGGTGCGGTCACCATCTAGTTTCCTGAACACCATTCGTGCATCCTTATCCTCTGACATGCACCTCATCCATACATGCCACCGCAACATTCCTTGTGACACTGAGGAAAAAATGCCTTCAGAAAAGTGAAGCAGAAGTTTGCATAGTCTGGAATTTGCAGAATAAATTTTGACAATAACAGAAGGATTCGTAACGAAAGAATTTTTACTAAAGCAGAGAAAAGTCTTCCAATTTAAAAACTGATTTAACTGAAACCATGCTGTTCTTTCGGGATTAGGGTTATGAAGAGGCTGGTCCAGAGTAGAAAATGCAAACTGAAAGAGTGCTGGGACATGCGCCATCCTTTGTTACGTCTCCTTCTCAGCTAGAATGCACTCCATACAACAACAGCAATATTTATTTCGAAAGCACCTTTTCATACACAGGATGTAGTGCAAAGTGCTTTAGAAATTGTCAAAGAAATATTAGCAAGAAAAGAACAATAAAATTAGATAACAGAGAAAATGAATTGGTAACATACAAAACAAAGTCAATATGCACTTGCATAAAATATATGACTCACCCACTCACTCATTAAATCTTACTGTTTAGTTAAAAAGCTGAAATTTGGCAGGATGGTACATCAATGTCAGTAGGTATCTGCTAAGAAAGGACATTTCGATATATCAAAACCTAGGGGAAACTCCGATAGAATAACTGAATACTCCAAAAATATCAAAAATGCCTTGATGGATTTAATTGCAATTAGGTGACGTTTTAAAGAGTTAGGTACCAAGCTGAGGAGCAGAACTGACAAAGTAGTCTTCTCTGAAGTTCTGCCTGTGCCACGTGCCAGTCCAGGTAAGACTGAGGAGATTAGAAGGCTTAACGCGTGGCTGAAATCTTGGTTCAGGGTAGAAGGGTATAGGTTTATGGGGCAAAGGGACTCCTTTTGGAACAGATGGGACCTGTTCCGCCGTGACGGGTTACATCTGAACTGGAAGGACACCAATGTATTGGAGAAGCGTATGTGTAGGCTAGTCGAGGATTGTTTAAACTAGGGAATGGGGGGGGGGGCAGGGAGTTTAGGACAGGGCAGGTTTAGATCTATACATGGAAGAACAAACAGTGGAAGCAGTGGAGGAGCAGTGGAACAGGTTTAAAATGTTTTACATGTAATGCTGGACAGATACATACCTAAATTTCGAATTAATAGGAAACTAAAAAAAACTCCATGGTGGATTAATAAAGATTTAAAAAAAGAAGTTGCAAAGGAAAAAAATGCTTATTAATGCATATAAGAATAATGACTGCAAAGTGAATCGTAGAGCGTATGAGAACATGAGGGCAATCATTAAGAAGGATATCAGGGAGGCTAAAAGACAGTTGGAGAGGAATATAGCAGATAAGGCAAAAGAAGACCCCAAGAGATTCTTTCAGTATTTTAGTAGTAAAAGAACAGTCAAGGAGGAGATCAAGTGCATCATGAATAGTAAAGGGGAATTAAAAGATACAGACAGTGAAATAGCGGATGCCCTAAACTTACACTTTTCTGAGGTGTTTACAAGTGAGCAAGTGGAGAAGCTCCCAGAGGTAAACATGACTACTAAGGAGGTACTGAGGGATTTGGAAATTGTAGAGGGAGAAGTGCTGCTCAGATTAAATAAGATGAAATCAAACAAATCACCAGGACCAGAGGAATATTTACCCTCGTGTTCTTAAGGAGGCTAGTGAGTACATATATAAACCCTTGACACATATTTTAAGGAAGTCACTACGCACTGGAGAGATTCCGAAGGACAGGAAAATGGCAAATACCATCCCATTATATAAAAAGGGTGACAGGGCAGATCCAAGCAACTATAGGCCAGTAAGCTTAACATGCATCACAGGAAAATTAACGGAAGGAATTATTAAGGATAAGATTGAGCAACACATGGCAAGGACAGAAGTTATTCTGAACAGTCAGCATGAGTTCAGAAGTGGGAGGTCGTGTTTTACTAACATGCTGGAATTCTATGAGGAGGCAACAAAAGGATACAATCAAAGTGGAGCTTATGATATTACTTATCTGGACTTTTAGAAAGCATTTGATAAGGTGCCACATGAGAGGTTGGGCATCAAATTAAAAGAAGTGGGAGTTCAGGGTGATGTTTTTAGATGGGTACAGAATTGGCTCAAACACTGGAAGCAGAGTGTGATGGTGCGAGGAACCTCATCAGAACTGGCTGATGTTAAGAGTGGTGTTCCAGAGGGGTCAGTGCTGGGGCCGCTGCTTTTTTTAATATATATAAATGATTTTAGATAGGAATATAAGTAACAAGCTGGTTAAGTTTAAGATAGGTGGATTAGCAGATACTTTGGAATCCATTATATCATTACAGAAGGACTTGGATAGCATACAGAATTGGGCAGATTTGTGGCAGATGAAATTTAATGTCAGTAAATGTAAAGTATTACACATAGGAAGTAAAAATGTTAGGTTTGAATACACAATGGGCGGTCGAAAATCGAGAGTACACCTTATGAGAAGAGATTTAGGTGTCATAGTGGATTCTAAGCTATTGACTTCCCGACATTGTTCAGAAGCCATTAAGAAGGCTAACAGAATGTTAGGTTATTTAGCACGATGTGTGGAGTACAAGTCCAAGGAGGTTATACTCAACCTTTATAATGCACTGGTGAGGCCTCATCTTGAGTACTGTGTGCAGTTTTGGTCTCCGGGCTACAAAAAGGACATAGCAGTGCTAGAAAAGGTCCAGAGAAGAGTGACTAGGCTGATTCCAGGGCTACAGGGGTTGAATTATGAAGAAAGATTAAAAGAGCTGAGCCTATACAGTTTAAGCAAAAGAAGATTAAGAGGTGACATGATTGAAGTGTTTAAAATTATGAAGGGACTTAGTACAGAAACACAAACATTAGGAAGTTTTTCTGTACACAAAGAACGATAGACACTTGGAATAAGCTACCAAGTAGTGTGGTAGACAGTAAGACGTTAGGGACTTTGAAAACTCGACTTGATATTTTCTTGGAAGAAATAAGTGGATAGGACTGGTGAGCTTTGTTGGACTGAATGGCCTCTTTTCGTCTAGAGTGTTCTAATGTTCTAAAGAGGTAGCCAACACGTGTGTTTTTTAAGTTAATTGGGAAATTCTTAGGCAGCACATCCTTTTTTACAGCTGAGTGTTGAGACTGTAATCATACAAAGGAACGAGACATGAGTTTAAATTCAACTGTCCAGCGCTCTTACATACATAAACTACAAAGAATGGGGCTTAGAGGGGCAGCTTGGTGGTAACACACAAGCAGTATCGCACAGAACTGGGGTGTCCCCCTTGGAGGTCAGACCCCTATATGCTACTATATTTTCCAGTTCATTCTCCAGTTCATAAAAAAGTAAGCGAGAACTGCTGGTTCAGCACGCCAGCTCACTTCAAGTCCTGGCTTCAAAACATGCAAGAGGCAACATTATTCCTTGGTCGGTTTTAAGGCTTAGTCAAGGGGTCCCACACAAACAAGATGTAGAGAAGGAGGACATTGTACATACTTCACAATGTTTTTCCTTTTCACCTGTTCATATCTTGCTTAAAACATTGAGTTTATTCCATGGGACACATAAATGTACAGCTTGTAAACGTCAATGCTGTATGTAATAAGTTAAAAGAAGCTGTTATTCAGCGTATATTGCTTTTGATCTAAACATTCCAAAATTTGTAATGGTACAACAATATACATCAAAGTATTACATTTAAATCTGACTGAAGCTACCAGTTTTACAGGAGTAGCTACAGTGTGAAATTATATTTTTACCCAAAATTCCCATTATTTCAAATAATTACCTGTTTAAATTTCAAAACACTACAGTTTCCTATAAAATTGTGTTTTGCAATGGCCATCAACAAAAGCCAAGTCACTAGGAAAAGCAAGAATTGATCTACAACATGAATGTTTCACTTAAGGTCAACTACATAATAATAATATTTCTTTGAATTTATATAGCGCTTTTTCTTACTACTCAAAGCACTCAGCATTTTCAGGTTAAGGGCTTTGTTCAAGGGCCCAACAGAGCAGAGTCCTTTTTGGCATTTACGGGATTCGAATTGGCAACCTTCCGATTGCCAGTGCAGATCCCTAGCCTCAGAGCCAACACTCCGCCTGTACCATGTTGAAGAGTGGGCGGCACAGAGGTAGCACTGCTGCCTGGTAGTAAGAGGACCATGGTTCGTGTCCTGAGATCTCCCTGCTGTATCTGCATGGGTTTTCTTTATGTCCTCTGGTTTCCTTCCACAGTCCAAAGACATGCATAGGTGGTCTGGCAATGCTAAACTGTCTTTGGTGGGGTGTGTGTGTGTTTACCTCGTCTGGCGTCCTACCCAGGGATCATTCCTGTCTTGTGTCTTATACTTGCAGCAGTACGCTCCAGCTGTCCCGCAGCCCTGCTCAGGATTAAGTGGGCTTAGAAAGTTGTGCGTATGGCACATTTAAGAGTAAGGGGCTCCAATGAACTAATAATTTTAGACCTCAGTTGGTTGGGGGGGGGGGGGGGTGTATTGTATACAATTAAGTACTCATTTACTTGCATAGTTCTTCTGATACATTCAGTTAACTCTAGGCACTATAACTGAGGCCCATTGTGTTAGGATATTTCCCAGGTAACCCAGGTAATAGATATACAGTTGATTAATAGTAAAATACACTCCTTTTATATGGTATTGTTTTATAACTCTCTGAATATGAGTCCCAAGGCAAGTTCAGATGGCTGGGAAAGACAGAAAAATATCATCCAGACACAAGTGGTTGGGGGAAAAAATGTCTGCAGAGGTTCCAATGCCAAGAGCAGTGACTGAGATGTGAGTTGGACACTTGCTCATTATAAAGTCAGTGAGTATATCAATACCCCAAACCATTTTCATACCTCTTGCCTGAATGTTTAATGATTTGAATGGTTTCCTTCAAAATGTCAATTGGCAGTACATCTGTGCTAGGTTATCATTGCTAATAACATTCCATCAAATGTAGGCATTTAATTTCCTGCAAAATGCATTTTGTTAAATGTCAGCAGTTAAAAACAATGTCTTGCCAGCACAAGTTTATCTGTAGGAGTGGGGTGTGTTTAAGTAAATTATGCCTGAACAAGCAGCAAAGAGAAATCCTGTTTGGGTCGGTTAATGTTACTGTAAATATTAGTGTTAGAAAGTGTAAGTTTCGTTTTTAAGATCTTGATACTTGTTTTTTCTGTGTAATTAGAAAGGCAGCCCAATTTAGCATCCTTTGCTGTGACACTGAGGGACTAAATCTAAAATACAAAATGTATCTGTGTTTTGAACTGACTTTTTTCATGATAAAAATTATGAGGGGAGTTGATAAAGTGCTTTAAGTCATGAGCCAAACAAAGAAGGGGCACCATTTTATTAAAGCTCCCTGGGGTGTTTATTTCTAAAACTAGCCAATTGCTTGTTAATATTCAGGCACAATCTGCTCAGCAGTTCCTCACTGACACTCTGCTGGTCAGGAAGCAAAGCACCTGCACCCACAAAAGTATAAAAGAACCTGAGTAGAAAGAAGGAGGAAAAACATAAATTGAAATCAAAAGTGATCAACAAAGAATGGAAATTGGAGGAGTTAAGAAGTGAAAATGTAGAGATAGGGGTACAAGCCAATGCAGTGGTTAGGAGGCATGGTGGTTGGGGAGATGTCCCACCGGCAACTTCAAAGGTGGTTCACTCCTGCTGAGCATCCATGGAGTGGAAGCGGCTGAAGAGCTTTGAGGGCTATCCTACGGATGGATGCCTGAAGGTTGATGGTGGGATGATGGAGTCCCAGCGGTGAACGGTTTAGTTGGTCCCATGACAACGTACGGGTGGCACAGTGATAGTGCTTCTGCTTTGCAGTAAGGAGATTGTGGGTTTGCTCCCTGCGTGTAAAGAGCTTTGAGCAGTGAGAAAAGCGCTAAATAAATGTAAAGAATTACTATTATTATTATTATTAGTGTATTGATATCTTTGAATGTCAATGTATTCTCTTAATTTTATTTTTAACACTTGCCATGTGCTCTCTGGAGACATAACACACATCTATATGTTTAATAGGGGTCTTTTTAGTTTTAGACTGTTTATTGTTATCCAAAGCTTGCTGGCCATCACACCAGGTTAACGAGAGCACCACTGCGGTTTAAAATCACTGCAACTACTTCATGAGTTGTTAGATTGGTTAAGAAATATAGTGCTCAGTGAGGTGTCAGATTGTTCCTACGCACCTTTTATCAAAGTTCACTCATGGTTGTCTCCAATATGACTGGCCCTGTGAGACTATAATCTGGGTAATTTAAAAAAAACACAAAACTTTAACAATTATGTAATTTAATAACATTAATAACAAAGAATAATTAAATAAAATAAAAAGTTACCATAATAACACTCTGTGATGAATAAAAAAGTGAGCATAATAAATAACACTCTGTAGTGAGTTGGTGCCCTCTCCAGAGATTGTTAAAGCTTTGCACCCTGGATAAGTGAATTCTATCTATCTATCTATCTATCTATCTATCTATCTATCTATGAAAATGGATAGATGAATAATAAATGACAATACAAAAAGTAGCATTCAGTTTAAAAAAAGTGTTTGACTAAATAAAGATTAAAATTGTTACTTCAATGACACAAAGCTAAATGCAGCTTCATATTCAGCAGACATTCATTCTTTGCTGATGTGCAGGGCCTTCTTTCTTGTTACAGACACACGTCACATACAATAATTACATCCCCAACATTTTAATGGTTGTCAGGACAGCAATGTCAACAAAATCAAGTTGCATTGGGATTCTGTTTCAAAGATGTACATGTTGCACAGTCATTTCTAAACAGTTTGTGTTGTGTGAACCCATCATGACAGACAATGCTTCAGTTGTGTCACTCTCAGAGCACAAAGCTACGGGTGTAGTTTAAATTTTGTTTAATTGCTTGCAACAAGTCAGTATAAAGTTTAAAAAAATAAAAAAAAAGAAAAGAAATGTTGAAAGCCCATACCGAAAGTATTTAAACAACATATTGTTATTGTCAGTCTGCTGTATTACTGCTTGCACAGCCACTGTCCTATAATGGGTAAGACTGGTTTGAAAAATACAACAAGATACATTGGGTGTGATGGTTTAGACACTTTAGTATTCCGAAGTTGTCCAAAAGACATAAATGATATGTCTTAATATGATACTTGGCTGAACAAATCACTTGATTTAAGGGTGTGTATAATAATGAATAAACTGCTCAACCGGTTTATCAATGTAGGAGAGTTTCAAGGAACTGTAGTGATCAGTTACATCACAATAATTTGTTTTTCCCCCATTCTGTTTTACAGATTGACATTTGTGGTCGCAATGCCCTTCTATTCTGCTAGCCTGGTTGAGACTGTGCAAGTAAGTAATATCTACGTCCATGAATAGTTGTTTCAGGAGTTCAAAATATGAGTAGTACAAAATGGTTAACCTTTCAGAAAAGAAGGTCTGTAAAAATTGCAGTGAAACCGGTAACAAAAATTCCTACTTTAAAATATCTGAAGAGTACATGGTCATGTTATTTTATACTTACTGCATTTTAAAATAAATGTTTCAGGGTGTTTTAGCATCATGCTCTTAATGAGCACGTCACCCTTCAAGAGGTGAGAAGAGACATCTCGTGAAAGAGATGTTCGCTGTTGATACTGCTGTGGAAGAACATATAAAAAAGTTTCACTCTTTAAACTTTTGCACACATTATGTCATTATTACAGATGGAAAATGGCATTCAGTCAGGAAAGAATTAATTATGTCAATTTTTGGTCATATTTTTACAAAAATGGGACAATGGTACCTCGGTATACGTCTTTAATCTATTCCAGATCCTTGGACGTATACCAAACAAATTTTTCCCCATAAGAAATAAAGGGAAAGTGATTCATTTGCATTAATTAATGAAAAAAATCATGTTAGTGGCATATTATACATTGATGGGGTTGTATAAAATAATTTAAATACTGCTTAATACTAAAATACATAAATGCAAAAGCAATTTGATGAAATAAATGAAAATTTAACCTCACTTTACTTTTTAATAACGTCTTTGTTTTTCACAGTCGTAGATGCCATCGCTCTCGGCATACGGTATGCAGCAGCCAAGTCCCAGATATGCATGCCACCTTCATACTTTTCAACAATCAGTTCAAATTTACGCAAAAAAACACAAAATCACGTGAAAATTCACAGAGAGTTATAGCTCAGTTTGTTCACAGAATCCTAGCAACTGGCGTACTGATGCTCATGGGCAGTCATGGCTTTGTCTCAAGAGAGGTAAACAAGGGTAGCTTGTGGTGTTCTAGCACGCAAGTCGTATTCCAAACAAAGGTTGTATATCAAGCAAAATTTTTCACGTCCAAACAGGACATATACCAAGCTGGACTTATTCCAAAGCGGACGTATACCAAGGTACTACTGTATTTAAATATTGCTAAACTACTGTATATAAATCATGAAAAATATAAGTTTCATTTTTTTATATAATACACAGCTTGAATTATATAGTGCTTTACTGTACTGAATTTAAGTTGATGACACTCATAAAAATAAATGATTATAATAGACACACAGCATAAGAGCAACAGCAATCATCTTAACCCAGGAGCCTACAAACAATTAATTTAACACAAATATACTTAGACAAGCATATGCATGCAGTACCTAAAAATTATTCACCTCCTTGGAGGTTTTCACTCTTTATTGTTATACAGCATTGAATCACGGTGAACTTAATTGTACTTTTTGACAATGATCAACAGAAAAATTCAGTTTAATGTCAAAGTAAAAACAGATCTCTGCAAAGTGGTCTAAATAATTAAAAAATAAAACACAAAATAAGTGATTGCAAAAATATTTATATCCTTTAAAATGACACGCCTAACTAATCACTGGTGCAGCCAGTTGGTTTTAGAAGTCACTGAGTGTCTCTTAGGGCCCAGTTAAATTAGTCCTTAAGAAATTTAAACATGTGAGCCTAAGACGTTTGACAAGCGAGATGAGCATTCAGTCCATCAAGCTTGCATGTTATAGCTAATAGCGAACTTGTCCCAATATCTCATCCAGCTACTTCTTAAAGGTTGGCAAGGTTTCTGCTTTAACTACAGAGCTTGGTAGTTTGTTCCAGGTTCCCACAACTCTTTGCATTGTAGAAGACCAGCCGATTACAGACAGACACACACATGATGTCGAAACACGTACATTTATTTTCTTCTCTGCATAGTACACAGTGCACAAAGTAACCACAAGGCTCAGTCCCTTTTCTTCAAGTCTTCTGCCACCTGTACACATCTCCTCGCAAGCTCCATCCTCTTCCACCCAACTCCGGCTCCTTGAATGGAGTGAGGCGGCCCCTTTTATAGTGCACCAGGAAGAGTTCCAGGTTAACTTCCGGCAGTACTTCCGGGTGTGGCAGAAGCGCTGCTTGTGAATCTGTCTCTTCTTCAGGCTGCACTTCCTGGGGTTTGCAAAAGTGCTGCAGATCTTGTTTCTGGTACTGTCCAGGTGCCCCCGGCGGTGGCCATGGACCCCAATAGGTTTGAGCTTCTAAGCCCCAATGCAACCCAGGGGGGCTGCCATCTCATGTCCTGGGGTATGAATCGCCCTTCTCCTGGTCCTCTGCTCTTCCAGGCCTCTCGGTAGGGCATGATCCCTGACAATCCATCACAGTATAAAGAAGTACATTCTGGCTTTTGTCCTAAATGCACTTCCCCATAATTTCCACTGGTGTACTCAAGTGCATAATTCGCCATTAAGTTGAAAGAATTCTACTGGATCTACCTTATCAATGTCTTTAAGGACTTTAATACCTGGATGTAGGTCCCCACCCAGTTTTCCTCTGCTCAAGACTAAACAGGTTTAATTGTCAGAGTTCAGCATGACCTTAAGTCCTCGGATGCACTGGGTTGCTTTCCTGTGCACAGCTTCAAGTGTTGCTGTGTCTTTTTCTTTCAATGTGATGACCATAACTGAACACAATACTCTAGATGTGGTCTTACTAGTGTGTTACATTGTCTGTGCATAATATCCCTTGATTTATATTCAAAGAGTATTGGACTGCGGTAAATCTGTCTAGTGATCTTGCATGAAGACGTCTATTGAGGGATGCCACCAACAGCCCAATGATAATTATGAAGGAATTATATTTATATAGCACATTTTCTTACAAACAATGTGGATCAAAGAGCATTACATAAGACTGAAGACAAAGTTACAAGAAAAGAAAAACAAATAAGATTAAAGATTAAGTAACAAAAAAAAATCTCAATGATCTTAAAAACAGGTAAACATCAACTAGAAAAGCTGCATCCTTATATACAATGTCAAAATGTATGGTAAGTCTCTAAGGACAAGTCCGGTGATAAGGTCAGATGGGTGAGAGGACAGAAAAAAAAAAACTCCACTTATGCTGGAGAGAAAAAAAACAAAATCTGCAGGGGTTCCAAGGCCACAAGACCGCCCAGCCCACACTGGGCATTCTACCTAACATAAATGGTCGCAAGTCATTCCTCTTTGTCAGTCAATCCGTAAGTCAGCTTAGACATCTGCCTTCATTCCATTGTCACAGGGGGCTGTGTGGTATCTTGATCAGGTGGTGGTGGAGGTGGTGCAGCTCACCACCTCAGAAAAAAACGGAAAAGACAGCAGAGAATAGTGGGGACTAGTAAAGATTACAGGGCCCTGACAAATATGATAACTCTATACCCGTATAGTCTATAAGGAATACAACTAAAATGTAGCTACGAAAAAGCCAAATTAAAATAATGAGTTTTTAGAAATGTTTTAAAAAATGTTCCACAGTATTAGCCAGGCTAATTTCTGTTGGTAAAGTACTGTATTCCAGATTTTAGGTGCATAACAGCAAAAGGCTGCCTCGCCAATTCTTTTACTCCTGATTCTTGGAATTATAAGTAGACACTCATTTGAAGATCTAAGGTTACAATTTGGAGTGTAAGATGAAAGGCATTCTGAAATACAGTATAGGATAGAGTGAGATTATTTAAGGCTTTGTAAACCTTAAGCAGCATTTTAAAGTCAATTCTAAATGGCACAGGTAACCAATGTAATGACAGTAAAACTGGTGAAATTTGCTCAGTTTTTCTTTTTCTAGTTAGGATTCTGGCTGCTGCATTCTGAACGAATTGCAGCCGATTGATGTCCTTCTTAGGTCTTTTAAATTTCTAAAAGGTCTAAAAAGTTACAGTGGCTGAGATCAGAGAGACTGCGCAGACAACATCTGTTTTCTGGGTGCTTCCCCACTCTTAGGTTTATGGGAGAGTGGCAAAGAGAAAGCTATCCATCCATCCATTATCCAACCCGCTATATCCTAACTACAGGGTCATGGGGGTCTGCTGGAGCCAATCCCAGCCAACACAGGACGCAAGGCAGGGAACAAATCCCGGGCAGGGCGCCAGCCCACCGCAGGATACACACACCAAGCACACACTAGGGACAATTTAGAATCGCCAATGAACCTAAACTGCATGTCTTTGGACTGTGGGAGGAAACCGGAGTACCCAGTGGAAACCCACGCAAACACAGGGAGAACTTGCAAACAACTCCACACAGGGAGGACCCGGGAAGCGAATCCGTGTCTCCTAACTGCGAGGCAGCAGCGCTACCCACTGCTCCACCGTGCCGCTCGAGAAAGCTACTGTTAAAAAAAATGTTTATGACATTTTGGCTAGAGTTTGCCAAAAGGCACAGGGGAGACTCAATACTAGCTTACATAAATAAGATTTGCAATTATTAGAAAGCTAAAATCCTTATAAATACAGGTTGTATTATAATGCAAGTGTCTAAAGGTGAATATGCTTATTAGGTCAGGTGGTCAGTCAGTAGGACAGGAAAAAGAAATGGAGAAAAAAAATCTGCAGGAGTTCCAAGGCCAAAAGACCACCCAACCCCTACTGAACATTCTACCTAATATAAGTAAATGTAAGTAATTCCTTGTGTTTTCCAGACTTCATCCCAAAAGATTCAAAGCAGGTGGTGGTACAAAACACAACAGGAAAGAAAGCTGAGGAAAGTAGAGACTAGTGATTATGAAGAATACAATAATAGATTAAGTATAACTAAACTAAAAACATAGTTACAAGAAAAGCAAACTAAAAAGTGGGTTTTGAAGAGCTTTTTAAATGTTCCACAGTGGTAGCCTGGTGTTATCTCTGTCAGTAAAGCAGTTCAGATTTTGGGTACATAACAGTAAAAAGCCGCTTCACCTCTATTTTATGCTGTGCTTTTGGAATAATAGGCAGACCACCATTCGAGATCTAATGTTACAATTTGTAATTTAGAGGGACAGGTGCTTCAAAATATACAGAGGAGAAAGATTATTGAAACCTCTATATACAATTAGTAGTATTTTAAAATCAGTTCTAAAGGAAAACCAATGTAACATAATATTTTTACTAATATGTTCATTATCCTGTCATTAAATTAAACGCAGCAGTGTAAACGGTCAGTCAGAGACAGCCCACGCTATGCACAATACAAATTCTTCTATTTTTATACCCTGTCTAGAAATGGGCTAAGGACAGGACACTACCATCCTTTTTAAAAAAATTTAACATCAGCAGGTTTCAGTGTGAAGTTTGGAGATTGTGTGTGAGGAGTTTGTACCTTCTGCCACCCTGTCTGTATGGGTTTTCTTTGGTTTCCTCTCAATGTGGTTATTAGAGTGATAGGCGACTCAAAATGAGCTCATTCTCAACAAGTGTGAGTGTATGAATGAGTGAGATTTTTGATGGCCTTGATCCAAGTCCAGGTTTCTGGGTTTTGTTTTTCTTTCTTGTACCTGATTTTACCAGATTATGCTCTGGCATTGGAATAAGTAAACTGTAATATAGATAAATCAACAAATGGCAGGTTTATTCTGCTTACTATTTATTTGCAGTTCCTTTTATTTATACTATAATACTACATTATTCATGCAACACAGCAGCATTGCCAATACAGAGATAGTTTGCTCAGTCGCTGTTTGTGTATTTTAGGATTTGTGTTTAACACTAGAACTACCAAAGCCTACAAAACAAAACTCATAATCCCAGACCATCTTAAATCCGTTCGCACCTCTCCATCAGCGTCTTTTGTGTTGTAAATGTGTCGATCAACACAAGCAGCAAGCAGCCTGCTATCCATCCCCGCACCAACTCAGAAATGACAGAAATTTCTCTCAGCTCAAGTCTGTTTTACCTGTGTGTGAGTAGCCTGGGGTTGTAGAGGGTAAAGAATATATCATTATTTGGAATACATGCATTTCATGTGTGTTCCGTGTCAACAACAATCTATGTAAACACATCTTTAAAACAGAAACTTTTTCATGTTTTAGTAATGATTGACAAAATGTAGACATGAAGTGTGAAGTCCAAATACCAAATAAACACTTTCACAAAAGGTACAAGTATAATAAAATAAGTACACTTTTATTCAAGAATATAACTGCAGAAAAAGAATCGCGTTAGGGTGCAACATTGACACGCCTTTAATACGACCACTTTGGTAGTGCAGCAGTAAGGACTGCTGACTCATAAAATCAAGATGTTCGTGGTTCATAATGAGGAAGCATTTTTCTATACACTTCTGAAGTTCTCCTGCTGCTTTGGTTTATTAGTTAAATCATTAATGATGAAGTGAGGGCCAGTGGCAGAGGTGCATGGCTGACTCTTAACGTTTATCTCCATGATGCTTCACAGCTGAAGTGCTGTGCTTTGGATCATCTTAGATTCCCCTAGTCATCACTTCAGTATAGGTTCATGTTGTCTAATCCAGACTGTTCCAGGCCTCTACCGATCACCATGTATTGTGAATTGTAAGGTAGTCCTTCTGAGATTCTGAGGAGAGGTTTTCCTCTTTGTTGTGGTGTGAAATTTTGCATATAAGTTGATAAATATTTTGTATGCCTTTATTTGTAACTTAGTCAAAGCAATGTAATATTAGTGTTACATTATTGATAAAAACAATAATGGTTTTGATGATTAAGAACCCCTTCCCCCTTTTTAGGAATGAGTCTTTGTAATTTTACGACAGGATTGAGGGAAGTGCCGAAAACAAGTTTGGCAAATGTTTCTCTGCAGGGCTCTCACAATCAACCCCCACAGGAAAGCCAATCTAGCAGGCAAGCTTCGCCTTAACAAATGGTTTGGGGGCCAAGTGGAAGGTATTCTGTGTCCCATTGTTCTGAAGTATGGCTGTTTGGAATTGGCTTGTATTAGAAGCCTTTAAATGCCATGACACCCTATTGGCTGTAGGATTTGGATAGAGAATCTATAAATGTGCTTGCTTTACCCCTCCCTCTCTTACTTACCAACTGATGAAGGAGCATCTCACACACCATGAACTGAAAAGGACAGCACAACGAAGAGCACAGCTCATGTGGCCTGTTCTGAAGAAAGCTGACCAGAAATGAGGACTTGACTAGAGACATTTTAAGTATCAAACAAGTCTGTGTGCCACCTGAAACTACACATCAGCATTTATTAGATTGTATGGTTGCCAATATTCAAATGTATTTTGCTTATTGCTATTATTTATGAATATTGTCGATAATACATTATATAAAGTGTAACTTAATTACCTGAGGTCATAAATGTAGAAGGGAAGGTGGGGAGAGGTTATACTGTATAATACAATACCTTATAAACAGTGGTAAGTCTGTCAGATTTGAGGCATCCTGACAAAGGCTACGTATTAATAATACAAAAGGGGAAAGTAGAGTAATATAGAACTCTACCAAGACAAGACAATCTTACAATGTAGCCTTCATAATTCTGTTTTATGTCTTCAGGAAGCAGATATTGTGATAGTTTCACCCTTGTACCGCAGAGGATTCATGAGTTATTTTACATGTTTTCTTCACAACATCTACGGTGTATCTGTTTTCACCTACAAGTGCTTTCCTTAGTCTGCCTTGTGGTCGATACATGTCTCTGATTTGGCCAAGTATGAATGAATAGTGTATGTGTGTAAATGAGTGTGACGTGTACTGTGGTGTTTTTTTTTTAAATAAGATGCTCTGCAGTGTTGATTTTTTCTGATTCACTATTTTGTTTTCTTTTACAGCCAATTCTTCTAGTGTTCATATTGGTTAGGCCCTGCTAGCTCGCATGCATACAGGCCTCCTCACTGCCTTACAGTAGGCTGGTTATGGTTCCTCGGTGTGTTGTTTCTTTACATGATGAATATATAAATTACCAACAATTAAGCTCTAGCTATACTAATAAAGCAGTTCTTTTCAAAATCTGTTTTTCTGTATTGTTACAAAACCTAGTTTTAGAGTATGGTGCAAAGTAATTTTGCATTTTAAAGCAAGTTCTAGCAGGTTTTTTGCCATTTTTGCAACTTGGTTACTAATCCTGGGTAATGCTCTTTACTAAAATAATGGATGGGTGAAACATTCGGTTGATATTTCCATTTCTGTTTAGTAAGAGGTGATGTTAGTTTCTAGGAAGTCAACCACACGTTGCTGACACATGAAAATAAGCATCAGAAAAATCTCAAATGCTAGACCTGCTCAGATTCGTAGGAAGTTTAATAGGCTGGAGTTGAAGGCTGCCATTTCAGTTGTGCAATTACAACCGCAGATAGTATGTGATTTCTTCAGTTGCGTCATCACTTAGTCATTATTGCCTTCTGAATTGCTAGACATGTCTCTCTACAAGATATCTTTGGTTCTAGTCAGCTGTGCCATTTTCTTTATAGACTTTCAAAATTTTGCTATGATGAATGTGTCTTTCTGATTTTCCCAAAGGCAAATGCACTTCCCCTCAGATAACTTAAAAGTCCAAACTAAGCATACATCTTTGGAATGTCTGTGTCATCATGGGTGTGTGTGAATTTGTCCAGTGACAGACTAGCACTGTGTGCAGCGTTGTCTCCCACCTTGTGTCCAGTTCTTGTGCTGTGTTCATGTGCTTTCCAATGGACAAGAAGTACAAGTTCGCCAATTAGAGATTTCATGAGAATTCTCTTTTTAGTGGGAGATCCTGGGAGATAACATTCTTAGTTGTAACGTAAGGCTGACCTTTCATCTCAGTTAGACATATAAAAAATTCATCTGGAAATCTGTAACAATAAATGGCGTTGTTATGATCATATTGTGTTTGGAGTGATGCAATACATTTTAATGCGTTTACTGAGCTGTTTTTCACAAAAAAAAAGACCTCATCTTTAATTGCTTTTTTTGTGTGTAGTTAGTAGCAAATTAATAGCATCCTCACAGTTCTCCCAAAAGTCCAACCTGAAATTTAGAATGAAGTGGTAAGATAAAATGTCACAAGTAGGAACTCTGAAGGCCCCCACAATTTGAGCTGAATTAACAGATTCTTTAATGGTAGTCGTTTCATTTTCTAACCTGCTTAAACCAGACCAGGGTCAAAGTTGGGGGGCTTGGTCTTATCCCAGACAGCATAGGGCGCAAGCTAGGAACAAACCCTGGCCAGGATGCCAGTCCATTTGCAGGGTGAACAAACACACACGTGGGCCAATTTAGTGTTGCCATTTCACCTGACCAGCATGTCATTGGACGGTGGGAGGAAAGCCACGCAGAGAACATGCAGACTCATGGCAGGGAACACCTGGAATGCAAACCGTGGCCGCCTCTGTATAAGTGAATATTTAACCTACTGTAGTCTGCTAGAACTATGAAGAACATGAAAAACTATATCCTTTCTTCCCCTGCATTCAAATTTAAAATAATACTTATTGTTAAAAAGAGTGACCCGACATTTGCCTGATAGACATATGAGCACCGACAAAATAGCGCCCATTAAAACGCAGCGTCAAAATTGCGCCCACAAAATCGCGAAAGTTTCATTAAATATGAATTACTAGTTTAAAGCATATATAATAATGTTTATTTTAGAAGTCAATATTATGAGACACGGCATGCAGATAGTCCTTAAGATCACGCCCTGCATATGTAGGAAGAATTGCAGCAAGACGTCTTGATAGTTGAGCGTATTTAGACTTGCCGGCTGCCTGACTGCTGGTAATTCCGCTTTGTATACGACGCGTTATGCCAACCCTCGACTGAGTTATTTGTTCGCGGCATGCCATCAGCACGGCACGCAGATAGTCCTTAAGATCACGCCCTGCATATGTAGGAAGAATTGCAGCAAGACGTCTTGATAGTTGAGCGTATTTAGACTTGCCGGCTGCCTGACTGCTGGTAATTCCACTTTGTATACAACACGTTGTCGCATGTTCCACATGGTGATAGGAAACGAGTTGGCTCATCGATTGCATCTGAATCGACCAACGTAATTGTCCTCCTAGTAATCATAAACATTCTGGAGATTGTCGGGTCTACTCTCGCTCAGTTCACTGAAAGCGGACCCAACATCTTCCAGAGGAACGAAACTCAGTGCAATTAGCATCTTTGAATACAGTTATAACCTAGCACATAATGTTTACATAATGTTCATGTACGCGTCCCACTCTCTTGGACTCTCTCGCAATTTTGTCGTGGCAATTTTGTCGGCGGGCATTTGTCGAAAACCAGTTAGCGAGTTTGTCGGAGCTCATATGTCTATTACGCTTTTGTTGGTGAACCGCTTTACTAAATTGACACATCATGCACAAAATCAGGTACCACAGACTCAAAGATGTATCAATTTAACAACAATAACAACATATTTTATGAACAGGGATGTGAACCTAAAAATAATGGTCATAAAATATGTTGTTATTGTTGTTAAATTGATACATCTTTGAGTCTGTGGTACCTGATTTTGTGCCTGATGTGTCAATTCAGTAAAGCATATTTTATAGCAGAGATTTTGTTGTTTCATATCACTGAGAATTTAGGAACAATCTTGATTATATGTATACATTTAAATGGCGGAAATGGTTTATTCACCAAACATACTTCATATGTGCAAGACGATTTACAGAAATGTCTCAGCCTGTTCGCCATCATGTTCAACACACAAAATCCAACGAGCAACAGTACCATTTAAAGCCCGGGCACACATTTTGTGGGAAGTAGATGATACCACAGTTCAGATTCTGTCCTTCAGGTCATTGATATCACAAACTTTCCTGCTATACACGCCCTCCTTCACTGTACCCCATAACAAGAAATCACAGGGTGTCAAATCAGGGTCCACCATGACCTATCCATTGACCTGCAAAGGTGTGATTGAGATAAAAATAATCCATTGGTGTTAACATAATTTTGACTCACCCTGTATATTTTGTTGAGTATGGCCCCAAATTTAAAATGAAAAGTACAAAAATTATCTATCTTTTAAAAGAGGAAGGAAATTCTTGAGTAACAAAAATATGCAAAATAGCATGAAAAGGACATCTCAAGCAGTCTTCACTTTATTTAATTGTGTGTGTTGCTACCCCTACTAAACTGACCTAACATAATACAATTGCCTGTAAATTGCTTTATCTAGTTGGGGGTCCTGGGGACCAGAGCTTGTCCTAATAAGACATGAAAAAGCCCTGGACATAGTACCACTCTGCACACACACCTTAAACTGGGGCCAGTTTGGAGCCCCCAGTTAACTGAAGCCGTGTTTCTTTTGCAAACCAGAGTACTAAGACCACAACTCGGGTAGACACAAGGAGCACGAACTGGTGCAGGATTCTTAAACTGTGGCCTCTCAATCAGATGTATTTTGTTTTGTTTTGTTTTGTTTTGTTTTGTTTTGTTTTGTTTTGTTTTGGTTTGGTTTTTTTTTAACATTACCAAAAGTATTATATATGTATTTTGACAGACATTTCTTTGTTGAATATTTATTTACAGAGTGAGATCATTCGTGATAATCCCGGAATATTGGATTGCCTCAGAGAAGGATTTGGAAGAGTTGTTGGAATGGGTGTCCCACACAGCAAACGCCTGCTCCCCCTCTGGGGCCTGATCTTTCCCACCATATCTCATGGAGTGCTCCACTACATTATAAGTTCTGCAGTTCAGAAGCTGGTGCTGCTTGTGTTGCAGAAGAAGTCACCGCCACGTCCGAATGCCGAGGGCAGTGATTCGGTACAGAGTATGCTCGACTCCTACTTTCCTGAACTTATTGCGAGTTTTGCAGCTAATCTGTGTGCAGACGTCTTGTTGTACCCAATGGAGACGGTACTGCATCGCCTTCATATCCAAGGAACCCGCACAATCATTGACAACACAGACCTGGGCTTTGAGGTGCTTCCCATTAACACACAGTTTGAAGGAATGAGAGACTGCATTAATGTGATCAACCGAGAGGAAGGATTGTTGGGATTTTATAAAGGCTTTGGCGCCATCGTTGTCCAGTATTCATTGCATGCAACTGTCCTACAAATCACCAAAATTATATATTCTGTACTTTTGCAAAATTCAGCCTGAGATCAAAAATGCCAGCACTTTTTTCAATTTTAGGATAAAGTTCCTATGGTCATCCCTGTTGTTGTGAGAGCAGTTTCTTTGTCTTTCTGTGACCCTTTGATAAAACGAAATACATTACATTGACCTGCTGGATGAAATAAAGAAAAACTGAATCTTGGTTATCTTTTTTTTTTCTTTTTTATTATTTTCAAGTATACCATTTAGGTTATCCACTTAACTATTTACTGAATTTTAGAGTTCATAGCATGGCCCTGAAATGACTGTCCACTGTGGTGGATCATTAGGGATCAATCCAGCTTAAAGCCTTCTGCTGCTGTTTTCCAAACTTACAACTAATACCATTTAAATAAAAGTCTTAATGCTTGAGATTTATTTAAGCACACATTATTTTTGTTTCATTTTATTATCTGCAGCCATTTCCAAATTTGAAACTATTCATTTTCAACAATGTTTGCTTGCACAGATTGCTTATTTCTTCCTTTCTACAGCTAACACATTCTTACAAGATAAACTATTATTTAGGGCCCCGCTTTTACAAAAATGTTTTTTTATACAGATACACGCCGCTTCTTTCACCTCGTAATCTATAACCCCCCCCAGTTGTAATTCGGATTCTGTCTATCGTTAATTTTTTTGTCTGTGAGTATTGTGGCTCTTGTTCCTCCCAATTCCTCACCAGTACTATATTTTGATGGCTACCCCAGGTACTCTGCAGCACTCACACTTTTTTTGACTATTTTTCAAGAGCTGTCTCCACTCTTATATACGTCAGCAAGTTAAAGCAATTTCCTCATTAAGAGCACATAAACATTTGATCTCCTTTTATATTTCCCATCCACAAAAACTACACAAAACCTCTCTGTTGTTTTTTGATTGTCCAGTGATAGAAGCTTATCCACATCGATGACACGGTAGCTGCTCGCACACTCCCAACAAGGTCAATGGTAGCAAGGTGCACACCACCAGATGAAGGTTTACAAAGCTGAAAGCTGTTGTGAGTTACCTCACAAGAATGAAAGCATTTTAAGGAACCCTTACATTGTCTGCCTCTCCAGGATGAGCAGACAGAAAAGTCGGCAAGCAAAGCCTACTCTTCACTATTACAATACAATGGCATGGGCAGCATAATTGGCCTCCTCTCAAAAACAGGAAGTGACACACCGGTGGGTACAACTACTTCCTGTTAGTTAGCCAGCGATGTGTTGCATTTGTTCCCTCTCTTCTTTGACTTCCTAAAATCATTTCTTTGCAATGAAAAAAAGTATTGTTGACAAGCACTACTCAACAAAAGCATGAAAACTAGACAAAGGATGTACATTTTTTCGTGGAGGAATTCCTTTATATTTACCAGCGTATGTTTAACTTTCTTATCTTCAGCTAACCCGTTTTTTTGTTTAACATTAATTCTATCTTTTTTGACAGATATCAGTATACTATGAGAATTATGTAGGTAAATGTACTGTATT
Organism: Polypterus bichir lapradei; assembly: GCA_026402145.1. Lineage (NCBI taxonomy): Eukaryota > Metazoa > Chordata > Cladistia > Polypteriformes > Polypteridae > Polypterus > Polypterus bichir. Next base: position 68,445,729 of record JANRMT010062837.1, read on the forward strand.
CTTACAAGTGAAAACATTTTCATAGCAACCATTTTATCTTTGTATTGTTTCAAAAGTTTTTTTTTATGTTTTATATTAGTTAACTAGGGGGCTTTGCCCCCTGCTCGCTTCACTCGCCAGCCCCTGTGCCTGCGCTGCGCACTATTCTCTTTGTGGTTCTGTCGCTCGCGTATGGGGATGCGGTTGTACAATTTAAACTGATTTTTATTTTCATGGGATTAGTTACATATGCATAATAGAACTTTTACATTACAGCGAGAAATTAACCATATTAAAAAAAGGGTAAAACATAATAATTTGAAAGTAAATTATGTTTCATATTGCGTTAGAGTTATTCGTTGATAATATGATTTCGTTCTGTTTGGCTTTGAAATTAACACGCAAATACTTTTTAAACTGACACTTTTACTGTAAAACTTTAGTAAAAACTATTTTTTTTAATTTAATTTTTGTCAATATCGCATTGAATTTTGATTCTGTGTTTGGACTTTCATCATGACAGCTCAACATATAACTGCTCACGATTGAATTTTGTTTCTTTCTCTCTTATAAATAAGCCCGCTTTTTCGAATGTTTGGCTCTGAGATTTGTTAATTGTTTTTGCAAAAGCTTTTCTAACGTGAAACTGTTAACGTTTTAATGCAAATGGCATGTCAAGATCTCCTTTGTTGTGTAATGTTATCCCCTGAAGATGTACTACATTACCTTTCTTGGATACATCCCTCTTTCTACAGTAATTCGTGCGATGGAAGTAATGGTTGTAGATATTCTTCAGGATATTGTTAGCTGATGTTTTCATCTTCTACACAATCACCACCAACTGTTTCAGCATAGTCTATTAGTACACATTTAACAAATTTGCTGTGTAATCAACCGTCATTTTTGAAAGTTAATTTGTTTGACTTCATCGTTTCTCGGTGCTAGGATTGTCCGTGTACTCATTTTTTCTGTTGATAACCTTTTGTGATGAAATTCTTCAATAACATTTGGACATAATACGTCTTCTTTAATTGGGAACATACAGTGAAGAAAATGTTCAAATTTAGAAGAACTGAGAGAGCAGAAAATGTGTCTGTCAAAAGCTTTCACACGAATGAGAGGTGAGAGTACCGTTGTGCGTGGTTGAAAATGGTTGAGAGGTGGGCATGACTTGAAAAAATCTCATGTCCAAGATCTCAATTTGCGGGACTTGAAAATATCTTCCAGAAAGTCTGGTCTTCCAAAAAGTCTCATCTCGTCGCAGAATTTTTTTTATTATAATAGACAAGTTCCTGCAATGAAATGAATGGACATACAGCATTTCAATTATTATTTATATTCTTAGTACTAAAAAGTAATGAATCACATTGACATACTTATCGGAGCGGGTGCTGATGTATAGCCATGTTCTGTTTCAGTCAGCGCAGACCCTCACACATTAACTCCGGGACGAGCAGCTGTATTTTCAAATGCCGATTCCTGTATCAGTACAACACTACTGTTCGTTGTTCCAGATGAAAGGGCCCAGCGTCAGTCTAAAAGCAGCGCATAGGCTTTATTTACTCCTCAGATTTCAAGTTCAGGCTGCAAACTTAACCGTGGCCTTGTATCTCTTTCGATTGCTTGGATCCGTTTTCTTCTCTGTGTTTCACCAGTGAGTAAGCTGTTTAAACTCGGGCAAGGATACTTTTGTTTAGAATTTGAAAGGAGGCTACAGGAACTCTCGTTTTGCAATTAGATAGATAGAAATGAACGCCACTGTATAATAGATAGATAGAGAGATGGATATGAAAGGCACTATATAACAGGTAGATAGATAGAAATGAAAGGCACTGTATAGTAGATAGATACTTTATTAATCCCAAGGGGAAGTTCACATACTTCAGCAGTAGCATACTGATAAAACAATATTAAATTAAACAGTGATAAAAATGCAGGTAAAACAGACAATAACTTTGTATAATTCTGCCATTGTTTAGGATAATCGGAAAAGAGTTTACGCGTCAACGACGCCTATTGGAAGAAAAAAGTGGAAAGGGATCATCGTTGTGCCGAACGTTTTTCATTCTTGCGTAAATTTCCACTTTATTTGTGAGTATAAAAAATAAGTGCAACAAAGCTGAATGAATCGTATAAATTCAGTTAGTGGTTCTTATTTCTGCAAGATGAGCCAAGTTTAGATAAATTCATCTCCCTTTGTTTTTGTTAGAATAAATCTTGGATTTTTATTTATCAAACTACTAACTAGTTTCAGAAATTTTGGAGAAATTTTAATTTAATTTTGGAGTATGTATTAAGATTTGAGAAGGTTCCTTTTTATATTGATTGATATGTTTATTAATTATGGAAATAATGAAGTTTTAATATGATTTTATATCCAATTCATTATACAACTGGAGAGCAGGAGGGGATGCTTCTGTTTCTACAGTCAATTAAAAGGCTAACAACTACAACGTTTTCTTATATTATACGCTACCGTGGCTGTCCGTTTGTCCAGGATTTTAAATCGCCTGTAGCTCGCAAACTGTTTGAACTATTGACCTGTAATTTTGTACACATATAGTACACAATGTCTACTATCCGCTTTCAGGGTGATGATTGACCTCCAAGGTTATTCCTCTTTTTATTTTTATTTTATTGTAGAATCAACTCTCGGCAGCGGCCTGCAGGGTGGCCATGCAGCACATGTGTACGGGCGCCGTTCTCATTCCCTACCACCTTCGCCGTCACTTCCCCTAACTCTTCATATCCTAAATCATTCTTGAGGCAGATTGAAGACGTAAATGCCAGCTTAAGTGAAAAATGAATGAATGAAATAATTGCCTTACAAACACTGACTTAATCAGTTTTAATGCCGACGAAGGAAGAGAAGCAGTGGACCGCTAGGGTGGAGAAAAGAAGAGCTGCTCAGGAAGCAGCAAGTGCATCAACCTCTGAGCAAACGAATGCTAAACGTACAGAGAAAGAGGATGAAGTCTATGAATGCTCAAGTCAAGTGCATTCACTGGTTACTGGTATATTTATATTGCACATTTTCATAAAGGCAGAGTAGCTCAAAAGTGCTTTACAAGATATCAAGGAGAAAGTTACAAGAAAAGAAAATCAAATTAGATTAGACAAGAATAATTAACAAAGAAAAAAATCAAATTCATACGATCTGATAAAACAGACATGTAACTAGTACAAGAGCATCGTCCTTGTATACAACATCATGATGCAAGTCTCTACATTCTGGTGATAAGGTTAGATGGCCAAAACAAAAACTCCAGTTAACCTGCAGGGGTTCCAAGGCCAAAAGACCACCCAGCCCCCACTGGGCATTGCACCTAACATCCATGTCCCCAAGTCATACCTGTTTGTTTGCAGGCATTACTTTCACGTTCACTTAACTAAATTTGGGCTGCATGCTGCAACAAAAGAATAGACAAGAGGCATACAGCAGTGCGCCAGGGGCTTGTGTGTACCTCAAATAATTTGTCTGACTGTGAAAAGGTAAACAAAGAAAGTTAAAACGGAAAGTACTACAGCCATCTTTGTCTTCTCGTGCCTCTCTCCTTGGCTTCGGCTCTTTTCAGGAAGTTCCTTGCTAGCTGGTGCCATCTTCACAAGTGAACGCCATTCTCCGGCATCACGGTCATTTCAATAGCACACAGGGTGGAAAAGGTGGGCACTCAGGGGCCAAACTAGAACTGACGTTAGTGGGCTTTGTCCTCTTGGATTGAGGGTGTAAGAGAAGAAGCTGTTAGCAACCGCATTACTTCAGACAACTGTCTGTGAATTCTCCCTTTGGAAAAGTCCCTTAAATGTTCCGAATTGCGCTCGTGTAACGATGGTAATGGAGTAACAGTTTAGTAGTCACTTGCAGCTGTGTTTTTAATTGTTAAAAATGGATTCACTTAACTGAACCCCTACTGCATGGCAAAGAAGCAACAGATTAGGAGTCACCTCCAGTTGTGTTTCTGCAAACAGAACTCCATGTAACAAGCAGCTACTTCTGCAAGTTAAAATTCTAGAGAGATCCAACCATCAAGTCACTTTTTATTGTTTGTAAATTCTTCTGCAATCCTTCAACAATTTTTGTGTTATTAAAAGGTAGACCTGGAAGATGATGAGAATGAATTACTGAGTTGGCTTAAATATCCATTCACACTGCTTCTTGACACTGCCGCTCAGTACTTTTTACTTTATTCTCATAACAATGGTACTTGTATGAAATTTGATTTGGTGAAGCTTGCACATGAAATCATTTGTGCAAAGTTGGGAACAAAGTAATCGTCAGTCACCAACAACCCACAAAGCTCTCTGTTTAATTGGACCGCTTAGACAAACTTTGAAGTGTCAGGATATTCAGCTCTCAAGTCTCCAGCCAGGAGATGTGTACTCTACTCACTAAAATGTTACAGTAATTTGTCTTGTTCAAAAAATGGAATCTGATTAATAAAAGAAAATAGTAATAAGTAGTAAGGTCAGGCTCTCGTTCCTGTGACCCTGAAATGAAGAAAGTGGCTACAGAAATGGAGGACTAGATTAAAGGAAATGGCTGATCCACAACCCAGTCTGGAACTTAAACACACCCTTCTCCTTTCTTCAGCTGCAACACAATTTTCAAAGTGAAATGTGAACATTCAGTACATCATAACATACACACTGGCAGAGGGATGTGTTCTCTTCAGGGATGCTTTCTGTTAAATGGGCATGTTGTGTGTGTAGGCTGGGTCTGGCACTTGTGTTTTGGTTTTTTATTTTGTGTTTACTGTTTTACACTATGAATTATGTACTGGGGTGCCGTTGCAGCAAGAGAACTTCCTTTCAGGATCAATAAAGTACAGTACTTACTGTCAGCCTGTCAAATATATACTTCCTTTCATTTCTGTGTATCTTGAATATAATGCTGTGCCCAGCAATCTATCATATAGTGCCTTTCATATCTATCTATCTATCTGTCTATCTATCTATCTATCTATCTATTAATTATATAGGGCCTTTCATATTTATCTATCTACAGTTAGGTCTATAAATATTTGGACAGAGACAACTTTTTTCTAATTTTGGTTCTGTACATTACCACAATGAATTTTAAATGAAACAACTCAGATGCAGTTGAAGTGCAGACTTTCAGCTTTAATTCAGTGGGTTGAACAAAAAGATTGCATAAAAATGTGAGGCAACTAAAGCATTTTTTAACATAATCCCTTCATTTCAGGGGCTCAAAAGTAATTGGACAATTGACTCAAAGGCTATTTCATGGGCAGGTGTGGACAAGTCCGTCGTTATGTCATTATCAATTAAGCAGATACAAGGCCTGGAGTTGATTTGAGGTGTGGTGCTTGCATGTGGAAGATTTTGCTGTGAACTGACAACATGCGGTCAGAGGAGCTCTCCATGCAGGTGAAAGAAGCCATCCTTAAGCTGCGAAAACAGAAAAAAACCCATCCGAGAAATTGCTACAATATTACGAGTGGCAAAATCTACAGTTTGGTACAACCTGAGAAAGAAAGCAAGCACTGGTGAACTCAGCACCGTAAAAAGACCTGGACGTCCACGGAAGACAACAGTGGTGAATGATCACAGAATCATTTCCATGGTGAAGAGAAACCCCTTCACAACAGCCAACTAAGTGAACAACACTCTCCAGGGGGTAGGCGTATCGATATCCAAGTCTACCATAAAGAGAAGACTGCATGAAAGTAAATACAGAGGGTGCACTGCAAGGTGCAAGCCACTCATAAGCCTTAAGAATAGAAAGGCTAGATTGGACTTTGCTAAAGAACATCTAAAAAAGCCAGCACAGTTCTTGAAAAACCTTCTTTGGACAGATGAAACCAAGATCAACCTCTACCAGAATGATGGCAAGAAAAAAGTATGGAGAAGGCGTGGAACAGCTCATTATCCAAAGCATACCACATCATCTGTAAAACACGGTGGAGGCAGTGTGATGGCTTGGGCGTGCATGGCTGCCAGTGGCATTGGGACACTAGTGTTTATTGATGATGTGACACAGGACAGAAGCAGCCGAATGAATTCTGAGGTGTTCAGAGACATACTGTCTGCTCAAATCCAGCTAAATGCAGTCAAATTGATTGGGTGGCATTTCATGGTACAGATGGACAATGACCCAAAACATACAGCCAAAGAGCAACCCAGGAGTTTATTATATATACCACTGTATATATATATATATATACTGTATATATTTGCATGCAAAGGTTTGGGCACCCTTGCTTAAAATGTCTGAAGAAGATGAGCTGATCACCAAAAGGCATAAAGGTATATGACAGATTTATTTTCACCAATTAATGCAATATTAGTGTTGTTTTGCACAATTGTGCATTAAAAAAAGCAAAGGAGCACCATGCAAAAATTTGGGAACCCCACAATGTTTGAGGTTTCAGACCTTAATTAGCGCATTGGGTCTATGGCTTGTTCACAGTCATCATTAGGTAACCCCAGGTGATGCAAAGTTCAAAGCTGTATAAATTCTCTTACACCCCAGACTGTGCCCTAACAATCAGCCTCCATGGGCTACTCTAAGCAGCTGCCTAACACTCTGAAAAATAAAATAATTGATGTCCACAAAGAAGGAGAAGGCTACAAGAAGATAGCAAAGTGTTTTCAGGTAGCAGTTTCCTCAGTTCATATTGTTTTTGAGAAATGGCAGTTAACCAAAATGGTGGAGGTCAAGTTGAGATCTGGAAGACCAAGAAAATTTTCTTAAAGAACTACTCGCTAGATTGCCCAAAAGGCAAATAAAGCCCCCATTTGACAGTAAAAGACCTTCAGGAAGATTTAGCAGACTCTGTAGTGGCATCTGAGTAAATATGACCTTCATCATAGAGTCAGGAGAAGAAGTTGGCAAATGAACATCTAAACAATTTTGAAAGCAAGTCCTGTAGACTGATGAAGTTAAAATAGAACTTTTTGGCCACAATATACAGTACAGCCCCGCAAAGACGCGGTTCAGGGTTCGCAGCCTCAGTCATTTTCCTTACAACCTAACTAATAACTGTTAGCAGAAACCGCAAATATCCTCCGCAATTTTTTATGGATTTTTTCGTGGCAATACTGCACTGTAATGAGAACACAAAGTAACCGTAGAGGAAAACGCAGCTTGGGATGGTGAAAGTAGCCAATACGAGAGCGTTGTACTCTACTAGAATTTGAAACTGTAACTCCCAGCAGTCCCTGCAGTGGCTCTGATTGGTCTTCTGCTGAGGGTGCAGGGGCTGCTGGCGTCAAAGGACGTCACTGCGGTTTTTAAAAAGGGAGCTGGTGACCAAAAGAAAAAAAAAGTTTTTGTAATTTGTGTTTCAAGTTCCTGTCTCTCTGCCTGCCTTCTGTTGGGTTACCTGTACTTATTCATTTTGTCCTGAATCGCTTCATGGTTGGGGTCTGGATTGTCTGCCGTCTGCCTCTGTACATGAGGACTGTAAGTGGAGTCATGGCCATCCTATGAAGAAAGGAGCGCTCCTGAACCCGTCCACCCATCTTCACCATTTCAGGAACTAGCGGTAGGACTATCTTTACATTCCTATTCAACGTGCGGATCTCTGAACTATCTACTTTCATCATTACATTTCATCCGTTGCCGTTTTTCATGATTTACTGTATGTGTTTTGTTGGTGCTTTGTTGTATTTAATGTATAATCGCCGTAAGGGGAACAGGGGTGGTATCGTTGTTTTCTTATTTCATTTGTTTTCATTACATTCTTTATTTGCTGTTTGATTACCGGTTTGCTTTGTTTTTGTCTCTGTTTGTGAGTGCGTGTGGGTCGGGCCAAGGCTGGGTGCGTCCCTGGAATCTCCACCATAAAAATAAATAAATCACCGTCTTCTTGACGGTGTGAATCTTAGCGGCACCGGACCACTACAGCGTTATTCATTTCTCCTTGCTGCTGATTGACTGCTACCCTGTGACGCATCTCCAGCTGAGTGTTCTCATGTTTTCCGTTTTTTTTTTCTTAATCCTTAAACTGCCGCAACCGGCTATAGTCGTTTTCCAGTGCCATTTGCCAGCACGTAGGAGCCGAGCATATTTGGCAATGTACATTCATTGAACGCTGCAACTGGCTAATGTCGGTTCCCTGTGCAATTTACCAGCACGCCAGAGCTGATCAGTCAGTGCCGTACATTCATTGACCACTGCTGCCCCCTAGCGAATCAGCATCACTGTCCCTGGGATTGAGCCGCTGCACTAGACTAGCCTGCCAGCGTCAGCGCTTACCTCTGTGTGTTTGCGTGCAGCCAGTTCAAGCGCAGTTGGCTCAGTGATTTACTGAATTTCATCAATGGCGTCAGTTGCACCTTGTACATATAATAATTGATTGTTCCAGTATTTTTTTTAAATAGTTTTTACAGTTCATTAGCAGTATGTAAAATGATTAGTGTTGCAGTAATTGTGATGCTCTTTGCATGAAAAAAAAATGTGTTCCATTAAAATTTCACTTTTTCTTTGTGAATTGTGATGTTTACTTAAAAAGTATTTTCTGTCCAGGGATGCATTAACCCTCAAGTATGTGGAAGTTTAAGAGTTAAAGCCCAAAGATGCCGCCGAAATGCCCTGCACCTTCTAAGGCTTCTGGCAATGAAAACACACTTGCATGAATTACAGTACATATAGCGGTAACATCGGTATTTTACATTCTAGCACTGCGGGTGACATATCAGTACAGTACTGTACAGTATACGGGGTTACCTTTACATTCTTTTATTAAGTAATGTATTAAGCTGAGGTTAAAATAAAATTAATGTGTTTTGGGGGCATATTTAGGGTTTAAACTATAAAAACAGGCATTTTTTTAACCACATCCATAATTCACGATATTTCACAATTTGAGGATGCTCTAGGAACGTAACACCTGTGAATTTTGGGAGTGTACTGTACAAAGGTATGTTTGGAGGAAAAAAGGTGCCGAATTCCAAAAAAAAGAACACCTCTCCAACTATTAATCATGGCGGTGGATCATGCTTTGGCCTTGTGTTGCAGCCAGTGGCACAGGGAACATGTTATTGATAGAGAGAAGAATGGATTCAAAGAAATAACAGTCAATTCTGAAAGCAAACAACATGATAATGATTCAAAACACATCTCAAAGTCTACAATGGAATACCTCAAGCTGACAGTTTTGCCAAGACCCAACCCCCCATGCGCCATAAACCTCATTGAAAATCTGTGGATGGATCTCGAAAGAGCAGTGCATGCAAGACGGCCCAAGAATCTTGCAGAATTAGAAGCCTTTAACAAAGATGAATGGGCGAAATTCCCCAAGTAAGAACTGAAAGATTCTTAGCTGCCTGCAAAAAGCAGTTACAAGCTGTGATCTTTACCAAGGGGGTCTTACTAACTACTGTCGGGTGCCCAATCTTTTACATCAGGCCCTTTTCATTTTTTGGTATTTTGAACCTGTGACTGATGGAAATAAAAATGTAATCTTGCTTAAAATATTAAAGAAATATGTCACTGTTAATGTTATGCCTTTTGGGTGATCAGTTCATCATCTGCTCACTTAACTATTCACAGCAACAGACATTTTCATATCTCTCTATTATATTAAAAATCTTGAAACGGGACAAGACTTCTTCAGAGAGAAAAGACAAAACATTTTCAGAGATACAATTTCAAGTCCTGTGAGACGAGACTTTGTGCCAACAGATGATGTGAAAACCTAACAGATCCAAGTGGGGGCGGAAATAAAAGACAAAGAGTAGAAGACAAAGTAGAACGTAGTTATTGAAAGTACTAAAATTCAAAAGACTCAAAAAAATGATAGTAAAGATCGCATTAGCACTATCAAACGGACATTTTTACTCTGTGAAATAACAGAACAACGAAAAGAGATAAAATATATGGACGTAGGTGATATGATAGAAGTATTTAGATAGTGTTTGGCTTTAAACTTTACGTCGGAGACTTATAGATCGTCTAATTTGTGTTGCCATCAGGGAAAAGTAGTGTTTCTTCCCAATGAAGAGGCATATCTCCGAGAATTAAAAGATTTGGTGTTTGGTGAAAGTGAAATCCACATACGTGAGCGGCAGAGACATAAAGTGGCTGGCACGTACCGCAGGCCGGGGAGTTGGCGAGCAATGCGAACAGAGGGTGAAGCCCCATAGTCATACATAGAATTTTTTTTAAATTATTTCTCCAGGGTCACAGAATGCATCAAGCACAGGAAATGAAACAGCAATGTGCTTTAAAATTCAGTGTTCTAACCACTACACCACACTACCTGCCATAAACACTCATTTTGAAGAAAAAACACCTAACATGTATGAAGAAGATTTGAAAACGGCTTGGAAAGTCAGACATATGATGTATGATTGTTGAAAAACACCAAACTCCCCATTTAAACCTCAATTCAAGAAGTGAATATATGCCCTGATTTGTTTATATATTGTCCAAATGTGTTGTAAAAATGATTCAGCAGTTAATACTTTAAAAAAAAAAAGCATGGAAGATTTTTTGTTGAGTTTCCAGTATCTATTTCATTATGTCCGAAAGACTTCAAATTTGGTGAATTCTACAGGTTAGGAACATAAACTCCGATCTTCAGTAGGAGCTGAAAAATATTTTGTCGTTATTTTGTTCTGTCTGTCACTCATTGCTTAAATGATGTGCAGTATTTGTGTTGTTAGTCATTTTTAGAGTTGCTACCCTCCAATATATTTCTAACCTCAGTTTTATTTGTCATGTTTAGATGTAGTCACTTGTTGACCGAAGTCAGCTCCTAGCCATTTGCTAGAAAGACAGGGACAGAGATAAGTGACTCTGCTGATGGCGGTGTTTTCTGGTAACACTCTATACTGTGCCGAGACATTTCATGTAAGGAAAACAGAAGTTTCAAGATACGATAGTTCTACTCATTAGTCATGGTCCCAGAGAGCTGTATGTTGATTTTCACATTTAAGTGAGAATTTCACTCTCCTCTGTACATGTGACAATATTGAACCTTTGAGCCTTAATGCCTTATGCCTTCTGGCTTATCATGGTGTTGAGACGGCCCTCCTTAAAGTATTCAATGACATCTCTATTATTACTGACACAGGTAGTGCTGCAGTCCTTGTCCTCCTTGACCTGTCTGCTGCCTTTGACACTGTTGACCATGAGATATTGCTGTTGTGGCTTGAACATCTTGTTGGACTTAAAGGGGCTACTCTTAACTGGTTCAGGACATATCTAACTGGTAGACACTTTTCAGTGACTTTAAATTCCTCTTTTTCATCTACTGCTCCTATTAAATGTGGTGTTCCTCAGGGATCCATTTTGGGTCCTATTTTGTTCTCTATATACCTTCATATATTCCCGTCTGCAACTCTGCAACAAATCAACTCCACAACTGTCTTTCTGAACTAAGATCCTAGATGGCTAATCATTTTCTTGATCTGAATCAAAATAAAACAGAGATGCTTATAGTGGGTCCATCAGCTAAAGCCCAAATTGGTCTTGGACATCTCAGCTCTTTCTCTGTCTTTTGCAAACCTCAAGTCTGCAATCTTGGTGTTATCTTTGACTGTAACCTCTCTTTTGAGAAACAGGTTAATTCTGTAGTCAAGAGTTGCTTTTTTCAGCTTCGTCTATTAGGTAAGATCAAGCCTTTTTTATCTTCTAGGGATCTTGAGAAAGCTACTCATGCTTTTATCTTTTCTCGCCTCAATTACTGCAACTCGCTGTATTCTGAGATTAGCAAATCCCTGATACACAGGTTACAGTTGGTCAGGAATGCTGCTGCTCGTTTTCTGGTCGGGGCAAGAAAGTCTGATTCTGTTTCTCCTATTTTAGCTTCTTTATGCTGGCTGCCTGTCAGTTTTCGAATTGATTTTAAAATCTTGTTGCTAGTTTTTAAATCTTTACATGGGCTTGATCCTGCCTATTTATCTGAATTGTGTGTTTTACACCAGCCATCTAGAGTGCGTAGATATTCTGGTCAGTTGTCTCTTGTTGTCCCTCGTACCAAGTGTAAAACTAAGGGGGACAGGGCCTTTGCAGCTGCTGCTCCTTGCCTGTGGAACTCTTTACCTCATCACATAAAGGAGTCGTCTACAATTGAACTGTTCAAAACAAGATTAAAGACTCATTTCTATTCACTTGCATTCCGTGACCTTCAGTAATACTGATAGTTTCCTCACTGTGATTATGTTACATTACTTCTATTTATTATTTATTTTATTTATGTTCATTTATTTTATTTCTATTTATGTTATTCATGTTAATTGTATGTTTTTCTTTTATTCTACTATTGTAAAGCACTTTGGCCACAGCATTCCTATGTTGTTTTAAATGTGCTATATAAATAAATTTGACATTGACATTAATTTCTGTGCTGACCTCTCCATTCTCTGCCGTGCTTTCCAGTACTGAGCTGATCAGGTGCCGCACCAGGATGAAGTGAAGCCAGTGAGTATGGGCCCCAGTGTACACAACTATAAGTTGTTCAGCCAAGGTGAAGACATATGGTCTTTCTTCAGGCAGAGTTATATACATGATAAAACAAACCCAATAATTAAGATATTTCTGGCACATTATCTCAAAGCAGAAGTAAGAGTTTGCTTTTATGATTTACAGTGTGTGACAGTTTTGCCAGTTAATTGAACACAAATCACAATAAATCAGTTTCCAAAACCTGCAACACTTGTTCCAAGGATAAGTTTGCTAACTATGTTTAATTTTCTTTCCCATTGACAGAAGTTGTGGGGATCACTAGAAACAATTAACAGCATTGGCCCCCAGGCAGAATTCCTTCACACAAATCTTCTAACTTTAATGTGGAGCTCTAATGCAGAATTCTCTGCCAAGAAAAATATCCTCAGAACATGCAGAAATAAATCTGAAAAAATGCTCAAAACTGTATATGGCAGGGGTGTCCAACTCTGATCCTTGAGGGCTGCAGGATATGATTCTCATCATTTTCTTAATTAGTGACCAGTTTTTGCTGTAATTAAACTTCTTTTGTCTTAATTTTAATTGGCGTGTTATTCAAGACAGAGTCCCCACAATTTTTTCTTTTATGCTTCATTAGCAACTGAACAATAATGAGATACAAAATGAGCCAACGCATGGCCTCTGTCCATCATGCAATATTTGAAAAATGAAGAAATGTGACAGTCACAATAATGTTGATCTGCTCTGATACACAAAACGTTTTGAGAAAAAACAAGAAAATCAACGGTTTGGGAAATGTCAGCAGCGACAGAATGTGAGCAGCAATAAGCCACGGAATTAAATAACAAGTTAAATTAACAACAAGAGTCAGCTTCTGATTAAGAAACTTGTTTGAAGTTTGAAGGCCCAGCTTAGCTGGTCATCTTTTGGCTCACTTCCCATCTCATTTTTGTTTGGCTGCGATTTAAGGAAAAAAATGAAAGCAATTCAGAGGGCCACATCTTACAAAACACAGAAATTAAAATGTGTTCCCTTACTGTGTACATACTGTATATACTCTGTGTGTGTGGGTGTGTGTGTATATATATTGTGAGTATGCCCTGCAAGCTAATAGATACGGTGCCTATAAAAAGAATTCACCCCCTTGGGTGTTCGCAATGGACATGAGGTGCATTTTGTGAAAATCAAAATACATGTATGATTCTGTAACAGTACTAATACAAGTGACCACCAATCTATATTATGCCAATCCAGCCTTTCAATCAGAACACACAATGCCGTTCAGCCCCTTGGAAGTTTTTACATTTTATTGTTCTACAACACTCAATTTCATTTGGATTTTTTGACACTAATCAACAGAACAAGACTCTTTAATATCAAAGTGAAAGCAAATCAATGCATAGGGACTAAGTTAATTACAAATGCTCTGTAACTGGAACTTGTTAGCTTCCATCTTGCTGCCACTACTAAACTGAAGGATAAGCTTTCAGGGACATACAGTTTTATAACTACACTTAGTATGTTGTAGTTTAGTAACTGTGGAAATATAATAAAAGACGAAGAAGCCTGAATTTTATGTGTCATTTAGTTTTACTTTGCATCATATTAAGAAAGTTTAAAGTCAAATTACCTGGAATTATCTGAAATTTCTTCAACTCAGTGCTTGAGCATTTGCAATCTCAGCACCTGAACAGTCTGGAAACACTGAAGAAATATAGTTACAATATAGCCTTCCTTTTATACATTAGCTACTTTAAAAAAACTCTCACACCCTGAGCAGCCCAATACCGGGCCGAGTGAACGTTTAAAAATCTTTCGCCATATCATACATGTGAACTATGCCACATAACGATACAAAGAATACCTCGTTTTGCAAGTGACAGGTGTCAACTTCACACTCCTAGTCATCAAATAGTTAACAATATTCCTGGTTTCTAGTTTACAAAGCCTTAAATAATCTCGCTCCATCTTATATTTCGGAATGTCTTACACCTTACACTCCAAATCGTAACCTTAAATCGTCAAATGAGTGTCTCCTTAGAATTCCAAGAGCTAAACTTAAAAGAAGTGGTGAGGCGGCCTTCTGCTGTTATGCACCTAAAATCTGGAATAGCCTGCCAATAGGAATTTGCCAGGGTGATATGGTGGAGCACTTTAAAAAACTGCTGAAAACACATTACTTCAGCGTTTCTCAACCTTTAAGTATTTGCAAACAGAGTTTTCATAACAGTTTTAATCACGTCCCCCCTAACAACTTTTGAAATATAGATGCATATTTTATTATACCTACTTAACTTTTATCGACATTTATCTAACTCTATATTTATTGCTCTAGTATCAGAATGTAGTTTAAGTTAATTTGTTTTAGTTTCAACAGATTTTTTTTCATATTTTTGATTCTTGTTTTCTTTTTTTCACATCTTCACGCCCCGCTTTTTGTTACTTCGCACCCCCCCTAGGGGGGCCCACCCCACAGGTTGACAACCACTGCATTACTTTAACATGGCTTTCTCATAACTTCATCTTAATCTAATCCTGATGCTCTGTATATTCAATTAATTATCATTACTATTCATGGTGGCTCCAAAATCCATACTAACCCCTACTTTCTCTTCTGTTCTTTTTCCGGTTTTCTGTGGTGGCGACCTGCGTCACCACCTCCTAATCAAAGCACCGTGATGTCCCTACATTGAAGGATTAAAGGCCAGAAGTCAATGACCATCAACAACAAGTCCTTCCATGAGAACCCTAAATACAATGAACAGTGATTGAGATCATTGATGTTAGGTAGAATGCCTAGAGGGGGCTGGGTGGTCTCGTGGCCTAGGAACCCCTACAGATTTTGGTTTTTCTCTCCAGCCATCTGGAGTTTTTTTTTTTGTTTTTTCTGTCCTCTCTGGCCATTAGACCTTACTTTTTTTTCTGTGTTAATTAGTGTTCCCTAATTTTAATTATTTATTTTGTCTTTTTTCTCTTTCTTCATCATGTAAATCACTTTGAGCTACATAAGTTGTATGAAAATGTGCTATAGAAATAAATGTTGTTGTTGTTGGTTGACTTTTATTTTGGTATGAAATCACATGGGGTCTTTCATAAATTGGCATATAAAATATCTGAAACAATCATAGTAATTGTTCTGGATTAGAAATACTCAAGTGTTATGCATCAATCAAAAGGTCCTGACCAGTAGATTTCAACCAATGCGATGAACCCTCCCACCGACTGAGCAAATGTAAGCTACAGGCTGAAAACCGTAAACAGCATTACACTGTTCTTCTGATTTTGCGTGTGCTCTTGCATATTACTTCACAAAACAAAAGCAAATATCTACAAGTGACACATCAGTACTTACAGTAGATTCTTCTGATCAAAACAAGTCCAAGCACATAATTGTACAATGCATCAATCACAAGATATTCTCCAAATAAGTGGAGGCACAGGCCAACTTTGACTGATACGACCTCTCATTTCTGAGTTATTAGCTCAGACTCAATGGATCACACAGACACAAACCTTATACCATTGGATGGCAGCAAATGTGACGTCAATGTCAATATATGAACATAATCAGACACAGCTAGAGTTATGTGTAATCATCTATAAAGACGCATGGCGCATCAACAGAAAGCAATATTAGAGCAGCATTGAGCATCATTTTCACTTATTTATTTTGGAAACAAATGTCATTTTGGAGGCTATGTCCAAAGACAGTAATAAAGTCCTGGTTGATTTTGAGTCTGACACAGACAGCGGTTCAGAAGAAGACTTTCCTGAGTAAGTGAACTCGCTAAACAATTACTCTGTGTAATTCATATTTAGTTTCGTTTTGATTATTGTAGATCATTTTTACTCAAAAGTATTAAATGTAATGTTATATTGACAATGGCACCATCAAGTAGCATAATGTACATTTTATAAGGCATAGTATGTATATATTACAGTATATAATGTATATGTATATTACAATGGATATCTTTTCACCTTCGTTTATTAGTGTTGAATGAAATTTTCTACACAAAGGCATTTATATTTTTACATAAAACTGTTTTCTGTTAATATGTATGTGTGTGTAAAAATGTGAGCAATACTGTTTTAATATACATGTTGTGACAGATAGGGTGTGCTGTCGTCCCCATGAACCCTCAGACCAGACGCCAGACACCAGATAAAAGTCCAAATGTTGACTTTATTAAAGAAATATAGTGCACAAAGCACCCTCCTCTCCACAATACTCATATAATACTCCACAATACAATAATCAATAATCCTCCTACTCCCAGACGCGTTGCCACCCTTCCACCCAGCTCAGCTCAATGACTGGGATCTCCCACAGTCCTTTTATATTACATGACCCGGAAGTGCTTCTGAACCCTGAGTCCATGTGACTTCCTAGCACTTCCAGGTCAGATGAAAACTCTTCTTTTCATCCCGGAAGTACGTCATTCCTCCTGTCGCTGTGACTAAGACGTACTTCCAGGTTATAAGGCACGTAGGAGTCTCTGGGCCTCCCTGCAGCATCCTCTGTTGGCCCCTGTAGTATCCAGCAGGGCTGTGAATGAAAACTCCATTGTCCATAATTCCCTGCTGGCATTCAAGGCACCTCCATGCTGCAGGGAGGGCTCCACCTGGTGGCCTGGGGGTATTGGCCGAGATGACTGACCCGTGTCCGTATACATGTGTATGTGTATAAGCAAATCTGTTTATGTTTATGTGTGTGTGTGTGTAGTTGTCAGTGTGCTGTCGTAGTGTCATTACTGGTACATGGAAATATACTGTATCGCAAAGCAAAAATGTGAAAGAAAATTAACTTTTTTCCTAGTTTAGCAGCAGTCTTTAAGTAAACGAATTTTGGAATTTGTGTTTTGTATCAAACGTAATCACATTCGGAAAATTACATCAGGTTCTAGTGAAAAATTGACTGTCCTTCCTTTATTTTTGGAATGATAAAAGCTTTATTTTGTGCGTTCCTTCCTTAGGTGAAAAATGCTCCAAGGATCCCCATTTGGAGAGGTTTTAGATGGGGAAGGGTGCCCATGGTGCCAAATGTTGTAACTATTTATTTCTTTGTGTTACCCACATGGAACGTTAGGCAAGTACAGTTGACATGGCTGGGAACACCTCAGAGGTGAAAAAACTGCCCTGGCAATACTAGTACAAGAGACACGCTGCATCAGAAAACAAGCATTTGAAAACAATTGGGTGCCAATTTTTATTTTCTAGTTTAGCAGCAGTTTCTAAGTAAAGGAATGTTTAAATTTGATACAAACAAAGATTCTATCACATTTGGGAAGTTATCTGACAGGTTTTAGTGAAAAATTGACTTTTTTTTTTATTTTAAGAATAATAAGGCTTTACTTTGGGGTAACCTCCCTCTCAGGTGGAAATTGCTGAAAAAAAGGGGGTACGAGGCATTATAGTTACCTATTTCATCTCAGAATATATTTAAAAATATGTTTTTTTCTGGTTGTCCTGAATGAAGACTGCATTAAAGAAATTTCAGATTTAATCCCTTGTTGATTATGCTGCTTTGACAGAAACACCTGTGATAACATATATTTGGACACAAGAGGAGTTCTGCTAACTTCCAAGAACTGTTTTTCACAAACTATTTATCTCCTCTGGGGCACACTGTATTAACGTATTCTTAAACAGAATAATATACTGTATATATATTCTCCTATAGTAGATAGAACAATCACTCGCACGTTTAACAATAGAATCCACTTTATTTTGAATTCACTGAACCTTTTCACCTGAAATGTCAAAATGACTGAATCATAGAGTAAAATTAATTGGAATATAAACTAATCTTACTAATCTTTTAGCCTATAGCGGATTCTTACTTTCCCCCACTCTATGGCTTATTTCTATTGCATCAGTGTAAAAAATGTTATAGCTTTTCACACCCACGAAGGCAAACCTCTGAAGTTTACTTCTCAGGTGGAACAGCCAAGCCAGGAGACTGCAGTGTACATTCTGACTCATTTGTTTAATTAAAAGCTAAGCTGTCTCGATTTCTCATTCACACACTTGTTAAAGGTTGTCAGGATTTCTGCTTCAACTATATGTCTTGGTAGTATGTTCCACATTCCTTTGATCCTTTGAAGAAGTGCTTCCTGGCTTCAGTCCTAAATGCACTTTCCCTGGATTCACAACCCAGAAAACAAAGTCAAAACAAGTAGAGGGCCAGGCTATGCGCAGCAAATCCAAAAAATAACACACTAGATAGATCACAAATCAAGACGGTCACAAAAATACAAATAAAACTTTTGAGGAATTTAAAAGAATGAATTTTGCAAGGACTCAGGGTAAGAAATGTTAGCGTGAACCATACTCCAAGCTCCTGGTTTTTATTTCCACATGTTCCTCCCGTCATGTGATTGCCATGTCATTAAAGCTGCACTGCAACATACACAGTCCAGGGACAAGCAAGTGAAAGGACTTGGAACAAAGGCCTTAGTCCAATCCTGACAATTAATCACTAACACTACCTGAAATCAAAATAAGACATGTTGTATATATCCCAGCTATATATTGTTATGGTGTGAAATTTTGCATACAAGTTGATACATATTTTCTATGTTTTATTTGTAACTTAGGCAAAGCAATGTAATATTAGTGTTACATTAGTAAGAAGCATTCATGTTAACCCCCTAGGACTAAGTCAGGATAGTGAATTTTACGACAGAGTTGAGGGAAATGCCTCAAAAAAGGTTTGCAAATGTGACTCTCTCAGTCAACCCCCACAGGAAAGCCAGACTGCTTAGCAGGCAAGCTTCACCTTAACACATGGCTTTGGGGGCAGGTGTGAAGGTATTCTGTGTCCCACTGGTCTGAAGTATGGCTGCTTGAAATTGGCTTGTATCAGAAGCCTTTAAGTACCATGACACCCTATTGGCTGTAGGAGTTGGACAGAAAATCTATAAATTTGCTTGCTTTACCCCTCTCTCCCTGTTTTACAAACATCAATGAAGAAGCATCTCTCTGTTGCACCATGAACTGAAAAGAGCAACACAATGAAGAGCACAGATCAGCAGCCATGTTGAGGCAGGCATGCAGCCTGTTCTGAAGAAAGCTGACCAAAAATGAGGACTTGACTAGAGACATTTTAAGTAACAAACAAGTCTGTGTGCCGCCTGAAACTATACATCAGCATTTATTAGGTTGTATGGTTGCCAATATTCAAATGTACAGTATTTTGCTTATTGCTATTATTTATGAATATTATCAATAATACATTATTTAAAGTATAACTTAACTTATGCTTGTCTTTTACTACACCTAATTGCTTGAGGTTATAAATGTAGAAGGGAAGGTAGGGAGAAGTATGGTACAGTACCTTATAAACAGTGGTAAGTCTGTGAGATCTGAGGCATTCTGACAAAGGCTCCATATTAATAATACAAAAGGGGAAAGTAGAGGAATATATTACTCTACCAAGACAAAACATATATCCAGTGTCAATTGTGTAAGCATAGCACAGACCGTATAGGGTCTTATTTAAAGGGAACACTGAGGAAAGAATGTTGGCATTATACTAATGCTTATTTGTATATCGACAGCCAGGGAGATACAGACCCAGACCAAAACTAATGAGGTCACTTTCACCGTCACCTTCCTAGTCACCTGTCTTTATAACTGCAACACAACTGAGGAGTGTCAATCTAATTGAATAATTTACAAGATGTTGTTGTTCCCTGACACACAGGTTCTCGAACCTTTTTTTATTCTCTTTCCCAAAAACAATAAATGGAATTACCAGACTGATACTCCAACACTTTTTAAGGTTTCTAGTGTGGTCTCTTTATACCAGAAAATATAGAAAAAAATCCATCAAATTTACCACTACTAATGATGTTTATAATTCAATAACAATTAAGAAGGGAAATATTGCCAAAAAGTACATGATATTCTATATGGTGTTCCACAAGGCTCTATCCTGGGTCCGTTGCTCTTTCGATCTACATGCTTCCATCAGGTCAGAATATCTCAAGGTATAATGTGAGCTACCACTGTTATGCTGATGACACACAACTGTATTTATCAATAGCGCCTGATGACCCCGATTCTCTTGGTTCACTGACCCAATGTCTTAATTGTGTTTCTGAATGGATAAGTAGTAATTTTCTCAAACTAAACAAGGAGAGTATTAGAAATAAACTTGATCCTTTATGCTTAAGTCAAGACAGAGGTAAAGAATTTAGGAGTAATTATTGACTCTGACCTGAATTTTAAATCACATATTAATCAGATTACCAGGACAGTATTTTTTCACTTAAGAAATATAGCAAAAGGTAGATCCTTCATAACTTTGCAAGATGCTGAAAAATTAGTTCACCCTTTTGTTTTTAGTCGACTAGATTACTGTAACGCACTCCTCTCTGGACTATCCAAAAAAGACATCAATAGGTTGAAACTAGTGCAGAATGCAGCTGCTAGAATCTTAACTAGGAAAAACACTACATGTCACTACATTGGTTACCTGTGCCATTTAGAATTGACTTTAAAATGCTGCTTATGGTTTACAAAGCCTTAAATAATCTCACTCCATCTTATATTTCAGAATGCCTTTCACCTTACACTCCAAATCATAACCTTAGATTTCCAAATGAGTGTCTGCTTATAATTCCAAGAGCTAAACTTAAAAGAAGTGGTGAGGCAGCCTTCTGCTGTAATGCACCTAAAATCTAGAATAGCATACCGATAGTTTAAAAAACTGCTAAAAACCCATTATTTTAGCATGGCTTTCTTATAGCTTCATTTTAGTGTAACCCTGATATTCTTTATTTGCATTTAACTATTGTTTTTATCATGGCTCCACAATCTTTACTAACCCCTACTTTCTCTGCTGTTCTTTTACCAGTTTTCTGTGGTGATGACCTGCGCCACTACCACCTGTTCAGGGCACCATGCAGTCCCTACATTGATGGATTGGAGACAAGATGTCCACATGACCACCATCAATTAATTCTTCCATGTGAAGCCTAAAAACCATTTATGTGAGGTAGAATGCCCAGTGAGGACTGGGTGGTCTCATGGCCTAGGAAACCCTGCTGATTTTGTTTTTTTTTTCTCTGGCCCTCTGGAGTTTTGTTTTTGTTTTTTCTGTCCTCCTGGTCATCAGATCTTACTTTATTCTTTGTTAATTAGTATCGCCTAATCTTATTTTTATATTTTTATTTTTATTTTCTTCCTTCCTATTTTACTTTTCTTTCTTCATCTTCTTCATCACTTTGAGCTACATCCTCCATCCATCCATTAACCAACCAGCTATATCCTAACTACAGGGTCACGGGGGTCTGCTGGAGTCAATCCCAGCCAACACAGGACGCAAGGCAGGAAACAAACCCTAGGCAGGGCGCCAGCCCACCGCAGGAACTACATCATTTGTATGAAAATGTGCTGTATAAATAAATGTTGTTTTATAGAACCATTTCTCTCTTAAACATTGACACCAAGGTTTTACACAATAACTAACCATCTAGCAAAAAGTTTCTTCTTATATAATACGCTACAGTGGCTGTCCATTTGTTTGTCCAGGATTTTAAATCACCTGTAGCTCGCAAACCGTTTGAACTATTGACCTAAAATTTGATACTTATATACTATGTGTCAACTGGACACCCTGCAACCCTCATTAACAAAATGCATACACTATGACTCAAAGTTGAATAACTGGACACAGGGTAGAAAATTAATGAATTTGCAATTTGCTTGAATTTGTTTGCAAGTCAAAGACTTATTACTGGCTTGAGCACTCACCTCCACATTTTGGAATTTATCAGTAGGCCTGTGTGTGGATATCATTTTGAGAGTGTCTCCTTCTAGTACAAGGGTGGGCAAAGTCAGTCCTGGAGGGCTGCAGTGGCTGCAGGTTTTTGTTCTAATCCAATTGCTTAATTAGAAAACAATTGTTGCCAATAATTTAATTTCATGGCTTGTTAGTGCTTTAACTGTGCCATGTCAGATCATTCTCATGTCCTAGTCCTTCACTTTTTTTTCTCTTCACTTTCCTTCCAAGTATTTAATTAAACCAAATGGTGCACAATAAATACACACAGGTGTAAATAGAAAACAGCTAAATGGAGAAATTCTGGTTTCTTTTGTCATTTGCATCTTACTGCTAATAAGGAGCAATTAAAAACAAAGAATACAGCTGTTTAAGATTAAAATAAGCAATAAGGGTTTAAAATCTTAATGAGCAAGACAACGAAAATGAAGCAGAAATGTTACTTGAGCAATAAGTGCTTCTTATTAAGCAATTGGGTTGGAAAAAAACAAGCAGCCACTGTGGCCCTCCAGGAACAACTTTGCCCACCCCTGTTCTAGTGACATAGCCGTACAAAGTTGTTTTTATCAATGAACCATCTCAACTTTCAAGGAATGTTCTGAAGTACAGCACTGACCCTAATAAGTTAGACATTACTGAAGCATTAATGTGCCATTTTAACATACCTGTCACATTTCCGGTATTCCCAAGTCTCACTGTTAACATGTAACAGTATGGACTTAATGTGAATTTGATGAATGAAGCCCAGTCTACAAAAATAATATAAAAAAGATTTTAAATTGTTATACCCTAAATTAAAAAAAATACATAGAGGTAGAAGGCATATTGTTATATACGTGGAAGACAGGGAAATTTTGAATTGTGTGTCCTACCAACACAGAACATGTACTCATTTTCCAGTGTCACAGTAAACAAGGATATAGCAAAATACCTAACTTCATTATAATTAAGAGAAAATTCAAATCAGCTAATCTGATGCACTCCTTACTCTTATCACTATGCTCCCATTGTTCACTATATACTGACAAGGATCAGACAGGGATTCAAACCCAGTCTTCTGTCATTACAGTATAATATTAATAAACTGTGCCTATAAAAAGGATTCCGCCTCTTGGACATTTTTACTTTTTATTGTAATACATCATTTAATCACAGTAGATTTAATCTGGCTTTTTTGATACTGACCAACAGAAAAAGATTTTTTAATGTCAAAGTGAAAAAAAATCTCACAAAGTGATCTAAATTAAGTACAAATATGAAACATAAAATATTTTGCATAAGTGTTCACCTCCTTTAGTATAACACACCTAAATATTCACTGGGGCAGCTAATTGATTTAAGAAGTCACAGATTTAGTTCAATGGAGACCACCTGTCTGGGGTTTCAGTTGATTGCAGTATAAAAGCACCTAATCTGGAAGGTCCAGCTTGTGATAAGTCAGTATGATGGCCTAACCTACATAATAAAGAAAACAAACCCTCCAAGCACCTCTGTGAAAAGGTGAGTGATTGAAAATTACAAGTCAGGGGATGTAGGGAGGAAAATATCCAAGACACTGAATATCCATGGAGACCAAATAATTCACTCATGAAGAGAGGAAAAGCGTAAGGCACAGCTTTAAGTCTGCCAATAGCAAGCCATCCACAAGAAATGGAGTGATGATACAAGAAGAAGACGGTTGAGGGAGCCAACCAAGAGATTTATGAGAACTCTCAGAGAGTTAAAAGCTACATCAGCTGAGATTGGAAAGACTGTGCACTTAACAACTATGTCCAAGTGCTTCATCATTTGTAGCTTTATTAGAAAGGGGCAAAGAGAAGGCACGTGATACCTGGGCTAGTTTGAGCTTGTGAGAAGGTACATGGGAGACTCCAGACATCAGCTGAAAGAGGGTTCTGTAGTCTAAAGAGACCAAAATATAGCTTTTTTGGACTTTAGACTAAACGCTGCACATTATCAAAGCACACCATTTCTACTGTCAGTCTAAGTAGTGGCAGCATCACAGTGTGGGGATGCTTCTTTGCAGCAGGCCCTGAGAAGTACAGGTATGTGAGGGTAGAGGGGAAAATTAATGCAGAGAAATACATGGAAATCCCGGAGGAAAACCTGATGCTGTAGAAAAGAAATCTCCACCTTGGAAGAACATTTCTATCCCAGCAAGACAACAGCCCCAAGCACAAAGCCAAAGCTACACAGGAAAGACTTATAAAAAACATTGTTACTGCCCTGGAGTGGCTGAGTTAGAGTCAATCTAATTGAGAATTTGTGGCTGGACTTGAAAAAGGGCTGTTCAATTGCAATCACCATGCACCATGACAGACTTCGAGAAGTTTTACAAATAAGAATGAGGAAAAATATCAGTGTTGAGATGTGCAATGCTGATAGAGGCCCGAGGACCAGGACACAAGGCTTCCAAAGGTGCATCTGCTAACTACTGACTTGTAGGGGGTTAATCCTTAGACAAACAGTTGTGTTGTGTTTTATATAGTATTTGTAATGAATTTAGATCACTTTGCAGAGATGTCTTCACTTGATATTAAAGAGTCTTTATCTGTTTGTCAGTTCTAAAAGTGTCAAATTAAATGCACTGCGATTAAATGTTGTATTACAATAAAATGTGAAAACATCCTGGGAGTGAATGTCTTTTAATGGCACTGTATAGATTGAAAAGGCATATCATGTGGCTAGATTTGCATAATATAGATCAGTTGTAGATTTTATTAATACTGCTGCTGTATATACAAGGGGGAGTCAAGCTAAAGTTAGAAAATGGGATTTATTAGAAAATATAAGGCATCTTAACAAAACGGATAACTTTAGTGGTGGCAGTTTTACCCAATCCACCATATCCAGTAATACTTGGGTGGGACTGGTCTGACAGTAAAAGCGGTATTAACATAACTACTCCTGTTAAAAAGATGGGCTTGCTAATGGATGGGGATAATGCTAGTCCGACTGCCTCCACGCCGTGTACAAGGGCCACTAGGACCCATTTGTCAACTCAGTGTGATGAAGTGGAAGACTTCTGGTAATCTGGAAGTCGTCACGATGACCGGAAAATCCAAGCGGTCTCAAACTCTGCCCCTTGAAGTTGGAAGAGATCCTAATCAAGAATTAAGTGCATAATTCAGGCTAACGCTGTCCTACTTTAAAAAGGAGCAATGGAACGATGATTCTTTAAAATTTTCTAGGAATGCAAGTTAATGGACAGATGTCCCAAAATCCTATGCCACAAGGGCCCTACTTTGTTATTGAAAATGATCTCTTATATCATGTGGCAGAGCATGAGGGGGAGGTGAGGTCTCTGTTGTTGGTGCCACGTACATATCACTTTGCCTGGTTTGAGATGATTTGTGACATGGTGCATTATCCTGATGAAAGAAGCCATCAGAAGATGGGTACACTCTGGTCATAATGGGATGGACATGGTCAGCAACAATACTCAGGTAGGCTGTGGCATTTAAACAATGCTCAGTTGATACTAAAGGGCCCAAAGTGTGCCAAGAAAATATTTTCCACATCATTACACCACTAGTGCCAGCCTGAACCATTAGTACAAAGCAGGATAGTTCCAAGCTTTCAAGATGATGACACCAAATTCTGACCCTACCATCCGAATGTCTCAGCAGAAATCAAGACTCATCAGAGCAGACAATGTTTTTCCAATCTTCTATTGTGCAATTTTGGTGAGCCCATGCGAACTGTAGCTTCAGTTATCTGTTCTTAGCTGACAGGAGTGGCAGCCGGCGTCTTCTGCTGCTGTCGCCCATCTGCTTTAAAGTTCAACGTGTTGTGAGTTCCAAGATGCTCTTTTGCATACCTCAGTTGTACTGGGTGGCTATTTGAGTTTCTGTTCCCTTTCTATCAGCTTGTACCAGTCTGGCCATTCTCCTCTGACCTCAGGCATTAACAAGGCATTTTCTCCCAGAGAACTGCTACTCACTGGATATTTTCATTTTTTCAGACCATTCTCTGTAAACCCTAATGATGGCTGTGCGTGAAAATCCCAGTAGATCAGTTGTTTCTGAAATACTCAGACCACCAACAACCATTCCACGTTCAAAGTCACTTCAATCATCTTTCTTCCCCATTCTGGTGCTTGGTTTGACCTTCAGCAGGTCATCATGACAATGTCTCCATGCCAAAATGCATTGAGTTGCTGCCATGTGATAGACTGACTAGATACTTGTGTTAACAAAAAGTTGAACAGGTATACCTAATAAAGTGGCCGGTGAGTGTATATATGAGGTGTGGCAG